>JAWWEE010000041.1:10084764-10099217 GCA_035221455.1 Xenops minutus | reverse complement strand
GGGTGGTGGGCACTGCCCAGGCTCCTCAGGGCAGTGGGCACAGCCCCAAGGCTGCCAGAGCTGCAGGAGGGTTTGGATGATGCTCTGGGGCACAGGGGGTCTCTTGGGGATGGTCTTGTGCATCCAGCCTGATGGTTGGATGGATGATCCTTGTGGGTCCCTTCCAACTCCACATATTCTGTCATTCTGTGATCCACAGCATGCCTGTTATCCCACAGCCAGGAATTCCTGGTTTTGTTATCACTTTCTGCACTGGGTGTCTGTGTGTGCAAGCACACAGGTGTGTCTTTTGTGAAAATGCATTTTGTCACCTCTGGAGACACCTGTAGAGCTTATTCCTTCTTGAACCATATTTAATCCAGGAGCCACTGATGGTGCTGCCTGAGCAAATGCTGCTGTTCCTGATGCTGTGTGAGCACAGCCTGTGGGACACCAAGCCCTGTGAACCAGCCTCCAGAGAGAGATGGGCCCTGCTCTGGAGCATGTCCCACACAAACAGGCTGGACAGACCCTGGCTCTTACCTAATTTCTTAGCAGGGAACTGAGGGAGATCAGGAAAAAACCCCTTGCATATAAGGAAAAAATGTTTAGCAGAAATTATTGGGTTTTCATTAAATCGCTCTAATTTTTGATCAAAGAGTGAATGGACTGGAGCTGCATTTTGGCCCCTTACTGTGCATCTCCTGGCAGCTGAACTGCTTGGACTTCCCTGTCCCCATCCCCATCCTCCTCCAGGGGTTGTCCGCACCTCATCTACGAGGCTTCATGGCTGGAGGGTTTGGTCCTCAGTCCTGTCCTGGGAATCAGAACTTTCTGTAAGAATAAAGAGAAGGCTCTGAAGCAGCTGCAGGGTGTGTTCCCGAGGGCTGGGCAGGCTCACCCAGGGTGACCTGGCAGGGCTGGGAACTGGCTCACTAGTAGGAACGACTTGGGAGGTTTGGGAAAAGGTTGGGGCCAGAGCTTAGATGGAGCAAGAAAAAGCTGTAAAAGAGGCTGTTTGACGTGTGCTGCAGCTGTGGGCACTGAACTTCACGTACTTTAAGGTCTCCTCCAGTTTGTAACCCTAAAACTCAGGTCAGGGTTATGAGAAGATTATTCCTCCCTCTTCAAGAGGTCCTACTGGGCAAGGAGCTCTGATTGCTCACCCAAGAGTGACCCTGGTCCCTTTCTTTTGCAAATTGTCCAAATCACAAGTGTGTCAGAGGGCTGTGCAGGCACTGCTTGGCTGGGGAGTGACCACATCCCCAAGGAACATCCCTCTGTGTTTGGAGGGATGACACCAACTGCACAGGGCAGCAGCACTGCTGGCTGCTCCTGGGGTCCCCCAGCAGCTCCCTGTGGCTGAGGCACAGGCACATCTTGGCATGAGCACCACAGGAACAATTTGTTATCTCTGGTGTCATTGTCAGACTTAGAGGGGACGGAAAGCAGCTCATCAGGGTGGTGGTATCAGTGTCATTCACCACAGGACGTGATTCCAGACAGCTGGGAGGTTCAACTGCTGTGAAATCCCACTCAGTGCCCACAGCCACTGCCACACACATGGCACAGCCCTGGTCTGGGGACCTCGGGAACAGTCCTGCCAGCACTGTCCCCATCCACACTTGCAGACTCACCACCCCAGGACAGGTTTGTCCCCTTGGTGTGGGATGGCCACAGGCGGGCCGGGGTCTCTCCGAGTCTGGCAGGAATTCTGCCTGTGACATCAGCAGAGTGGAGACTTTGCGTCGTTCTATTTAGAGAGATTATCTAGACCAGCCCTTGGCAGCCCTGCAGGAGTGGGATGCCAGATTTTTTCCCAAATTAGAGGTGCAATTTGCCAGTAGAAACCCAGTGAGAGCCAGGCTCTCTGCCTCGTGACAGGAAAGGTGCTGGCAAACTGCTTATCAGGGCAATATCCATCTCTCCAGGAGAGCAGGAGCTGCTGACACCTCGCCCGTTGCTCCACTACTGGCCTTGCACCTGCCGTGCCCTCAACATCTGCACTGCCCTTGGTACCCCAAACATCCTCTGCACATCAGGGCACAAGGGTGGAGTGCTGATGAGGAGTTCTTGGCTTCCTGATTCCCAAGGTCTGGGTGCATGTTCACAAGGAAAAGGAGGGAAGAGGGCGGAATCATCTCTGAGAAAAGAAGTGAAAAAATGAATTTCAAGTTAAATATACTGGGAAATGGGGCTGAGATTTTCAATGTCACCATAACTTTTCCCCCTTCAAGGTGTATCTTTTCTTCCCATAAGATTTCTAGGACAAGGAAATGTTTGTGCTTTGGGACCCTCCACAGGGAGGACCGCTGGGTGTTCAGCTGCAGTGAGTCCTCGGTCTCAGGACTCCTCATGGGGCTTGAGCTTTGGGGTGAGCACTTTCCCTTGGATGCTGCTGTATAGAACACACAGAACAGGCTGGATTTCCATGCTCATTCTTGTTACAAAAATGTCTAAATGAATAATTTACATTTTCATGCTTTATATGCACAACTGAAAAGTTAGAAGCACTTCAATGCAAAAGTGTTGTTTCATTAATTTGCTTTCATCTTATGTTTTGAGATTTTTTTATCTTATAGTATAACATTAGGTGTTACTATATGCAAGGCATCATGTTGTTACCACTTGTAGAACAATCAGACAATACAAAAGTTGCTTTTTTTGCCTTTTGAGCCAGTGAATGTTGAGACTATTACACATTAATTTAATGAGAATCAGAAGAAACTCCTCAGTGTTGACATTTCTGATGGTGTTCTTGTGCTTGCCTTCTTTCAGTCTGATTTACTGGTACTCTGATTTATCAGCATATAAGTCATTAATCCCTTCTGTACCTTAGTGTAGGGCAAGTTTTGAATCGACCTGTGCACATGTGTAAACCTGTGTCTCCTCTGAATGCCTGCTGTGTATTATATTAACTCTTCTCTCTGTCTCTAAAATAAATCCAGGCCTGTTTTGCAGTGAAAATGCTGAACACAGCCTGGAGCAGGGGATGGGAAGGTGCAAACCTCCTCCCATACAGATGAGAGAACAGCATCATTAGTCCGCTCCAAAGGTGGGGGCAGTACTCCCTAATCAAAAGCCGGGGAAGGAAAACCCTGACAGGGGTTTGGAAAGCCTTTGTAGGAATCCTCTGCACAGCCCTGCTGACATCCCATCACTTGTGAAAGCTAAACAGAATGATGAGAGTCTGACAAGCCTAAAGGGCAGAAGAGCTAAAAGTGGGAAAAACAGCTGACCAGAAAGGTCACTGCAAATAGGCAAAAGCTTGAAGAACCATGGAAGTGGAGGAGATGTAACTGCCTGGGGCAGCACAGCTGAGAGCCCCACAGTGAATTTAACTGGAGGAAAATGTGGGCTGGATAGCAGCAAAATCATGTCTTCCAGGCAGCAAGATCTATGGGAGCAGAGTGGTTTCCCAGGGGACAGAGCAAGTGCTCTATTGCTGGAGTAATTTAAAATTGGATGGGACAGAGTGCTTGGGAACAGGCTGCAGAGGCTAATTGTGGGGTTGGGACTGTGCAAAAATCTGGCATGCATGGAAAATAAAATTTTGCTGCAGAGGGAGGTATCTGTTGATCAGTACAAGGATCTGAGTAAAGAGAGCAGGAGACAGGATTTGGATCTGGGGCAGATGAGCTGCACGGGGTGCTGGTCCCTGCCAAGCCCCAGGACCACCGAGAATGTAGCACTGCCCTGGGGCAGGGGCTCCTCTACTCCTCGTGCTCTTCTGGAGGGAGGGACTCTGCTGTCCTTCCATTCCCCTCCTGGTGGGATCCTGGCATTTCTGTGCCAGGAAGGAGTTTGGAGGGGTTTCATTACCCAGGGAGAAGGTGATCTCTGTCCAGAGCTCAGCTCCCACCCCAGTCCTGGCAGGTGATGGACATGTATGCTGTCACACAGGGATGGCCACTCCACTTCCCGGGGTGGTGTGTGGGCTGCTCTCCTCTGGAAGAGGTTCTGTGCCATCCCTGTGCCATGATTTACAGCTCTCTGCCCAGCCCCACTGACCCTTGCACTCCTCTTTCTGAACACCACGACAAACAGCAGGGCTGGAAGGGCTGGCAGAGCCATGCTGAGTGGTCTCGGTGGCTGAGCTCTGAGCCTGCCTGGGACCCTTTCTGGGTGAGCTGGTAGATGCAGAGACCTTCCCCCAGCCCCAGAGCTGTGTCCTTGCAGCTGAACTGGGCTTAGTGTGGGTTCTGTGATCGGGGAGGTCCCTCTGTATCCCACATAATGGGCTGCTGGCACCCATTGGGTCATCAGTGAGGGGTTCAAACCATTGTATCCCAAGTGCTGGAAGGACCCATTACCCTCCCCCACGTGGAGACAGGCACCCTGTGGCATGGGGGTGAGACCCCTCATGGTCCTGCCCTGCTTGTTCTAGGCTTTACACCAAGCTCTGCTGAGGGATCTCCCCTCTACGGTGGCCAATAGGAGAGCACCCACTGCCTGCCCTCACATCTACCCCACCATCAAAAACCAAAGGGTCTTCAGGTGTCTGCCAGGACAAAAAGCTCTAAGCTTGTTGGGAGAACTGGTTCCAGCAGACTGGGCACAGCCCTGCTGCCCCTGGAAATGCTCAGAGCTCCCTGGGGTCACCCTGCCCAGCTGCAGGCTCTGCAGTGACTTCCTCGCCCCCCCTCCCCACAAGACAACCCCTCTGCTCAGCCTTCCAGAGTTAAAAATAGAGCCTTGCTTATGGAAAGTTCATCTTGGATAAGAGACTTAGCAGGACGCCGCCGAGATCCTCATCTGAACGTAAATCAATCGCTGCTCTGCAGGCGGAGTGGGGAGGCAGGGGCAGCACAAGCCCCCGGCACACGACATGTCCCCTCAAATTAAAGAAGCTCTTTGGTGAATGTGTTCCACTTGCTCTTCATCAATGGGAGAGTGGGGCAGCTCCAGGCCATGACACTCAGGCTCTGGCCAGGACTGGCCACCAGCTAAAGCAGTGTCTTCCTCCTGTCCCAGGGGACAGGGTCCTGCCTGGGTGGGCTGTGGGTGAGACTCCACTGCTCCTGGGGGCTGTGGGTGCAGTGCCCACAGACAGATCTTTGCAACGTGCCATTTCCACTCTGCAGGACTGGCTGAGCCTGGCACTGTCACTGTTCCCTGCATGTGCAGGGCAGGATTTGTGCCCATGGGTTTCAGCGTGGTCTGGGGGGAAAAGGCTTTGCGGTGCCTCCTCTCCGTGGGACACTGTGGGTGGCTGGGGTGCAGTGGCAGAGGGGTTAAAGCAGCCTCCGGTGTGCTGGGGGCGGGTGCTCAAGCCACTAACAAGGAATAGTAATGAATGGAAAAAGTGAAGTGTTTTTTCCCTAAAGCAAACAGCTCGGTCAGATTAGAAGCTCGGAGTGCGCTTTACCCAACTATTAATACATTCCTCGCTCATCTCAAACTAAACAGCCACACTGAGCTCCAAGTTCATAAAAACAGCATCAAATCCATGAGAGCACAGAACATTTATAGTGTCAGCCAGTAAAACTGCCTGCTGGAGGTGATGGTGTGCTGGCTCCCTGCCTGCCTCCCGGCAGGGCCAAGCAGGAGGAAGGCTGGCAAAGGGACCCTCGCCCTCCTCAGCAGGGACTGCTGGCAGGAGAGGAGGGAGCTGGGATAAGCACCTGCCACTGCTGTGCTGGAGCTGCCCTGATGTACCATGGCAGGCTGGCGCTGCTGGGACATGGGGCTTATGTTTGTGGCTGCCAGGACATGTTCTGGGCTCATCAGGGATGTTGGATGGTCTCGGTCTTCCCAGTAAACACCCTGCCTGAATCCCCCTACCCTCGATGTCTGTGTTCATCTCCCCTCCCAGGCAAAGGAAGAGACACTGCAATGCAGGGCAGAGCCTTGGTGACATCCTTGTGTGGCAGTGCCAACAGAGAAACTTTGTCAGATTCACACTTCCCTGCCTCCCCATGTGGATCAGAGGGACCATCCCCACTGAGGGCCTATGTTTGCATGTCTGTGACACTTGCAGCTGCTCCAGGGTCCTTAGAGCAAATGAGATCCCTGCTCAGCTCTCCTTCTAAGAAGTGCCGAGGCAGCAGCTGCTTCCCAGACCCTGCAGCTGTGCAATCCATCTGCAGCACAGGCTGGCTGCAGCACCACGCGTGCACCGGAGCACAGGAAGGACAGTGCAGAGCCATGCATGACACAGCCTCTCTGCCCTCTGCAGCCTGGGGGGCCAGGGGTGGACGAAACACCTGCAAAGGGAAAGAGGACAGCAGCCAGCTGGGGCTTTGCCTGACCTTGGGCTGGGCAGGGTGTGAGCCCTGGGATGTGAGCTCTGCAGACTCTCTCTGTGCATCTCTACCAGCTGCTGCGAGGAAGATGCAGATGTTTAGTACCTGAGGTTTGGTGCAGAGGGGTCTGCAGGGACAAGGTGCAAAGCCTTTCTACTTTTGCCTACTGGACAGTTCAAAAAACATCTGCTTCTCACAGTGTCAGTTCAGGTTGGACATCAGGAAGAATTTATTCACTGCAAGGGTGGTCAGGCACGGGAAGGGGCTGTCCAGGGAGATTTGGAGTCTCCATCCCTAAAGGTGTTCCAGAGATGACTGGATGTGGCACTCTGTGCTCTGGGCTGGGTGACAAGGTGGGCGTCGGGGACGGGCTGGACTTGGTGATCCTGGAGGTGTTTTCCAACTTTAATGATTCTGTGATTTCCATCGGGCTGATCTATGCTCAGTGTGCTGTCTGTTGGGGTTGGGTTGTTTAAGGTGACACAGCCTGGGGCAGATGTTTGCACTGGACATCACTTGGGGTCTTCATATATCTAAAGAGAGCCAAACAGAAAGTGTGCAAGAGCCAGGATTATCCCCAAACTCCTATGTGAAGCATAAGGCTGTTGCCCCTCGCATGGTGTTGAGAGATCCATCCTCCTGTGGCAGGTGCTGCTGGTTTGAAGGAAGTTCTTATTGCTTTTCTTTGTTATGTCTCAGTCTGAGAAAGCTGAATCATTCTCAAAGAGCCCAGGGCTCACTGGCCAGATGACTCTGCTCTCATCTGCTCAGTGGCCACGTGGCTCCCATGAGGCTCATCCAACCCGCCCAGTGGCTCAAGACCATCTTGGGGGATAGACCTGGGCAAGGGGCTCAGCTGACTGGGCACTCTGGCAATGCCGAAGATGCAGTGCAGCAGCTGAGGCAGATGCAGGGTTAATGATAATAAACAAACAGAACGATAAAAAATTCCCTTGGAAAACTGTGATTTTGGTTTTGCAGGAGTGCATTTTCCTGCAGGAAAAAGATGACTGTAGCAGAAAGCTGAGCTCACTTGCTCTGTGGAGGAATGGAGTTTGCTCTGGTTTCTTTTGCATTTTGACCCAGCTTCTAAGCAAGGGTCACATCTCCAAACCTCAGCTGGAGGGCACCAAGGGCCTGAGGTGGCTCTGAGCATGGTGGCCTCACACGTGTCTGGTGGCTGGCAGAGTTGGCACAAACATCTCCTGGCTGGTGACACTTGCCAGGGGGCTGTTTGGAAGCCTCACCCCTTGCCTGTGTTAGGGAACAAATGAGGCTTCTTCGGTGACAATTTTATATACATTTCTGAGCAATAGCAGTGCAGCTGCTTCTCCCTGCCAGAGACTAGACCCACACTGGGAAGATCTCTTCATAAAGCTCTTTATACCAAATACAGCTACGCTGGAAAGATCCTATAAAATGTGCCAGGACGCAGGGCTCATTCCAGAAACTGTTGCTTATTAAATCATCTGGGTGGCAGAGGAAGAAGCTGATCAGAGATGAACTGATAAAGCGTGGCTCTGGGAGCTGCCTGACCTCAGTGTCATGTTCTGCCCCTTTTTTATCTTTCCCACACATTGCAAAAAGGCCGAGCCTAAAGTGATGCTATATATATGGCCCTCTGTGCCAGCCATCTGGGCAGCACAAAGCCGGGTTTATACGGATCTGTCTGGCATTAGAGGATCGAAAGGTTATGTTATTGGTACATTTCTGCACATCCAAACCATGAGTCATCATTTCCAGGAAGCCAAATACTTACTTAAAGAGCTGTGATGCAAATTGTGTTTCCCAAATATTTTATTCTTAATGCAGCCCTGGACATCGAATCTGGGCACACAGTTTATGAACAGCTGATCTACAACAAAGGTTGAGGCAATGGGTCAAAGCTGCCTGTGAGTTTAGCCTGATTTATGGACAGAATAATTTTGTTATGAAAAATAAGCATACAAAGTACTTGGATGCTTCAGTAAAACCATAAACAGTGCACTTTGCCTTCTGCAGACAAGAACTAATTGCAAGGATGCAACAGAGCAGCCAAAAAGCAGAGAGATGCTTGTTTGTATATTATACTGAGACAACACTGCCAGTCGTTCATATTGCTGATTGTTATTATTGTTATTGTTAAGGGTGAAATACGTTTTAACTAGATGTGTTTTGAAATTCTCATGTCATCCTGTTCTCCCGTACTGCCATGAACAGGGACACCTTCCACTAGACCAAGCCCCATCCAACCTGGCCTTGGACACTTCCAGGGATGGAGCAGCCACAGCTTCTCTGGGCAACCTGTGCCAGGGCCTTCCCCACCCTCCCAGGGAAGAAATTCTCCCCAATATCCAATCTAATCCTGTCCTCTTTCAGTTTCAAGCTATTGTCCCTTGTTCTGTCCCTCCAGACACTTGTCCAAAGCCCCTCTCTAGATCTCTTGGAGCCCCTTTAGGCTCAAAGGTCTCCTTGGAGCCTCCTCTTCTCCATGCTGAACACCCCAGTTCTCTCAGCCTGTGATACCTGAGTAGGAAATGCACTTCTGCAGATGGGATGTGTCAGGGAGATTAAGCACTTGTAGCTGAGACTTTCCAGTCTTTATGCCAAGGGGACAAGATCTAGGCCCTCTTCCAAAAGCTCATGTTCGTAATTCAGAGCTGGAAAGCCCTGAAGTTTTTTCTTATTCTGGTTAAAGCTCATTGGAGCTGCCAGCTTGGTGATACAGCTTCTAACGAAGATAAGAGCAGGACATCCTGGCTTTAATCAGTCTATGCGTGGCATGGTGAGAGGTAATTCACCTCCCCTGAGCTGAGCCTTGCTATGTGTCTGGTGTGTGCAAGATCTGGCTGGGCTGGAGGAACAGGGCTCATGTCCCTGCCAGGACTGCCTGGGCTCTGGCTGTTTGCTGGGCAGAGAAGGTGCTGAGCTGTGGGTGCTGAGCTGCAACCACCCATCATGTGTCCATCTGCCCCAGCATGGCTCTGGCACAAGCCTCTCCCCTGGGTAATTTTAGGACAACCATGGTGAGGGACACTTTACAAAGGGCAGAACAGGAGAGACCCTTTGTTTTGAGGAAAAGAGAGTTCAGGTGTGTAGACACAAATCATGTCATTGCAGTGGTCCTTCTGACAGAACAGCCCAGGAACTTGTATTTACTATTTCTCCAATTCAAATGCAGCTGCCTCTCCAGGCATCTCTCCAACCATACCTGGCCTTGTCCTCACCAGATGTGTGCACAGATGGGCAGCTGGGCCCAGATCTGGCAATGGCTGGGCTTATCTAAAATCCTTGCAGGGGATAAATAATAACAGTCCAGTGCCTGGATTGCCCCTTGCCAGGCTGCTGCTCCTCATTCCCACGGAGCCAGTTATGTGACTCGGCCGTCCAATGTTTCTCAGAGCTGAACTGAGCAGAGATGACTGAGGGGGTGGATAAGCCTGTTTCGTCTCTCTGGGATCCTCCGTGCTGTCTATTCTAAGGTTTGCTGCAGCAGACTCTGGGAATGAGCTGGGAGGCTGCCTCTCGGGCTGCCAGCAATCCCTGGGGACACTTCTGCTCTTCCCAGGTTGAATGGTCACAGCACGTGATGGGGGGGATGCTGTCTGCTGGCACCTCTCAGCTTTCCTGAGGCTCCAGGCTCTGCTGCCTGGCATCCTGCCTGGCTGGCCATCACCTCACAGCTCTAGGAGTCAGGTCAGGGGTAGGTGTGTGCCAGGAAGGCTCCCCTCGAGCACAGCATTTCCCTTGGGTTGCTCACAGTCCCATTAACTCCCCCAGGTGCACAAGTACAGAGCTGCAGGTGTGAGGAAGTCTGGAGCATGTCAGTCCTTACTTAAGATACAAGGTAGAGACTTTCTGAGACACGTAAATTTTCTGTTCCTCTCCTGCATGTTGTTTGAGGTCTTGTCAGAGAAGTTTTGCAGGGACTTTCAGGCTCCATTACTTATGGGGATGGATGTACTGGACCACAGAATCTCTATGACTTTATCAGTCACCATCTGTTGGACTTTGCTGGGCCCATGACTAAAGAGAACTTCTCCCAGAGAGCCAAATCCTTTTAGGACTGAAAAAGAAAAGAAAAAGAAACAAAATCTAACCCAAAGTTTAATTTTAAGAATGGGAACAAGATAAAAATACAAAAGTAGTTGAAAAGGAATTCAAAAGAAAAGCTAAAAGGGTAAAATATTTACAGAAGGCATAAAAACTGTTTAAAGACAAAGTATTAGAGGCTTGGAATAAATATATACAACTAATCTAAAATGTGCTAAAATATCCAGAAAAAAAAAATCTGTCATACTTTAGTAGTGAAAGAAGTTATAAGAAGAATGAGAGATTTATCAAAATTGAAATAATTTCCAAAGAAGGAAGATAGAATGGAGTTCAAACTATGTCTGTAAGATGTAATACCCATAATAAAGACAGGCCAAAGATATTTTTAGGAAAAACTTGCTAAAAGCATAAAAGCCAATAATAAAACATTTCTCAAAGCATAAATAGTAGGAAGTTCATCGGAAAGTAGGCCTGTCTCAGATCTGTGTAGGAAACAACAGAAGAAGTGAATGTTCAGCAAGAGCTGAAGACCTGAACTGCTGCTCGGGGGGAGGGAGAAGGGAGTGTCCCACACTGCCCAGCCCTCACACAAAGCCCCATCCCACAGCCCGGGAAACAGTGGAATCAGTGACTGTTCCTCAGACCTTGAAGTGATTTTGGACATCAGCTTGAGCTGAACCCAATGAACATTTGGGGTGATAGTTGGCCTGAAACCCAACATTCCACAGCAAGGTTCCCTTCAGCAGAGGCACTCCCATCCCCAGAGAACATCAGCTCCCACTTTTCCCTGCCTCTGTTCATCTCCCCACCTTGACACCACCACTCCAACACAAGTTCTGACATCCCCACAGGCCCTACCAAGGGTGGGAGCTTTCTGCACCTGCTTTGGTGACCTCTGGCTCTGTTGCTTGGCCAGTGTGGAACAGCCAAGCTCTGTGTGATTCCCCTTTTCCCATAGTGAAGGACTTGAATGCTGTTCCCAGCAAACTCGGTGGGGTTCCCCCCCTTTCCTCACAATGATCCTCTGGTTTATCTCACTGTGTGCCCCTTAGCTCTTGTCCCCAGTGCCACTGGCACTGGGCTGGCACAGGGCATGGCAGCGCAGCAGGGCAGCTCCTTGGCAGCACAGAAACCAGAGACACAAGGAAAACTGTGCTGGGACTGGAGAGGTGCCAAGGAGAGGGGAGCAAGTGGTGGGGCTCACGCCTTTTCTTGGCTGAAGCTTTGTGCTATGGGCACCTCTTGTGACCCCAGGCTGGTTTTGCATGCAAGCAGGTAATGAACTGCTGTTGGCCTGGCCTGGAAGTGGAATACCTTCTGTCCCAGCTGAGCCCAAAGTGGAACAGAATGAAAACAATGCAGTGGTTGGACTCCCTGCTAACTGAGCACTCGGCTCTGAATTAGAGATTACTGCTGGAGAAAGAAATCTAGGGCTCTTGGGCAAGATCATGGAAAACATTGGCTCAGTAGGGGGCAAGAAAGGGAATCAGATTTTGGGAATGATTAGGGAAGGAACTTGGAACAAACTCGAGAACACAGTTTTCTAGGTCCACAGCAGCCCCACACCTCGAGCTGGCTGGTGTATCCATTCCTGTCTCCTCATTCTCAGGAGAGTTCAGAAAACCAGAAAAGGACAAATTAGCAGGAGCACAGGCATCTGATAGTGCCCTCAGGGACCATTAAATAGACAAGGGGTTTTTTGATTCAACGGGAGAGGTCTGAGCAGGGTGATGGGGTGGTGTAGGACAGCGTGGAGCAGTCTATGAGTGGTTGGGGATGATCAGTCTCTGCTTCTTTCTGTTCAGAAACAAGAAGGCATTCCATGAAATTGTCAGGTAGCAGATTTAAAACAAACAAAAAAAGTACTTTTTCACTCAACTTGTAATTCATCTCAAAGCTCATTTCCATGGGACAGTGTAAGGCCAAAACTGTAACGGGCCTCAAAATGCAATTACATTCGCGAAGAAAAATTGTTGAGACTATTAAACACGAGGGCCTAGTGATAAGCTCTTGCTCACCAGATCCGAGGGCTGGGAATTGCATAGACAAGCATCATAGCAGAGATCCAACATACATAACTGGCTGACAATGGAGAGGACCTGCTGGCACAGGGGCTGACACAGTATAGCTGTTGGGTGTTCTTTCCTATTCCAAGCTGTCCTTGCCTTCCTGACTCTCAGTCTGAGGAGAATTAATTTCTATCTTCTCCTTCATCTCTGATCTTTAAACATCCCAAAGACAACCATGCCCATGGAAGAGAAATGATCCTTTCCAGTGCAAGATTAATTTGGCTCAGTGTAGACAGGCCCATGCCCCAGACCTCTGCAGAGGTGCTGGAAAACCTCATCTTGCCAAGGTTTTGCCTGACCTTTTGTTCTGGGCAAACAGGATCTCCTCGGGGTTTGAATCATCAGCCTGTTCTCCGTTAGGTGCCCAGGAACCATCCTCTCTCCCTAGCAACACCTCTGTGAGGCCAAAACACAGAGCCAATCCCTTGCTGGGAGCTCATAAGCAGAAGTTGGGAGCTCATTTTAGGATCTTCCCTCTGAAGTTGATGTAAGAAGAAGAATTAATCCCCAGAAGGATCCATTTTACCTGCCATGGCCTTCAGATGACACAAGTCTCTCTCTGCAGGAGCTCACGTTACCACCTCCCTGCCATCGTGTTGCTCGTGCTGCCACTGGCCAGCTCAGAGCCCCAGCTGCAGAGAGAAACCACAGAACCATTTAGGTTGGAAAGGACCTTTAATATCATCAAGGCCAACCATAAACCTAACACTGCCAAGTCCACCAAAGAGGAGAAGGTACCTGAGATGCTTTCTCCCCCTCTGCTGGGGGAAGTGTCCCTTCCTGACGCTCTGCCTGGCAGTGCTCTGACACATGGCACTAGTGCTGGCATTGCTTGGGCACATGGGTTTCTGTGTGTTGGACACATGGTGTGTGCACTGATGAGGCCACACCTCAAATCCTGTGTCCAGTTCTGGACCCTTCACTTCAAGAAAGACATTTTGTTGCTGGAATATGCCCAGAGAAGGGCAACAGAGCTGGGGAAGGGTCTAGAGAGTAAGGGCTATGAGGGAACTGGGGGGGCTCAGCCTGGACAAAAGGAGGCTCTGGGGGACCTTCTCACTCTCTGCAACTCCCTGAGAGGAGCGGGGAGCCAGGGTGGGGTTGGGCTCTGCTCCCAGGGAGCAAGGGACAGGACAAGGGGAAATGGCCTCAAGCAGTGCCAGGAAAGGTTCAGACTGGACATCAGGAACAATTTTTTTCAGTGAAGGGGTTGTTAAGTTTTGGAAAGGGCTTCCCAGGGAGATGGTGGAGTCCCCATCCCTGGACGTATCCAGGGAAGGATTGGACATGGCACTCAGTGCTCTGGGCAGGGGGACAGGGAGGGCATCAGGCACAGGTTGAACTTGATTTTCTCAGAGGTCTTTTCTAACCTGAGTGTTCTGTGCTTGTATGATGCTGTGTGTTGGTAATTACAAGAGGCCAGGGAAACTTCAGAGACCCTCACATGCACAAGACCACACTCAAACCTGTGCACCCCTCACACCTGCAGGGTGCAAGGGGAGGCATTGCCAGTGCTCTGGGAGTAGCAAGCCCCACGGGGTGGCAGGTGCCAGGACAACACCAGCCCAAAGGCAGT
The DNA here is from genome assembly GCA_035221455.1 of Xenops minutus. Classification (NCBI taxonomy): domain Eukaryota; kingdom Metazoa; phylum Chordata; class Aves; order Passeriformes; family Furnariidae; genus Xenops; species Xenops minutus. Next base: position 10,085,316 of record JAWWEE010000041.1, on the reverse strand, counting down.
CACTGCTGCAGTAACCACGTGTGATCAGTGCAAACAGAGACTCAGCAGCCACCCAGCTCTATGGCAACAACACACACATCTTCCAAGGACATTCAGTTCACTGCCCTGCTTCCCATCCACCCCCACATGGGTGATTATGTAAATAGAGGATATTCTTAGCAGAGAGGATTCCCAAGAAAATGCCATGTCTCCTTGATGCAAGCAAGGATTTAGTATGCTGGCATGAGGAAACACTGAGGCCTTCCTAGTGACAGGACAGATGGAGGGAGGGAGGACCTGCAGAGAGACCTCAACAGATCCGAGGGCTGGGAATCACCAACTATGGGAACTTCAGCAAGGGGAAGTGCAGGATTCTGCCACTGGGGTGGGGCAACCCAGGATGGATGGACAGACTGGGAATGAGATGCTGGAAAGCAGTGCCAGGAAAGGGCCCTGGGGGTGCTGGTCAGGGGCCAGGTGGGCACGAGTCAGCAGAGCCTGGAGCCAGGAGGGACATCCCTGTCCTGGGGACATCAGGGCAGGGAGGGGATTGTCCCGCTCTGCTCTGCACTG
>JAWWEE010000041.1:10038721-10069028 GCA_035221455.1 Xenops minutus | reverse complement strand
TGCCCACTGCCCTGGGGAGCCTGGGCAGTGCCCACCACCCTCTGGGGGAAGAACCTTCTCCTGAGATCCAGCCTAACTCTCTCCTGATACAGCCTCATTCACATATCAAAAGTGATGCAGGCATATAATTTAATTGCAGTTGGTTCCTGTAGCTGAGTAAGTAACAGTGTAAGACCCATGGACAGGTGTCCTCTGCTTGCCTGGCCCTTGTGAGAAGCTTTAATGTCTTCAGATGAAAGCTCCTGAGCAAACACTAATATTCCTTTTCCTGGTAAGTGCTGTGTATCAACAGCTCTGGAACCTGCACCTGAACCCCTGCTGGGGATGGTGTTATAGGTGTCCCCATGGGTGTCTGTGCTGTGATGTCACCTGTGGGCCATGTGTGAGCTTTGTGTCACAGTGCTTCTCTGGGGACACCATGAGATTTGTGTCTCTGAGGTGTCACCTGCAGTCCAGGGTCTGCTCCTTATTAGGCATTAGTGAGTTGTAGGTGCAGGTTTTCAACATCAGGAACTTCAGTATATGGCACCAGCGTGTAAGTGGGATCTGGGGAGATGCTCATACACTAATCAATCATCTTCCTTGCCAGCTGGCAGGACCACTGGCACACTTGGCATGGTGGTCAGTCCCTTGTCCTCTGTGTGAGGGCCCATCTGCAGCCACAGAACAGGTGACTTGAGTCCCACTGGTCACACATGCAATGGATTTGACAGCTGGAAAACAAAACAGCAGCAAGAGCAGAGAGAAGGCTTTGTTTTGTCATATATACAGACAGGCAGGATGGCCACACATCCTGCTCAGAGGTCACAGCATTGCAAGGGAACAAGGGTTGTGGCCAGTTTGCCACAGTGACAGGCTGAGCATGGGGAGCTGAGGCCTTGGGCTGCCTTTGGGTTTGTTCTCACTGTTTCCATAGGCTGGCTGGAATCAGTGGTGATTAGAAACTGTTAATGTCCACCACAAGTGTGTTTGTGGTCAATGTAAAGGCAGAAGTTCCTGTGCCAGCCTCATACAGCAAGTGGAATATCCAGCCTGTGCAGGGTCTGATACAGAAGTACCGTCAGGAAAGATCCAGGCTTTCTCCCTCCTTCCAAACCATATTTAAAGAAATCTCTCCTGTTCCCCATGGCTGCTGTGTGCATCACATGCTCCTGCAAACTCAGCTTGGATAAGCCAAGCATTTTTCCAAAACAGGAGCACATAACAAAGACCAAGGTCCTCACCATGACCTGCAGGCTGGAAAACCTTTCTTAAATCTTTCCTCACAGATCAGACCATTTCACTCCAGTTGTCTCCCATTTCTCCATGTATTTCTGCTGTTGTCTAAACAGCAATTTTGGATGTTACCACAGCTAGAGGGTGTTTTCTGCCCTATATTCCTTTCCTCCATGCTGATGTGATGGGCTGCCTGTGTCCCTCAGGCTCAGTTGTGTGTTCTCCTGAAGAAAAGAGTTTTCCCTCCAGCTGAAAGATGACTTTGGGGTTTGGTGCCTTTTGCTATGCCCAGAATGAGAAGGTGATACAGCAAGGGCTGACTGGTTATTGTGTGTGTTTGCATATATATGTATATGCACACATAAATACATATTTGTGTATACATCTTCACTGCATTTGTGCATTCACTCAGGTGTTAACTGTGTCCTTAGGTCATGACAGGTTACTTAGGAAAGTCTTTACTTGAAGGAGTGAATCATCATTAGCAGGCTGCCCAGGGCAGTAATGGAGTTACCCTCCCTGGAATTGTTCAAACACCTATGGATATGGCATTTGAAGATGTTTTAGTGGTGAACACCGTGGTGGTACTGGGCTGATGGCTGAACATGGTGATCTTAGAGGCCTTTTCCAACTTTAACAATTCTGTGATCACTGTTTGCAAAAACAAGCTCCATAGCAGAGTTGGTCACCTTCCCAAACCTGTCCCTCTGTCCACTGCCATTCCCACCTGCCTGGCTTTTAGCTCATCCAGCAAAAGCTGGATGAACCTATGAGAGACACGAGGCCTGTGTCACAGAGAGGTTTGGGCAATAGCTGTGCCTTACACTCAGACACTGGAGTCAGACTCACAGACCCAGGGTGTCAGCCAGAAAGGTCAAAAGATGGGGTTGTTCCAAATAAAACAAGAAAAAAAGTATCTGACGATTAGCAGAAGGAAAAGGTGGTGGTTTTTTTCCCACTGTGGCATTTGGGCAGTCAGCAGCAGGGAGGAATCCAGGGGGTGACAGAGCTTTGGGTACCTCGGCGGGGAAGAGCAGCTGCTGTTGACAGAGCAAGACACTGGAGAGGAGGGGAAGAGTCCAGCGCTTCCTTCTAAAATGTGCTGGGGGAACTGGGAGTCAGAGTTGAGTGGTGTTGATACTGTCCAGACGCCAAGAGCTTTCCTGTTCCTCAGAGATCCCTTGTCAGCAAACCTCAGCTCTGCAGGCACAGGGAGAAGGTCCTGCAGAGAGAGCTCTGCTTTGCTGGGCAGCAGGAGAGGCTGGGTGGCTGCTGGCAGCGAAGTGCCCGGGATGGGGGCTGGTGAACAATGGGCACTGCTGCAGGACAGTGGTGGAGGGAGGTGGCACAGGCAGGTTTCACAATTCTCCCCATTGTTTTACTATGGTCCCATGTTCTTCTTGCCAGTCTGTCCCCAGCACCATGGAAATAGGACACGCCATTAGGGGATGGAGCCAGTAAAACCAGAGTGCAGGGTCTCAGGAGTGGTCACAGCAGCAAATCTGACAGAGCTTCAGGAGCATTTGGATGATCCTCTCAGGCACAGAGTGTGACTCTTGGGGATGGGCCTGTGCAGGGCTAAGGATTGGACTCAATTCTTGTGGATTCCAACTCAGCATATTCTGTGATTCTGTGACTCCTTTGTCCTCATCACCAACAGGACAAGCTGAGGATGCAGCCCCAGGACACCTCCCTGAGTCAACCTCTGCCTCCATAGTGCCATTCCCAGTGCCCAGCTGAGGTGGGACCATCCCTTCTCTCTCCAGGGTATCTCAGCATCCAGCAGTGCCCATTGCAGAGCTGGTGCTCATCAATAAGGGCCCAGCTGAAATCCCACTGCTGTACTCATGCCCACCCTAACAGCCCATTCCTGACACCAAGTGCAGTCACTGGGCAGCTGGTCCAGTGGTGGAGCTGGAGTTTCCTTGAGAAAGGCAGAGCATCTCTGCTGAAAGCAGGGCCACACTGAAGTGAGATGCAGAGCTGCATTGTCCTGCTGCCAATAGACATGTGACCAGCACCCCTACACATGACATTTGTTTGTTCAAATGTAACACAGCTCAGGGACTCTTCAGGAGCGTGTTGGTGCTGTGACATTAAGCAGCCCATTCTCCGGAGCTTGGCAGGCGCTCAGTCCCGCTGCGATATGGCTCGTGCCCAGCACCTTCCCCAGCAAAGTGCATTGGCATAAATATGTGAGTAATGCAGGTGACAGGCTCTGTGGCTCTGTCTGATTATCCTTTGCTTTTATGTAATTTATGCTCCAAAAGTAACTGTGCTCAATCTTGTCCATGAGTTTGATTCCTTTCATGTGGTTTTCTGTGCTAACAAGATTAAATCAGTTTCAATAGGCACCGTTTTAATGGAGATGATAAACTTTTATTGAACTCAAGCACATTAAAATGAAATGTAAGCAATAGGTGACTTTAGCATTAGTCTAGAGTCTTTTCCAATCTGGATCAAGCCAACATACCTTCCCTGTTAAGCAACAGCCAGCACCCCAGCACGTTTTATGAGCTTCTAAAAGAGCTGAAAAATCCTTCCCCCACGGCGCTTCCCTGTTTCAGTGCTGCTGGAGGCTGAGGTGGAGCACTCATTGGAGCAGCTCCATGACCTGGTGGTGCAGCCATGGAATGAGGCATAAACATGGCTAAGTACAGGACTTCACATGTCCCGAAAACAGGAAAGCAGGGGATGGGTAATTTGGTGTTTTACAGCAGCTTTGTCTGCTAATCTGTGATCTGTTTGGTCTGCCAGTAGGATTATTATGGTGGGTTTACTGAAGAAGTGCCAAAAATGATGTTAAATAAACTGTTTACACAATGTAACTACAGGCTGAAAAGCTAAACAGAGAGTCCCAAACTCGGCCCCATCGCAGGTTTGAAGAAAAATAAACTCCTCGACACTTTCAACTGGACGCTGCTGCTCTGCAGAGGCTGTTCTGTTTGTTGAATATTAAAACATAAAATTAATGTGTTTCCCCCTCTTTCTGGGGCTCTTTCCAAAGGTCTCATGGTTGGAAACATGATCGGATCATTTTGAGCTCCTTGGCTGTCCTTGGAATTTGCTGTGATCATTTTATTCATTATAAAATATTCACATTTCAGAATGACTACAAGAAAGCCCATCATTCTTTAGAAGTGGGTTGTGCAATATTATCGCTGAGAGGACAGGAAGAGCCAGTGCTGGTTCTGTGTTCTCCAAGGAATTATAAGGGAGATCTGGGGGGCCAGAAGTTCATGGTGCTCTCTGTGGCACACGGGGAGGGTGGTCACACAAAGCATTATCTGCACCAGTGGGTGCTCCACCAATTAAAAGGACAATCTGGAGGCACACAGGGGTTTCATCCCTTTCCTCCATTTTTGCCTGTTTTCCACATGGTTGTTTCATTGCTGAGGAAAAAGAAAAAGCTTGAAAGGAATTTGGAAAAATTAGTGGTGTCAGCTTTTTGGCTAGGGAATTGCACGCAAACCTCTCTTGAATGCTGGGTGTCTCTGTCAGCCATAGTCTTCCCTCTGCAACCCAGACCGTTTCTGCAGCATATGGGATAAGCACACAGCTTGTGCAGGACCCATCACTTACAGCCAGCATTCATTGCAAGCCCTTGTTTTAGTGCCTGAGGGTGTGGACTTGTTGTTTCAAATGTTGTTTGAAATGGTGAGGTGAACAGGGCATTACTGGCATTGACAACAGCTGTAGAGCCCCGTCCAGGATGGAGCTTTGGTGTTTGTGAGTAACAAATTCTACAGAGATCAAGGAACCTCACGTGCACTGGCCATTGACGACAGAGTGGTAGGACAGCATGTGCCTGGTGCTGTTTGCACAAAGGTTGTGTTAATGTTCTAGGCATGTCAAAAGAGTGGGCAAAGAGGAATCACTGGCAGAGCTGGCACAGACTTTTGAAAATCCCTCATCAGAGGTGCCTGGAGGAGCTGGATCACCTGTGGCACAGCCAGGGGGCAAAACCTGGAGACAGAAAGGAAGATCAGACCTTTTTGACCTGGTCCAGACCTACAACAGGGCTTCTAGGTTTGCTGCTGGGTTTTTTGCAGTCAGCTATTGTTGTGGATTTTGTACAAAAATGAAGGGAGATGGTGTTAAGGTAGAAATGCCTGTGTGGTTTCACTTAGTCTGACGTGTGTATGCTCCGTGACAGAGCTTTGGGCATATAAATACACACTTAGTTTTTCTGTAGGAGCCAGCTTTACTAATTGCCCAGTCTTACTTTGTTCCCTGAGATCTCGTGATTAGATAAAGCAAAGCTGTGGTGACATTATACATGCAATCACGTAGACAGTGCAGCACACAATATGTTTAAAAGTGAGGAAAAATTCAGTAATTAAATGTAATTTTGTTTTTTTAAGAAGACAGCAAAACCAGCAGATGATGCACAAAAGGTCGCTACAGAGCCAGTGTCCCTTTAACACCCAAACCCAGTATGGGCTGACAGCAAGGGCCTCTTCTGCTGAGAGCACAGGAGTGTGGAGACCATCGAGCCAGGCAGAGCAGTGATCCAGCACCAACAGCCTGGGAGGGCCAGTGTCCCTGTTATCTGCCCCAGAGCAGAGGTGGCATCCTGGCACTGGGCTCAGGGGTCAGGGTGAGGCGGGAGTGCCAGGGCTGGGGCTGCAGTGTGCTCCCACTGCAGTTGGCTTGGGCTGAGGAAGGGGGGCTGTCACAAAGGGCAGTCACAACAGCCACAGGGGACAGCCCGGCACAGCCCTGCTTCAGAGGGGCTTGAGAAAACCTGCTTTTCAGACCCTTATGTAGTTGGGTGTATTTGTTACAAGAGATGCAAGGGTGGAGACACAAAGACCCCTGAGACCAAAGACCCCTCTCCAAGCAACCTTGCAGGTCTCTGAAGGACAGAATTCCCAGAAAAGCCTCAAGGAGAAATGAAGTGTTTCCCCTTAATTGTGCTTCTCAAAAGGACTGAACTTGTTCATGCTGAAGCTGTCCCAAGTTATTCAGTGCAAAGGGTTAAAGTTTGGCAGTGTTGTAAGCAACCGAACAATGGGTCATATCATGGAAACTGTCAGGCAACCTTAAATATAGCTGTTATGATCTGCATAGTCTGCAATGCTCTGGAAACCAGGATGAGCAGCAAGGGGAAAAAATTCATAAAGCCCATGGAGTTGTTTAGGTTAGTCAGGAACAGAGAGGACTGCAGGGAGTGCAGAAAGCCAAAGGGCACCCAGGGAAAGGGGTGGGTGGTGGGAGGATAGGAGCAAGGTAAGGAGCCCACCAGGAGGAAGACTAGGGTGAAACAGACTGGAAGAATGTTGGGAAGGGGTGATGTTTAGTGTTTGGCTGGTTTGGGAAGTTCAGTGAGCTTATTTGACAGCAGCTGAAGAACCCTCTTTTCCTCAGACCTTCTTCTCTGGCCTCTCCAATATGCCAGACACTGGATAAGAAATGTTTGGATGATACTCTGGGGCACATGGTGTGACTCTTGGAGATGGTCCTGTGCAGGGCCAGGAGCTGGACTTGGTGATCCTGTGTGTCCCTTTCAACTCAGCATATTCTGTGATTCTATTATTCTGTGAGCAGGTTTAGTGTTTGCACAAACTGATCTGACAATGAGCCAGGAGTCAGGGTTAGTCTCAGCATTGATGGGGAGTCCCATCTTCTTGCAGAGCAGCTGAAGTCCACCCTCACCACTCACCAGGGGCTGCAGCATGTGGATATCAGCTCCTTCCCCAACAGCATCCCAAATATCCCATCTGAGGCAGCCAGCAAACACGGACTGAACTTGGAGCCCAAATGCTTCAAAGTGAGTCGGAAACTATTTTATCTCAGCAAGATCAGTGCAAGCTGCAGTGCTGGATGTGAGCGGGAGTGGGCTGGGAAGCTCTTACGGGAAGCAGCTCTTAGTGTGCTGTCTGAGCTCGAGCCTGGCACGGGGAGGGAGTCGCTGAGGAACACTGAGCTATGCAGGAGGTCAGGCCCGACATCCCTTTGGCCTCTAGCTCTACAGGCAGATGCTCAGCTGGAATAGTGTATAACGATAGAGCCTGAGTGATTTATAGCATTAGAAGAGTTTTTTGTATCCCTAATTCCTCCCCCCTTCCCTGCTCTCCCTCCTTATCCATCAGCACTCACAGAGAACTGAAGGGCAACAGGATCCTCCAAGTGCTCACCTACACTGATGTCCACAGCTCGGACACATGACAGGGAATGGAGCCTCATGGACAGCACTGCACTGCTGCTTCCACACACGCACCAAGGCAGTGGTTTCTCTGCTGGCCATTTGCTGGCCATGTCTTCAGAGTTTCTCATGGACAAAATGCAGCTCTGGCTGTGTACAGAGGTAACACAGTGGCCTTTGGAGGGAGTTCTGCCTCCTGTCAATACCCTGGGTTATCTTCCTGTCCATTCCTCCCAGCAACATCACACCTCACCCCATGGGCTCCTGTGACATTCCTGCCACCCCACGACCCACAGAGCCTCCTTGTCTGCTCCCCTCATCTCTGGCTGCTACCATGGCTAAGACTAGTGTCCTGAATGCCAGGCAGGAACAGGAACTTCTCTTTGACAGACCATCACACCCAGGATCATTGGAAGATTTGCAGGGACGGGTTTGAGGCAGGTCCGTGCCAGGGGAGAGCTCCAGGGCACGGAGGGACCCCCCCACTGCTACGTGGCACAGCGCTGACCTGAGTATTTCCACTGGTCTTTTCTTGACCATTTTTGGTCCCTTTCATTTGTTTTTGAATTTGTTCCTCCTCTTTGCCCAAGTTCTTTGTGCTAATTGGGAACTGGCTTCTCTCGGGGTGGGAGGTCTGTCAGGACCGCCTTATGACAGATTTACTTTGTCTCTCTGTCTCTGCATTTTGGCAGTTTGGTTCTTCTGCAATGTTCTGGATTTGGATTTTGCCTTTCAGTCCTGATATCCTCACAATAGGCAGCCTATAGATTGACTAAATTAAAACATAATGAGCTGGAATGCAACTGGCAGCTCTGCAAGATCCCCATGAGCTCTGCACGGCTGAGATGTGTCTCAGGGTGTGTGAGCCGATGGCACCGCCCGGCTGTGGATGGGTGACACCAGGTGGATTGCACGTGCCCTGCTCAGTGTTCCACAAGTGAAGACAGTAACATCCTGTCACGCACACCCCACTGCAGAGGCTCATGCTCTGGACCCCAGCAAGGGGCTGACAGGTGGGAAGTGTTGCTCAGTATCAATCATGGGTGCAGGCTCAGGAGGACAAGTCTAGGATGTAGACTTCACCCATCTTGATCATTGCACCCTACATGCTCTGGGTTCATCAGTCCATGACTTGACCCTCTGTTCCATCCCATTGCCATGTTATGAATGCCACCAACACCCTCTGTATCTGCATCTCCTGGAGCACAGTTGCTCTGTGTTCATGCTTTGCACCCCGGAGAGGGGTGTCTGTATCATTTTCCCCACTGCCTCACTTTCCCTCACTTCAGCCACAGGGTATCCATCCAGAGGGTGTATCTTCCCCAACACACCCTTTCCTGCTTCTGCTTCCCCTCCAAAATTTCCACCTTTGTGAGCAGCAAGCTGCCCCAGGCTCATTTTCAAGGCAAAGGGGCTTTGCTCATCCATTGCTAACTTGGCTCAGCCTGCCATGTCAGCTAATGCAATGACCTCACAGAGCCCTGTTCCTTGTCCTGTGGTGAAGGTGACACGTGGAACCACTTGGGTTGTGACAAGCAGCCAAAGAGCCAAAAAAAAGGAAACCACGGGTGGCACTGAGTGCGGGATTGTAAGAATGTTCATTGCTGCTTGCAAGGCATCAGGAGGCGATCCAAACCCAGGGAAGGCCCTCGAGAAATGGATCCCATGGCTGGGGCCAAAGCTGTGATGGGAACCGAGGCAGGGAGCAAATGGGAAATAGGGAAGGAGGGTCAGAAAGCGGTTTGCTCTCCCTCCTGAGGATGCTGCTGCTCACTGCAAGTGGCGATGCCGCCCCGCCTGCCGCTCCTGCCAGCACCTGGAAGCTGCCAAGGGGAAAAGCTGTGCAGTGCATGGCACAGGTAGTGTTTGCTTTGGGTCAAACCCACCGATCAGCAGTGCAACAGGAAAACGAAGGTGACACACACACGAGTCAGAGCTCGCTCGTATTTCCTAAGGCAGCTCTGCCCACCCAGCCGGAGCAGGGCTGGCCAGCACGTGCTTGGAATTAGGGCACATGTTTTCCCCAGCGCCTGTCTGCAGTCACAGGAGGAGAAAGACCAGCACATTAGAAAAATCCATGATAAACTAGAGGAGGGGACTGGCTAAGCTCTGTCCAGGAATGGTGAGAGGAGCAGATAACCAGTCTCTCCTGGAAGGAGGACAAGCAGGCTGAGGGTAAGGGGCAACTCCCGTGGAAAGGCACCGGCAGGGTGAAGGGCAGGGGAGGGCTGACTTAAGAGGAGCGATATGAGGAAAACCCCTCAGACTGATTTCTCTGGGTACTCTGAGGGGTATCAGAGCCTTTTTCTTCTTGTTCCTCCCGAGTGTCTCACAATTATGCCCTGCTCTTCTTCAGGATCTGATCAAAAGCTGTGTTCCCTCTCCTAGTGATCTGAGGACCCACCTTGTTCATGAGAAGAGAATTTCTGCAAAGAAACTGGTTTACCTCCAAATCCAATCATGTTCCTCTTCTAAGGCAGGACAATAGCAGGAACTCAGGCAAAGTTTCCAAGATTGGTCTCTTTTATTGACTCTCTAAATCCTAACAGTGATGCAGGGAACCATCAAACCTCACCATGCCCATACGATGTGTATTAAGAATGGAAGTAGGCAACTAAGTAAAGCCAGAGGAACTTTGGCTTGTCATCCTGCACAGAGAGGCCAGAGTGTTTCCCCAATGAGTACTTGAAGAGCACATATCTTCAGTGGTTGTTTTGTATTGATTTTTGAGTTGGCAATGGGAGGAACTGCTCCCACAGCCCTGGTTGACTTGTTCCAGTGCATTTTATTCTACATTGGATCTTCAAATTAACCTAATGATCAGCTTGATTAAATTATAGTAAATCAAGTAATAGATTCGTGTCAGCTTTCTGGAAAGACATCAGTCTTGTTTAGCTCTGAATCTCCCAAATCAGCTATCATTTGATTAGCTCTGTCTCTTCCAATCCAAGGGGGATTTGGGACTAGACACCCTCCTGAAGTCCCTCCAACCAACTTTTCTCCTATTAATAGCTTGTCCTAGAAGAGTCAACCCTTCACATGGGTTTCAGCTTCTTTTGGGACCGCCTTTGTTCAGCTCTGCTGGTGCTTTTTGACCAGAGCAGCATCCATGATGGAATAGTCCATCTCTTTCCTTAAGCCAGTGTTGTGTATACCAACCCCCTCCGACCCCAAAGAGCAGAGTTTGTCACACTTCACAATCAAATGACACACCTGAGTGAAAAGGCTGATTTTTTGTACATATTAAACATACAGTTTCTTACCTACTGACTACATGTGTGAGAGAGAGGGAAAAGCAGAGAAGTGGGAGACATCTCAGAGGGCAAAGCTCATGTGTGTTGCTTAATCCCAGTCAGCTGACCAGGCTGACACAGAGATCAGGATCCAGGACCCAGTGTTAAGGTCGAGGCAGTATAGTTGGATGCCAGGAAGCAGAAGGAATATGATACTGGAAGTTCAAATCCAATTTGGTTCAACCTCTGGAGCATGACTCTTGAGAATATTAGCAAGTGGTCTTGAGGGCCCTGCTTATGACAGCACAATCACCAACCACCTGGAGATTGCTTGTCCTGTTGTGAGCTGAGGCATTCTTTACCCAGGTAATATATGGGTAATATATTACCCAGTTAATATATGTGAAATTATAAGCACAGAGTCTTTTGTCAACTCTGTAGGCATCAAAAACCTCCAAAACTTCAACCAACATCCAGCCACCAGCTGCCTGCTGGCTTCAAGGACTCTTCATTAGCCCATTTTTGAGCTGTTGTTTGGAGACATTCCTCTGTCCTTTGTCCCTCAATAGCCACAATGGGACACCACTGCCCTGAGGCCATGGACACAACCCAATGGATCTGGTCAAGTCTCATTTCCGCAGTAAGGGACAGGATTTTAAGGTCCTTGGATCAAAAAATATTCCCAGTGCACAGGATTGTGGGTCACAGAATTACAGAAAGGTTTGTGTTGGAAGGGAGTTTAAAGCCCATCTCATCCCACCCCCTGCCTTGGGCAGGGACACGTTTCACTAGTCCAGGTCCAACCTGGCCTTGGACACCTCCAGGGATGGGGCAGCCACAGCTTCTCTGGGCAACCTGTGCCAGGGCCTGCCCTGCCTCACAGCCAAAAATTTCATCCATTATCTGAGACCCTTCAGGAGACAGTACTCTCAGCCTTAAGAGCCCATTTCAAAAATAAATAAGAAATGCAAATTTGGTACGATTTTCCATGATTTATTCTCAACTTTTCACAGCCACACCTGGATGACTTAATCAAAGCAACACTGACTGTAGCCCAGGCAAAGTCCTGGGAGTCCCCAGTTTGTTCTGCTCTTTGACAGAAGCACCATGAGAAACCATAACCAACAAACTCGGAACGCTGATGTTGTGAATATTCACCTCCAACAGCTGCCAGGGCAGCCTTTTCAGCTGGAGTAGCAGTCCCTGCTGTAGGCTTTACAGGCTGTCCTGCCCCTCAGCAGACACACCGTCCCCAAAGCCCCTTGCCCCCTTGCTGTGTGGCCTGCAGGGCTTGTGCTGACTCCTATTCCTCATCCCTGGGCCAAGTGTCTGCTTTTGGCAGAGAAGGACTAGCAATTCCTAATGCTCTGCACGGTGTGCTCTTGCTGGGTGGATAGAGAAGAGGAAAAGGGTCACCAAGGGTGGAAACTTGTGAGGGTCTGAAGAGGAGGCCACTAGAAGTGCTTGGTTTCACATGGCAGCATTGCATGACACCTCCTGCCCCAGCTCACCCCGCCAGCACCCGCAGCAGAGGAGCTGGTCTGGAGGACAGTCCAGCCTTCAGGAGTGTTACTCACAGGAGCCTGAGGTGCCCCCAGGGAACTGCAGTGTCTGGGGGAATGGAGGGGGGGCCGTGACCCGGTGCTTATAGAGAAACTCAGCAGGAATTAGATCTGTTCCATAAAATAAACAGTGCAAGGCTCTAATTTCCAAACAAGCCCCAATGGCCCCTTTCCCTGAGCTGTTCTGCTGTGACTAATCATACTGGTAGGTGTTGGGTCAAAATCAACAATGGTTCTCCACTAAGGTCACTCACTTTCTCTGTTTACACTGCTCATTTTATCACTGCTCAGAATGGCTAATGGTATTATTTATATGTTTAGCAGTGATAAATGTTGATGCTAAATAAAGGTTCCCTGGCATAGGCAGGTCGAGGGCTGATATGGCACATCCAGAACTTTATCATCAAAGGAATTAGCACTGTGGGTAAGTGCTTTCCTGGTTTTCTAAGAAGCTGAACACTTATGAATGGGAAATGGTGGCAGCAATTACCCTTTCCTGATAACAAAGAACATCCCTAATGAGCAATGCTTTTAAGAGCCTGGATTTTGCACATCAACCCAGGAGGGCAAAGGGAAATCCCCCTGCCTGCTTCCCATAGTGAAAAGCCGCATCTGAAAGTGCTTGTACCTTCAGCTGTGGAAGAGCAGAGACAGCTGCACCACAGCAAGCACCTGTTGGGAAGCTCCTGGGAGCAGGGATGCACAGCTCAGGGTACCCAAGGTTACCCCCAGGGATGGCAGCCCAAAAAGGGCAGCAGCATGATTACAACGCTCAGAGAACACTTCCCACTCTGCAGAAAAATGTTTACTCTGTTGTGAAAACTCACAGCCCAGGTTAGTTATTTCGGTGGCAGTTTGAACCAAGGATGTCACAAGGGTGACTCACTGGACTTACAGTTTTGGAAAATGCTGTCACTCATCTTGTTTGGATGACAGCCTTCCATGCTTGGACTACATCACTCAGGATGCTCTATGAGGTCTTCCCCATGAGCTGGGCTGACAACATGGTGAAAGTCCTTGGCTGTAGCCCAGGACTCAATCACCATGAGGCCCTGATATGTCTTTCCTAATTAGAAAACTCACCCTTTTCCAGTGAAAGATGATCTTTTAAGAAACTTTTTGTGATATTTGATTCCATCTTGAGAGAAAGCTCTTGGCCTTTTTTCACCTTGGAAAAGGGATATGGGAGCACAAAAGGGTTCTCAGGCCCAGGGAGGAAGAAAGATCTGTTCTGGAGGTATCATGGCCATGGGCAGCAGAGGAGGGGCAGCAGTTCATGTGGATTTTGGAAGGGGAAACAGCAAACTTCTACTCCAGAGCTGTTGTGTGGCAGGAAAGCAAGCAAAGGAAGGCCAAGTGGGCACAAGTTGAACATCCAGACAGGCTCCATAAATGCGGTAGCAAGTCTGGTGGATGTGCTTTCATATCCTCACTCTTTGTAGCATCCATAACTAATGTGTTGTAATGCCCACAGCATCCCAAATCCAAAATTTAATCATCCTAAGGATTACTAGGTCCTGACCTTTATTCAAATTAGAGCCACCTTATGTAGACACTGCTTTCCCATGTTAAATAAGTGTGAACTCAACCCAGTTTCAGCTCCTGGCTGGAACCCTAATGCTCTGCACATCTGCTTTTATCTCTGCCCTGCACGTCCCTTTCCAAGTGTCTTCCAAGTGTTTTCCAAGTGATGGTGAGATGGTGAAGGTGATCCTGTGGGTCCATGGGCTGGAAAGGACACAGGGAGCAGAGATCCTGTTCATGGCATATGAACATGTATTTTTTCTAAGAACATTGCCTGGATGTATCATGTGGTTCTGTGTGAGTTGTAGGGCCCAGGATCAGGGCAATGGCCCAGGCCAGGGGTGTCTCATGACAGATCTTGCCTCAGGAGAGGCCGGACAATGTGCAGTAGCCACAATGGTGGGTGCACACAGGCGCAGATGACAGCCTGCTTCCCAATTCACTGCAGGGTAGGTGTGGGCCGAGGGACCTGAAGTGGTGCCAAGGTTACAGGCTGTCCTTCTCCATCCATGAATTCATCAAATGACAGCCCAGTGCACCATGGAAGGGTTGGTGATTCTGCTGCTGTGGCAACAGTATGGCCACTCCATGGATCAGTCTGGATATATCCTCATCTCCATGGATTTATTCACGCCTTGTATCATTTTCAGTGAGATCAGGCTTAAACTGGCAAAGGTCTGATTTTAGTTCTGGAGATCCCCTGGTCTTGGATTTCCTCTGCACAGGTTGCCTGCTGCTCCCAGCAGGGTCTAGAGCCTGAACCACACAGTTTATTTTGGTGCCATGGTCAGGGTATGTGAGGAAATTTGTCATCTGTATTCAAAGAGGCCTCCTGTGGCAGTGCTCCTGACTGGCATTACAGCTTTTAGATTTACTGAGAACCAGCCCATGGTTTCAGCACTGGACAGCTGGGCACCCTCACGACCTATCATTCTTTGGGAAGATAAGGCTTTCAAACACTCTGGAAGTTTCTGTCTCACAGGAGCTCCATGAATGTTCTCATCTATTGCCTGGCCAATGTGGAAACCCAGGAACATGATCATCCACCTTTGACATGTCACAACATGTGTATTTAGGGACCACTCTCAGAGGAGTGTAATGCTGCAAGTTCAGAATAATGGATTTCCAATCATTAGAAGGGCACCAGAGCATCCAGCTTGTGGGTTTCTAACAGGCAGCTCCCAGTTTCTGAGCAGCCTTTCCTCTCCTATCACAATGAAGGCACTAGAATCCTGCAGAGGATCATTAGCTGCTGTCAAAACACTGCATGTTTGTGACTTTGAGCCTAGATGAGAGTTTTTGGAGGGATCTGGGGATCTTAAGAGTAAGAAATTACAGTTGTAAATTACAGTTTGGATGGTGATGCTTGGTGCTCCTTCCCTGGTGTGACACCAGACCGAGCAGGGTGGTGCTGGGCCAGGCAGCCTTGGTGTCCACTGCCATGGGGGACAGTCCTGATGGTCCCTCGAGACACAGAGGGGTTTTTTGATGAGGCTGGGAGCTATTTTCTAGTACTTGTAAATTGTAATAACTGTTAGCTGCTTTGGGCCATGCACACATGCTTTCACTATCAGAACCTTCAGACAGGGTTACTTGATTCTGTACAGGGACACCTTTTCCCTTGGAAATGGTGGCCACATCCCTGCCCTCAAGGCACTGTATGTCAGGAGTGGAGGGGTGCATGGCAGTGTGGCACAGTGCGGGCTCAGCCCTTGTCTTAGGGCTTCATCTCAGTTAGGAGGTGGAGGTGAGGCATTTGAGGATGACCAGTGCCACAGAACTGGAGGTCCTGCTCTGTCCAGCTCCCCCAGGCAGCAATGCCTGCAAACATGGCCAGTGTGGGCACGTTCCCTGTTACCAAACACCTGAGAACACATGCTCTGCCAGGTGAGGTTGCAGCCCCAGGACCCTTTTTGCTGAACGTTCCTCTGGGTAACACAGCCTAGCTGCACTCAGGTTCTGTCCTCAGGGCTGGAGTCAAGAGCCATACATTGTGTTATGTGAGCCAGCACGTGAATGTAAACAGCAGGCTCCAAAACAGTGGCAGGAGAATTAACTGATGCTATATGCTGCTGCTTCATGTTTTCTTTGGAGCTGAGGAATAGGTTTTGGAGAGATTTTCCTCCCCGTTTTCTACTCGTGCCCTTGGACACAGCTCTGTTATCCCCAGCTGACTTGCCTAAGCCTATAATCCCTGGTGCTCAAGAGAGTGAGAAGAAAATAGGTTTCAGAGTCCAAATGCCTCATGTGTCGGCCTCTAGAAGATTCCTACCATCTGCTCTGGCCACCAAGCAAAGGGACTGAGCTCATTTTGTATCCTGTCATGTACTGCTGTTGTGCATAAGAAGCTGGAAAAACCGTGGTGGGATCTGTCTGTCACAGGTCTGGCACGTGGAACTGGGAATGCCACACACCCCACAGAGCTGCCCCCCATGCCGGGCAGTGTCTGAAAAACACTTGTGCATCAACCCAGAGAAACCTGACAGGCAGATCCTCTGTTCCCACCTCGAGATTCTGGAGCTTGAAAGTATTTATCCTCCACACTTGAAACTGAAAACATGCCAGCAATCACTCTGTTGTCTGAGGTCAAGATAACTAACCACCCAGTGCATTTATTCAGAGCAACCACTGACATACAAAGGGCCTCCAAGATCATACCCAGTCCTCTGCTTCTGGCCAGCTAGAGCTCAGAAGCATTCCTGGTCTGCCTGAGGCACCATGCTGGCTCCTTTGTGTGATGCCAGCTGCTGTCATTCCCTAGGAATGCCTAGTTGGGGACATCCAGCTTCTCTTCTACCCTTTGTTTTTCCACATCACTCCAAAGGTGTCAAGCTACAGCAGTAAGGCTGGACCCCTATTACTTTTGACACTCTGTGTTTGTTTCATTTCCATGCTTAGGTACAACCTGTAAGCAGCTGTTGGCTTGGAAAAGATGCTTATTTATTGTTAGTTGATATGAAATTCTCTTTTATATGTCTCCTTTGCCAATGAAGTCTGTTGCTGCCTTATATTGCAGCAAATGATGAATTCACAGTCTTAATTTAAGATGCTGTCACATACCTGGACCCAGTGCAGCCCGTCCTTCCCACAGCCTGCAGTTCCAGCCCTCTCCAAGCCTTGTTTTGTAATGGCAACAGCCATCACTGCAAGGGTCTAATTCATCAGGGTTATGAATCCCCCAGATGCTTTCCAGCATCACAGCACAATTCCAGGGAACAGGCAGCACAACAAGCATTTGCTTTTCAGAGCAGACTCACAGATCCCTGGCTGCAATTCAGGGGTGACCACAGGGCGGGTATCATGCCCAGGAATATCCATGGGCATCTCTCCAGCACTACTTTGGTGGAAAATGGGGTCTAGCCACACTCTCCAGGGAAAAGGAGCATCTACCATATCCCGGAGCTGAGGTGCTGGTTTTGTTGAGCTGGACACCTCGGTTACAGCTGGCATCATCTCACTTCCGCCACCAGCAGTAAGCCCTGTTCCTTATTTTTCCACTAAATCAAAGATTCTTCTTGTAGAAATGTGGCCTTATAAACACTGTTCAGTCACTTCATCATATTTTCTTGGATAAGTTAAATTAATTGACCTACTTTAATCTCTCACTAAAACATGCCCTTTGGACACAATGTTTTTCTGTAGCTCTTTTCTGAACCCTTTCTTTTTTTCATTTTTCAGTATCTTAGAAGAAACTCATAAGGCTAAAAATGGGAAGACTCTTTCAGTGTGCTTTTATCAATGTCATAAACAGACAACTTTGACACTGTTCTCAAAGTCAGTGTTACCCAGCCCTTGTAGACAATGTTGCATTCCCACATGGAATCAGAACATCACTGGGACAATATTTGCTGATGTTGTCAGCAGTGAACTCGAGGGCATTTTCAGGGTCATGGCTTTCCAGGGTACAGAGCACTGTCCCATCTCTGACATCTTCATCTTCCTTCTTGGAAGTATAAAATTCATCTGGCTTCAGTTCAGAGAAGGGCAAAAGACCTGGGGAAGGGTCTAGAAAATCAGTCCTATGAGGAGCAGCTGAGGGGGCTCAGCCTGGAGAAAAGGAGGCTCAGGGGGGACCTTCTGGCTCTGCAAATCCCTGCCAGGAGGGGGGAACCAGGGAGGTGTCGGGCTCTGCTCCAGGGAACAGGGACAGGAGGAGAGGGAATGGCCTCGGGCTGTGCCAGATGAGGGGCAGGTTGGACATCAGGAGGAATTTGTGCCTGGAAAGGGTGGTCAGGCCTTGGAAGGGTCTGCCCAGGGAGGTGGTGGAGTCCCTGTCCCTGGAGGTGTTCAAGGAACATGGCACTCAGTGCTCTGGGCTGGGGGACAAGGTGGGCATATGGCACGGGGTGGGCTCCATGAGCTGGGAGGACTTTTCTGACCTGAATGATTCTATCATCCTGCATTAAAGTGCTCAGCCTGTAATGCCTAGTTTACCAAATCCTCAATTGCCTCAACCTTTCAAGTGGTGCATGCACTAAATATTGATGTTTTTCTACTAAAACATTTCTTCAGTTTTGAAGACCACAACAGCAAGTATTCTTCCCCAACAAGAAACATTTTTCCGAGATCACCATTAAAGAGCTTGTGTTGTGGGGGAGGTTAGAGCAGGACACTAATGCACTCCACCCCAGAAACTCCTGCAGCACCATCAGAGGATGACACTCTATTGGCTGATACAATTCAGGGTCTGACTGTTGGACAGGCTTACATCCACTTAGCAGTGCAAGTATCATTTTTGGTCAATGAGAATCTCAAGAACAAAATATCACCAAGTTTCAGCCTTCAGGAAAGGCCAGAGTGTTTACAGACCAAACTCCATAAAAATTATATATTGAGTTCATGCTTTAAGATCAAAAACAGCTTTTGATTTTCTCTGAGTTGTCTTGTATCGGCTTGCCACAATTTCATCTGGGACTGATGTCAAGTTAAGAGGCTGACAGTTTATTCTATGCTCTCTAAATATTTGTACACTGTTGGCCTTTTCCAGTCCTTTGGAACAATATTCCAACTTTTGTTAAAAATAAACATGAATGGGGCGGAGCTCAAGGACTATTTCTTTATAAACTCTAATGTGCTGATTTTCAGGTTCCAGACTTTTGTAAGGCTTTCCATGTCTCAGCTTCCCAACCTGTGACCAGCTGGATAGTAGTTGCATCAGTGGCTGCTGTTTCCAGCATGAAAATGCCACCTTGGGGTGTGAGCAATAGAAAGAATCCAGCACATGGGCCCCTGCTCCAGTTGAGAATACTGACCCAAGAGACCTCTTCACACTCCCATGTTACTTTTAAAGTCTCAGTTTCCACAAAGAGACTGCCAAGAGCTGAGAGCTGCAGCTGGGGGTGGCATCACACAAGGGAGAGGATAGATGGGAACCCCCAGAAAGTTGGCCAGAACACAGACAGGACAGGAGGAACATCATCTAGCAAGAACTAGGGGTAGAGTCAAGGATGTGTGAGTCCTGGGGTGTCAAATATGTGGGTGGGAAGAACGCTTGCCTACAAGGCCATCAGGATTCAGAGCTGAGATTTTCTCAGCTTTGTGCTTACTGGTTAGAATTTCATGCCAGAATTAAGAACCTCAATTCTGCACAAAGGATGAGCAAGCCTGAGAAGCTAAGGAGGCATTCCTTCCGTCTGGCATAGAGTGTCTTCCTCTAGACTAGGTGCTGAACTTGCCAGACTAGCCAGAAAAACGTGGGAATTCATATCCTTTTCCTCCCCATTGTTTGTGTATGGAAGCTGTGAGCTCTACAAACAATTTGCTGCAAAACTATTGGAGCAACTCAGAGATGCAAAATGGAAATTGGACTGCTCTGAGGTGTAAGAGCAGTCACACCTGTGCCTGGTGTCCTGGACACCAGGACAGCAGTACCAGCTGAGGAGGGTGGCAGCTGGTCCACAAGTTCAGTGTTCGCTGCAGAGTGCCTGGTGCAGCTTGTGGGGTAAAGGTGCTCACTTGCCACCTCTTGTAAGGCACAAACCCTGCCCACAAGAGAATAGGGAGCATGGTGGAGCATGGGCACCTTGTAGAGCCACTGCCCTGAGGCAGGAACGTGGCTTGGATATGGAAGGCTTCTCTTGGTTCTTTCTTGGCTGTCACTGCAGAGCAAACCAGAGAGGGTGCCATCAGACTCTTCTGGGCTCACCTCCGTGTTTGGCCTGACCTCAGCAGAGCCACAGAGTGAATGTGAATCCCTGTGCTGCAGCTGGGGGATGTCCCTCCTCCTCGAGGCACAGAGGTGCCCACAGCATTCCCAGCACAGAGTGGAGGGAGTACAGGCTCTCTGCCTTGCTGGAAAAGACTGACAGAGAGAATGAGGATAGGAAAGCAAACATGCGCCAAACCCTGGGGAAACACTGAGCAAATAGTTTAAGAGCCTGGTACTATTATTCATTATGTTTCTGGTATTATATAATGGCACAAGGTTAAAATAACACACTCAAGTAAAGAAAAAAAATGACCTACAAGATACCAAAGCAAAACACACAGGGAGGACAAGCATCTTTGGCTCTAAATCCTGCAGAGGAGGCTTGATGGGGGAACCCTCCTCAGCTGCATCTCCCCAGGGGTTTCATGCAGTCCTGCTCTGGCTTTAACACGTGCAGAGCCAGATGCAGGCGTGAAACCATCAAGTTTTCTGGGCGTGGTAGGGAGGCAGGCAGCTGGGCTTGGAGGAGATGAAACCAAATACAGACCCAGGCACTGAGGAAAGAAAAGTCTCAGGGAGAGCTGATTTTTGGTGCCTGACATGTTCAATCACCCAATCATTGGGTTTTATCAGGGCTCTGGGACCATCAAGCAGATATCCCAAGGCAAGGCTCCTTGCACAGGCTGCTCTTTGCTCCCATAGTGCCCAAATGCTGTGAGCCAGAGACCCACTGCCATGGGCGGCTCTGCTGCTGGAAGAGTCACAGCCTTCTGAGGAGGATTTATGAGATGTTTGAGGGGTCATGAGCCCCCCCACCCTTGGCACTGCAAGGCATGGACCATGTAGCCTGTGCCATAAATCTGGGCTGTCTTCCCAAGCCGGTACAGCTGGATCCAGTCCCTGGTATGTGTGATCCATATCCAGGGCCAGTACATTTCCAGCAAGAGGCGGGAACAGTGGAACAAACATGCTGTGCATGATTGCAGTTGGTGTGGATGGTTTGTTTGGGGACTACAGTCACCTTCTGTCAGGGGCAGGAGAGAGTGGCAGGTTCGGCCGTGCTCCCCTCAGCAGGGATGGCCCTGCAGTGCTCTGTGCCGTGGCAGTGCCAGGGAGCTTTCCCAGGGACACATTCCAGTCTCCTGGGTCATGGCAGCTCACTTGGACCTTGTTTTGAAAGAGCTCCCAAGTGGATCTCTGACAAAGTGCAGCCTGAAAAACAGCAAGTGAAACCCTTGCTCCTTGGAAGCCAAAGGGATTTCTGCCTTGGAGTGCTGTGAGGTGAGGATTTTCCCAGCCTCCCCCACTCCCTCATTGGTGGTGGTGTCAGTAGGTACAGAACAGTGCCAACCCTTTGGGGCCACAGTAATTTGGGGTGCATGCAGACCCCACAGAGACAAGACTGGATGGGAAAAGTGCAAGCAACCATTCTCCAAATGTTCCCCTCTGGAACCAAGAGGGTTGTAATGGCACAAGCTGCAGACCTGGGAAATGCCAGAGTACATCTTGTGGTGCAGAAAGGCACTGATGGTGGGAAAGTTCCCATGGCCATTGGAGAAGCCCACCCAGAAGGACTGGGTGAGGGGCAGGATGGAAAATCCCTGCCTCCCAGGTTGGACAGTGGCTTCAGTTCCCTGTGGTGCTTTTCCTCCAGACACCTCCACCTGCTCTTGGTTCCTGGGATTCTGTGTGGCCCCAGCAGTGCTAAAGGCTGTGCTGTGCCAGTGATGGTTCCTCCAAGAGCTGACTCTGGCACAGCCCCATCACCAGTCCCACCACACAGCCCAGCTCAGCTCCCAGGGCAAGGTGGCAGCAGTGTCCCCTCACTGACCTCAGTTCACTCCAGAGAAAAATAACTCTGCCACAGGACTCGAGCACTCCCTGCCAGCTCTGTCACAGGTTGGCTCCCAAGTCACAGCTCTGCAGATCACACAGGACAGTGCTGTCTGCAGGGCTGAAATGCTCCCCCTGACCTCTTTCTCCTTTTCCCCAAGGTAGGCAATATTTTTTTTGCCTCATTCTTGGATGGAAAGTCTTCTCCTGATGTATAAGATGAGGTGTCACTTCCACAAACCCTCCTTTCTTTAGCAGGAAATATCTCCCTGTCTCAAACTCTCCTTAGCTGGATGATCATTTATCTTTGGTTTTCCACTGGGTTCATGTTTCCTGTTTTCTTCTTCCAGATTGTGATCCCTAGCTGTAGATATTTTACAGCTCTGCTTTGCTTTCCACATATCACTGCAGAGATAATCTCTGAGCAGACAGTTTCTTTTTCCTTGGTAGTTATTGGGGAAAAAACGTAACTGAGCTATCAAAACAAGAGTGTGTCTTTGAAACCAAAAAAGCTCCTCTCTGACCACGCATCCTTCTGGCTCCAGCACATCACCCAGGAACTGAGATCTTTGTGTTTCCAAGTGTTTGTTTTCTATCTCCTCCTTTAAATTCCCAGGACCCTGCTGGCAGCATAGGCAGTGCTGATCCCGTTTTACCAGCAGAGAATGCTTTGCACTTGGTTTTGTTGATTTCTTTAATCTAAACTAAGTCATTCACTCAGAAAGTTCAAGGCTCTGGAAAGGTGATGCCTTGGGCCCTGTCCCAGGTGAATGTTCCCATTCCCTGCCAGCTCCCAGACGGGTGATGACTTTCCAGTGCTCCACAGGCCCAGCACTGCTGGAGTCTACTGTTATAAACCTGCCACGGCAGATGAGAGCTCATGAAAGGAAAAAGAGCCTCTTTATTGTCTGTCTCCTTGCCTGCCTTTGGTGCTGCTTCTCGTCAGTGCCAGTACCTCAGGACTCCCACATGAGACGTGCAGCAGCAGCTCGTGCCCACAGAAATGCTGGACCCAGCCCATGGCAGTGAACCCTCTCACTGGGACACAGGGACCTCCTTCCCCTCCCTTTGCTTTCTCAGACATGAAGTGCTGAAAGGTTTTCTGGCAACACCTTTCCATACGGAAAGTAATGAGACATGGAAAGATGCAGGGCAGGGGATTGCCCCGCTCTGCTCTGCACCTGGGGCAGTTTTGGACACCACAGTAGAGGAAGGATCTGAAGCCATTGGAGAGTGTCCAAGGGGGAAACGCGAAGATGGTTCAGGGCCTTGAGGGGAAGCGTGTGAGGAGCGGCTGAGGGCACTTGGGGTGTTCAGCTGGACATGGTGTTGAAGGCAGCTCACAGCACCTTCCTGAGAGCAGCCTAAGACATTTTGCAGAGTAGGCCATCCTTTGGAATGGCTTCCATGGACACCTGTTACGCTGTCCAGTCCTTGCTCTCTGGAGCAGTCCCTTGCTCCCTGACTCAAGGTCCATCACTCTCTTCAGAAGGTGTGAAGCCCCAGGACTTGCTGACAGCCAGGGACCATCCTCTCACTGCAGCCTGAGTGGCTTCAGAGGTTGTTCACAACCACAGTCTTGTGCCAGCTCCATATTCCTCGTTATATATAACCTCCCACTCCCCCTGCATCTGCTATTGATGCTTCTCCGTGTTGGATTCACAGCTTTGACTTGGAAAGACCTTTTTAGTAGTTTGGGAGATTAGGGCTGGTACTTCCTGGGGTTTGGGGAGTGGTGCTGTGACACACACATGGGGACAATGTGTATAAGATCACCAAAACACTCATCTAGACTTTTATTGTGAACAATGTTCATGCAGGTTAGTCATGTCATACTTTGCATCCCTCCTTGCCGTACACAGATTTTTTCGCAGCTCATTAAAACAGCCCCACCTTCACAGAGCAGGTTTGCCAGCAAGGCCCCCCAGAAGCACGGCCAGCAGCCCTGGGGACATATCCCTGCTCTGCTCACAGCCCTCACCCATGTCTGAGCCACCACAGGGACCATGGCAGGATTTTTTGATGCAGTGTAGGTGAGGATGAGCTGCAAGCTTGGCCTTCTCCTGAGTTAGACACTGTCCCTCCTGCCTCAGCCCTGCCCAGGGCTCTGACAAGTGCTGCCCTGAAATCTTTTTGTTGCTATATCAACATTTTAGTAGGTGTCTAATTAACGAATTTATCTAATTAATCAATATATTCATCTATTTTTGTTTTCAACTGCTGATAGGACCTGCTTTTTCAACCTCTCCTGGCAACACAGTGCTCAGATACTCATTAGTCTGTACAAGAAAGTTCTCTATTGTGTTGCAAGTTGGTCTCCTGACATTCATCCTATGCCATCCTCCAGCACAGCAGGTGTGGGGGAACCACAGCATTTGGTATATCCAGGTGGGGGAACCACAGCATTTGGCATGTCCATCACCCCCATAAGGCTGTCAACCCTTCTGGCTCTGCCTCAGCCTGCTCCTTGAGAGAGCAGGTGTCTGCCCACACAGCAGCAGCTTCTTCCCTTCTCCATTTTCATCACTGCTCTCCAGACTTTCTCTGACTCCATGTCATCCTAAGGAGGGCACACAGAGACCAGGTTCTGGCCACCTTCTGTCCTTTTCTCTGTACTGTCAGAGCTGCCTCAGGCTGGGGCATGTGTTTTGGAGCTTCCTGCAAAACTTGGCTACACATGCAGAACTTGGGGTGGTACATCTCCTCCAAGAAGATCTAAACGTTTCCCGTGCCGGCCCCAATGCCAACAAGCTGCCTGTCCCATGTCTCGTGTCCAGACTGTTCCCATGTAGTATGGCCCAAGTGGCTCTTGCAGACATTGGCTGGCACCAATGGTCCCCCACCACCTCCTGAACTTGCGCCAGACCCTACAATAATCTCTGTTTCTCCACTGTCGTGCTGCATGGAGACAGCAGGAGGGACAAGGTGTTGGGTGGCCTCTCCCCAGTTCCAGGATGGAGACGTGCAACACCAGAGATCATCCTCAAAGTCCACTTCTTCCTCTTCGTGGTGCCCTGGGCAGAGGCAAGACATGCAGTGAACATGTCAGTGCTCCACAACAGGGCCAGGAGCACCCCTGGCCCGTGGGTGCCCTTGGAGCCCATCCCTGAGCCAAGGCTGACACAGGACACGTGGCAGAGGGCACAGCTCCTGGGGACACGGGAGCCTCTGTGGAGCAGAGCCCCAGATTCTTGTCAGGGCTGGCTTACACCTCCTCCATGATTGCAGACCACGCTGCAGAGCTGGAGCTGAAATTTCCACACATGGTACTTGTCTGCTCGTTCTCCAGCGGCTTTGGGGAGCCGTCTCTGCCGCCCGTCACGTAACTGCTTGCCTGCAGGAATGTGCTGGTGTTTCTTTCAGGGGATTACTAGCTCTTTCCTGTCCTGTTTTTCCTTGAAAAAGCCCTTTCTGTCTGCAGGGCCCAGGCAGGGTCTCTGGGCTGTGTAAAGCCCTGCACACACAGCACAGGCAGGGCCCTTGCCTGCTGCCTGGATGTCTGTGTCAGGAGAGGCCAGCCCGAAGGGATGAGCAGCTCAGCTCCGGACAGCAGCTCCAGCGGCTGCTGGCACTGGCAAAGCCACAGGAGATGAGCTCAGCTGCTCAGAGCATGGTGCCAATTACAGCAGGGTTGTGGGTTTGATCCCTGTATGGGCCGCTCACTGAAGAGCTGGACTCAGTAGGGGTCCCTTCCAACTCAGAATATTCTGTGATTTTTTTCCACCTGCTCATGGCAATGGAGCTGCCCACAGTGTGTGACCCGTCCAGGAAGAAAGCTCCCCTGACTGACCACAGAGCAGCAGCTGGGATGCAGGTGTGGGACAAGCATCTGGGAAACCACAGAAAGGCTGTTCTCCATCCTCAAGCTCCTCCTCAGGCCTGGGAGGTGGCTCTTGGCTGCCGCAGAGCTGTGCAGGTGTGTGCCCACCACAGCCCTCCCACCCGAAATGAGGAGGAGCATTCCTCCCTCTAGAAACCCAGTGCCTAAAGCTGTTTGACTTGGTTGAGCTGGACACTGCTCATCGTGGGATACCCCCACATCCCACATACATTGAAATGCCAGTGGCTGGAATGTAATCCTGGCATGCTGCAGAGGGATAGCCTGGAAATTCAGAGTTTGGCCATCATGTAGTGGTTTTAGGCCTAATGTTTAAGCTCATCTTCTAGAGAATTTCTTTTCTAATGCAAATAGAAGGAAGCACACGACAAGCCTTCTTATCTGGAGCTATGAGATATTTCCAGTCCCCCTAATCTGACTGTTGTTTCTGGGGCTCCACTGGGCTCAGCTGTGCAGACAAGGAACTTTTTGAATTTCACTGTTACACACGTGGCCCTGGGGAAGCCGATGTGGGCCCAGGTGGCAATGTCACCAGGAGAGGCCACCCCAAGAGGAAGGCAGAGCAACGTGGGGATGAAGAGTCAATACCAGGTCTGCTCCACATTCACCTGGACAGGGCAGGCTGAGCCTCTGATCCTCCTTGCACAAGTCTTGGTGGCTCTGGAGATTTCATGCGTTGTAAAGCCTCCAGTGATGTCCAGCCACAGGCTGGAAACCCTCAACCAAGCATCCTGCTGGAGAGGCCTCAGGTGTCCTGAGGTGCAAAGACCTTGCAGCAAGTCCTGCAGGGCTGTGAGAGGTGGCTGTGCTGTCCAACAAAGCCAGGAATTGCCTGGTGCAGCTTGCCCAGAGGTGTCTTCTGGATGCATTTAAATGCTCCCCCCTCCAAACTCTGCAGCTCCTTCAGCAGTTGTATGCTTCAGGCCTTTGGATTAATTCAAAATGAGCTCCTGTTTTCTCATGGGCTTGAGCATATACTCACCTTCCTGCATGCTGGCTGCTGAAAGACCCTTCCAGCCACACTTTCAAAGGATCGCTAGCAAAAGTCTTTGTTGTAAGTAGGGTCAAAAGTGTCTTGTTACTTCCATTTGCCTTATGCATAGGGTTGAATTTACGCTCCTGGATCACAGTAGATTTCACTGGAGCAAAGGCTCCATATTTGAAGTCCCAGAGAAAGAGAGGAAATGCCTTAGAGGTTATCCCATTTTGAAGAGGACTCAGTCACAGCTTTCCTAGGGGGGAAACTGCCACCCTGAGTCCATTCTGGGCTGTCCACTGCCTGTTTAGGAGCCCATGCTCTCCCTGCTCCCCCAGCTCAGAACATGAAAAGCTTCTGAAGTGACCTGAAGACATTGTTCAGACTGGCCCACGGGCAGGATGGAGACCAGGCTCAGTGCTTTGCATTCCTCAGACACGCACTGAGGATGCTGTGCCCATGTGCTGTGCTCATGGGGGTGAGCAGGACACAGGAGTGTGTGAGTCTGCAGGTCACAGGCGCATTTTGGAGCAAATGAGATCACGCACAGAGAGCCGGGCCTGCCTGGAACACTGAGGATGCTGCTGCAGGCCAGGTCTGAGAGACACAAAAGTTTTCTGAAACAACATTTCCCCTTATTGATTTCCTCGAGTTGCAAAGGATGACTCTTCCAGAAGCAAATTCTTCATCTAAGCTATCACTGCATAAAAGCCTCTGGAGGGTCAGCTGCTATCGCTCCATCTCTCCTGGCTGCTCCCTCCCAGCACACTTGGGAGCAGATCTACTTTCTGAGAGCAGCAGAGCTCCTGTCCCTGAAAATCCCCTGCACGCGGCTGCGGTCAGACAGACTGCAGGACAGCACAGCCCTGGCAGCAGTGAGGACTCTCACTAAGGAGGTTAAAGAGTTACCTTAAGCTGGGATCTGTATTTTGTTAAATTATTTGAAAGAATAGCATCTCTGCTGTTTCCTTCTCCAACATGCAGAAGAAAAATGACTGTATTATGGTTGTGTCTAGCGTAGTCCTTGGCACCACGCCAGTGGGATTTACAACGGCAGGGTGAAAAGTCTAGAGGGAAGGCAGTTCATTTTGCTGTGGACAGAACTTACAGGGTCTGCAAGGACCAGTCTCCCAGCAGAGCAGGGGCCCATTGAAGCACCAGGAGGAAACCTGCCAGCAGAAAGCTGCTGGAGAAGCCATTTGTTCTGTCCATGAAACATGAGGTCAGCAGGACCCACCACCTCCTGCCAGGGGTGATAAGAGAGACAAAGCAAAAGAGTAAGATGAGCTTTGTCTATTCTGGATAAAAGATCAATTTTATTTCAGCTCTGTAGCATACAGATTTTTCATGCTGCAATTTTCTGGCTGGAAAAACAAGTCTCTGATTCAGAACCATTTTCAGAAAGAAACATCTGGCCTCACTCCCTGGAAGGGAGGAAGCGGCTGAATATTGATTTCTAATACACTGTATTACATTCACATGCATTCCTGAATGAGATTTTACTCTAGAGGCAAGTGCAGCTGCCAGGATGGGCAGGTCTCTCTTCTGCTCTGGTCCCCATCACAGCAGGTACTGAGTACTTTGCTGCTCTGCCTGAATGTTGTGTCCTGCCTCATTTCCTCTCCTCACCAAAGAGAGAATCTCAGGCGAGTTTTTTCCTGGGGAGAGTCTCATTTTGGAGTGGCGTGTGGGCCGTGGCATCCTTTGGGTTTGTGTCTCATCTGGGTAAGAGATATTCACTGAATGGCGACTGTGGCCACTGCAGTCTGTGGAGCTCAGGCCCATTGCTGCTGCAGGGAGGGGAACACAGAGCTGGGGAATGCTCTGCTCAGAGCCACCTGGAGCTGCAGGCAGGGCTGGGCTGTGGGTGCAGGGAGGGTGGGGGCCTTGGACCTCATCGGCACCATTACAGGGGTAATAAGGGGCAGACTCATGATGGTGACAGCACAGGCAGCCTTATTTGCTCTAGACCGAAGATCCCACCTGCTGAAGGCTCTGTGCCCCAGCTGTGGGGTGGAAGAAGCTCCACAAGAGTTGCCAAGTTGTGGATGCTACTGGGAAAGTCCAGGATCACAAAACTGCTTCAAAACCTCCTTGAAGTGTGTGAACCCGTCCCAGAGGAGCCGTGGCCCTGCCCATAATCTCTCTGTCTCCATCTGGATCAGGATGACTTAAAGTAGTTCTTCAGCCCAGCCCTGTGGCGGGTCTGTTTGGGCAGTACTGAACCCCACTCCAGAGCAACCCCCTTTGTGACTGCAGCAGTGCTGGGTGGTACTGGAGGGACCTTTTACAGAGAAAACAAGGCATAGTCTGGAGGTGGAAGAGATGATTGGTTTGGTTGATTGGATTGGTCTGATCAGGTCTGACAATGGCTGGAGCTGGAAGAAAACTGTGCTTGAATGGATTTCAGACCTTCAGGGGCAGGTGAATGTCTTCTCCAAGGAACGATCTGGCTGTTGGATCAGGTCTAGCTCTGGGTGTTCATCTCCTTAGCTGGTGGCTGCAGGCAGAGACTGCAGGTGTGGATATCACTGATGTTCTCAAACATTCATGGAAGTCATTGTTGTTCCAGCAGCAGATCAGACTTCACAGGTGCCATGCAATGCATCGAGGAGCTCTGTGCCCTGAGCAGCAGTGCTGGACCTCTGCATGAGGGAAGGATCCCCTCTTGGCCTGAGCACCTTGTTTGTTTGACCAGGGTGAGATACAGCTGCCCACATCTGCAGCTGAATTGGCCAAACCATCACTAAAGTCCATTAAACTTCCCAAAATCTTCCCTTCTGGTGCAGTAAAGCCTCCAGCTGGACAGCCGGAGGATTGAGACACATTGGCCCCATGTCCTGCCAACGGGTTTCACATCTTGGAGGATCATTACAGCCTGTGTGGTGTCCCTTGAGGAGGCACTGTGGGATTGCCTTCCCAGGACGGGCTGTAGCAGATCCGTACCTGACAGTGGCAGCAGATCCTTGGTTTCCTGTGACCAGAGGCTTAGCAGGCTGTGATGACTATGGACAGGCACTGATTTACACAGCCACATCCTCAGAAAGGTTTTTAGCACTAGCCAGGTACCTTTTAAACTGCTTTACTGGCTAGTAGTGAGATATATTTTAAAGACTCAATGAGAGAATTATTCTGGGACACTGCTCTGGAAAATGTGTAGTAAAGATGAATCCCCATGGACTGAGCAACACTGAGGATACAATGCTGCTGCTCCCCCTTATAGATCAATGTCAGAAGAGTTGTCCTAAACTCACAGGCCAGTAACTGGCTTGCAGCCAGGCCCTTTGTCTCCCTCCAACCTGGACAACTCAGACTTTTTGTCAAGTCTTGGGAAATGAACTAAAGTCATCTCACTTTTCATGCATCATCTTGTGTTCTGGTAGCATCCTGACTGGTGTGTGAACCCCACACCTGTGATGCGTTTGATATCTGAGACACCAGCTGTGACAACAATCTGCTGTAGAACTTGCCATTGACAACCTGAAACATAAGTGAGCCCCCATGCCCCAGTCAGCTGGAGAAGACAGCTATGTCCCCATCACCACAGCTTTTGGGTCAGGCTGATGAACTTTGCAGGTCCATGGAGTCAGGGACACAGATTCTGGCTCTATGAATGGAGATGTCCCCTGGCCTGGCAGAACCAGGCAGTTATACATGTGAACTGCTGTCCCACCTGTCATGCCCAGTGACAGGACCTGAGGGAACGGCTGGAGTTGTGTCAGGGCAGGCTTAGGTTGGATCTCAGCAAAAGGGTCTTCCCCCAGAGGGTGGTGGGCACTGCCCAGGCTCCCCAGGGCAGTGGGCACAGCCCCAAGGCTGCCAGAGCTGCA
>JAWWEE010000041.1:9956649-10004144 GCA_035221455.1 Xenops minutus | reverse complement strand
GCAGCCTTGGGGCTGTGCCCACTGCCCTGGGGAGCCTGGGCAGTGCCCACCACCCTCTGGGGGAAGAACCTTTTTCTAATATCCAACCTAACCCTGCCCTGACACAACTTTAGGGATCAGTTCACTCTGGAGGATCCCATTTCTCTCCAGTGACTATAAGAGTTTAGATGCCCAACTCTGACCCAGACACCCTTTAGAAAAGAGGCTGATTTTACCCATTTGCCTCCACCCGTGTGTCTCCAAGTCTGGGTGTCAGGGCTCTGTCTGCAGGTGAAGGCTCTGGTCTGCAGGTCATGGAACACTGAGTGGCTACTGCAGGTGAGATTGCTGAAGGGCTTCCCTGTGCCCCCACCACTCCAGCAGTGTGTTTGCAAACTGCTCATAATATTTTCAAGTAGGTTTCCCATTGCTGATTTTGGAAAATAATGTAGTTAAACCCTTCTGTTTATTTGTGTAGTGAAGCAGACCCTCTGACCACCAGCATCTGTAGCCCCCTGCAACAAAGGGGAGGATTTTCCAGTGCCCATCTGGTTTGTGTTTAATGTAATGTGCAGAAAGGTTGCGCATTTTCAGGGCCCATGTTCATAAGTAGTAGATTGTACAACAGTTTATTACACAAATGGAGCTTTATATTGCTGGGCTTTGTTGGCCTGCCAGTTGGGATAAAAAAAAAGTAATGTGCTTCGTAGACTCTATCAAGGAAAATTAGAAAGCATTAAATTCTGCTCAGACTATCCATCACTGGTGAGCTAGTAATCAAATCCAGAGAGGGTGTTGGGAGGTGAAGACTTTCTTGTTCTTGGTGTTTCTGAATCAATAATTACTAGAAAATACATGTAAATGAAACCAAAAAACGAGAGTTATGTCTGACCTAGAAGTCATCACAATATCACAGTGCAGAGGCCAGAAGATACAAGATAGCTACATTTTTTGGGGAGAAACCACCACAGTCTCAGCTCAGTTCTTGTGATGAGCATGTGTTTTAATTTAATTCTATATTGGAATGGTTATTAAATTACTATCTAGTCCCAAGCAAAATCTAGCCCTTGGTCCCCATAGCCAGGTAAGAGGTGTATCTACAGGAAGATTTTCCCAATTACCTTTGGATCCAAATCAAATAAATATTGCAAACACTGTATTGAACCCAGGTGATACCTAATCCACAATGAAATATCAGCCTGCAGCCTTGGACTGAGCACCCCAGCTTTAATGCCACTTAAATCAGAATGTAAGAACTAAAAGAATTCCGGGAATCCAATGATATAAACTGTATTTTTAGAGCTGTGAGTGACTTGTGAGAGTGAAACAGTGCAGTGACTAAAGATAGCACAAGCAAGGTTTTCCATGATTTATCACAGGAACGCTCACAGTAAGTTAAAGTCACTGAATGTCGTGATAGCAGCACCTACATGTTGGCATGCTTTCAAGACAAGTCATTCATAACATATTTGTCACAGAGGAAAATTTCCATAACAGAGCTCTGAGTCGCATCTCACTTGCACAAGCACCACACACACATCACTTTTCTATTAAGACACCAAGAGGTTCATTTGTTCCCGAGGATCTATTTTTCCTTTGAGGCAGCTGGAGAGAACTCACTTGCCTGCATATCTCAAACCTCTCCCAAGCTTTCAGTCTGGCTGAGCAATCAAAACAGTGGTGGCAGAAGACAAAGGCCCTCCCTTGGATCCAGTTGTGGCCCCACTGTATTCCCTGCTGGCCATCTGGAGTTTAGTAATCATTTTAGTAGAAGTTCATTGTGTGACCCATCATTCCTCCTTGGTTTGTGTTCCTTTGTGCATCAAGGGGTTAGGTAGGACCTTTCTTTGCTGAGCAAAATGTTATGGGTTATTTTAAGGATAAAGTCATGGCAAACATTTCCTGACACCTCATGATCAGCGTTGCTCTTGGCTCCTGGCCCTCACTAGCTGCAGTTTGCAGGATACAGGAATTGGTTTGTTTAGGGGGGCTACACTGCAGAACTGTTGTCTCCCAGTTTCTAATACACTAGGGTGTGTTCAGACAGAAATGGCAGAGAACCTGCAGAGAATTCATCTCATGGACAGATTGGTCTTTGCCTTCTGCAGATTCCTCCTGTGAAACCTGAGAGTCACCTTGAATCTCATTGTCATCGAATCACGGAATGGTTTGGGTTGGGGGGACCTTAAAAACACTAGCCCAGGTTTCTCCAATCTGGCCTTGGACACTCCCAGGGATGGGACAGCCACAGCTTCTCTGGGCACCCTGTGCCAGGGCCTGCCCACCCTCACAGGGAACAGTTTTCTCATGTGTCAAGTCCTAAGTTCACCTCCCAGCACAGGAACCCACTGGCTGTGCTAGGCCCTGGCCATGCTCCCCAGGCAGGGTTCCCTTCTCTGCTGAATGGGGACATCACCTGCAGGGTGAGGATTATGGCTGAGAGACTCGAGGCAGCTCCTCTCTCCCCCATCCCTTGACTAGTCCTGCTCTCAGTCCTGTGATGTCCCTGCCCAGCTGCCTGGTCTTTAATCAAAACCAAGGTTATGCCCAACCCTATGTAATTGCCTTCACACTCCTCCCAATGAGTTCCCTCACACTTCTTTTTCAAGTTTATTTTGAGATGTTTCTAAGACCAGTTTCCGTCTCATTATGATTTAAAGCTGCTGTTTCGTGTCTTCTTTCGGAAACAAAATAGAAATGGAGTGAGTTATTTGCCATGATCCTTCTTGTTGTTCCATCTTCACATGCTTTCAGGCGGGTCCTGCAATGCTCCCATGAGTGACCCCATCCTGCTGGGGGTCACTGCAGCCTGGCACTGCAAAATGCAGCAGCACAGAAGTACCATTACTGGCAGTGAGTCTGTTCTTGTGCTGGAGCTGAGTGCCCCACTGCCCTAGACCATTGCCCAGCACCCAGCTTGACTGACCCCCACGGCTGTCTCTCCTCACCTCACTGTCCAACCAGCCTCAGCACTCCCTATCCAGGCCCTGCCTGCCGTCCTTCCCTTGTAACCATGCCTGTGGTTAAATAAACAGAGTATGTCAGTGATTATAAGCTTTGCTCTCCCTGCTGCACTGGGGAAAGAGCACTCATAGCTTTATGAACAGTCTGAGTTTGTATTTCATCTCATTTACATTTGTGCTTATTTCTCTGTTGCTTTAATTTCCACATTCTTGAGGTTGTTGCTTGGAGCACCAGTGGTCAGGTTGTGCTCAGTATTCCCCTCTCTTTTACAGCTGATTTTGAGAGGTAGCTGGTCAGGGGTAAAGTTCAATCCAGGACACAGTTCTTAAGTCATGATCAAGCTTGATGAACGGCATTTAAATGATATCTGAACATGTGAAACTTGGCTTTGAAACTGTGATCTGTGGTGTGACACCTGATAGCCCTGAAATGATAAAAAGAAAACATCCTATTGCAAGAATAACACCACGTTTGCTCCGTGAGGGTTTAACCTGCAGGACTCTGTAGCATGTTAGGCTCACTGACACCAAAAAATCAGGAGGATTCTGGAAAAACTACTTATTTCTGGAGATAATGGGAATATCCAGAACACCGCAATGAGTAAGCATGCATGTATCCAAGTGAAGACTCTGACAGGGAATAATAGGGAAAGACACTTATTGCTGTAACTCCCTGGGTAAGCTTGCCTAATAGAAAAATGGACTAAAAAATGAGGTGTAAATATTTCTTCGAGGTAATTTGTCTCTTAGATCAGCTTACCAAGGGGCTTCTTGCGAACTCCAGTACATCAAGTCTTTCAGCTGGGATGCACTTCTTCCTTCAAAAGACCCTTTCTTATAGAAAAGAAAATTACACCTCTATGCAGAAACATCTAGGAAATCTTCCCTGGCCTTTGCTTCCTGCTCAGTTGCCTCAGTGCTCTCAGATGGTGAGCAGCAAACCCAAAGAGGTCACAGAAGGCTGTAGTAGAAGGCACAAAGTCCTGTAGGGCTTCATTGCAGTCAAATGCCAAGGCAGTCTTGCTGCACAGGTTACCCCCAGTGCCTCGCTGCTGACTCTGATATCCTTGAAACCTCTGCTTATGTAGTGTTGGGAAGAGGTCATGATTTGATACAGCATTTAGCTGGATGCCTCCAAGTTTTAAAGATTGGGAGCATTGAAGAGATGATCACAAATGGAGCCCTCTATCCTTGAGAAGAATGAATCCATGAACAGACTGGAACACAAGATGTTTCCAGTTAATGCACCATCTGTGTTAGATCTGTCCATTCACAGAGGAAACATATTTTCACTCTGAATGACTTTTCAAAGTAAGAGGCAACGAGGAAAGCAAGTACGTAAGCTGCATGTGCGTGTCTGTGTGCGCACACGGCTGGGAGTGGGGACGTGCCCGTGTGAGCCCCGCGGGCTCTGGGGCTGCCCGGCCCTGGCACCGTCTGCAGAGAATGGCACAGAAACAGCACGGCACCACATCACCACACAAATCCCCACGACGGTCTGCACAGCACAGCGCAAGCTCCTTTTTTAACCAGCTTTGTGGAAATTGTCCTCAGTAGTGGCAGCCCGGGGTGAAGGGCCTGGGGACTGGCTGCTGCTGTTGGAAGGGCAGGTGGACTCACACCAGGGGCTCCCTATGTGGACCAGGGCAGGGTTCTGGGTATCAAATTTCCTCAGGCAGCTTGGAAGACAATGCCACAAGGTGCCAGGCTCCTCGAGGAGCCATGTCCACCCTCTGTGGTGAGACGGAAACTGGAGGGAACTGGGGCTGGCCTCCACCATGCTGCAGAAGGGATGAATCAGTGGTTCATGCTCCCTTCCACTGCATTGATTGACTCACTGGCAAAGGCCAGAGTGGAGGTTTCAGCAGTCAGAGCAGGATGCTTGTTGCTCTGGGGCTGCAAAGAGACAGTGCAGGAACCCAGCATCCATGCCACTGCTTGGTCCAGAGTTGTGTGCCATCAGTGGAATGGAGCCATCAATCCATCTCCATCACTGATGGTGAGACAGGGAGCACAAGAGAGATGAGCCTGCCAGGCACAGATCCTGCTCCCGGGTAATCAGCAGCCAGGAAGATCTCTGGGGGAGACATGCTCTGAACTGGTTATGTGGGGCTGGCTGGGCTAGTTCCTCCTTCCTTTGACATTCCTGTCACAGTGGCTCAATGTGCCCTCACGCTCCCTTGTGTGCCCAGTTGCTCTGTTTTTGTGCCCAATAAAAACTCCCTGGGGAGGGACAGGCTGTGATCACAGCCCTTGTGCTCCATTCCCATGTTTGTTGGACATCTCGCTTTCTCGGGGCTGGTTGTGGGCAGGCTAGAAGGGCTGGCACTTCCAGGAATCCATTCCCAGGCCCAGTGCTGCATTGCCTTCTGGCAATGTCTGGCACATGTTTGCACAGATGTTTAGTGCTGTGACTGCTTCCCAGTACTTTGCTGGGGTAGTGTGTGGAGAACCGCTCCAAGGATGGGAAAAGCTGCTTCATATTGGGGTTGTGCAAAACAGCTCATATATTTTAAAATGAGAAGAGAGGAAATTCACAGCTGTGCCTTTGTTATATGTGCATTTAGGGCCAAATCAGGCCTGCTTCTGGCTCGGACCTATAGAATGCTGCAGGGAGAGGGCTGATCCCTTGGAGGCTCCAAAGCAGCAGCAAAATTTCACCATAGCTACTGCTGCAACTCTGGGTCTGCACACCCCTGGTTTCCCCTGCACTTCATCTCCCAGAAGACAGAGAAAACCTCTGCTGCCTCACCCTTGTTCCCCAGCCCATTAAGTCCTGCTGCTCATGGGCAGGCAGTGCTGGAGGCTTGTAAAGTGGGAACACGAGACCCTTGTGCCTACAGCTTCACTGGGCTTTTCCAGACCCCTGGGGCTGGGGTAGGGTCTGTACTTTCCTTCCTGTATTGTTGAGGTTTGTGCTTTACAAACCCTTTTGACCAGGCTGTGAGGTCCCAGGGAGGTACTCAGCTCTGTGTGCCTCTCACCCACCACGCCAGTTTGAGAGGTCCTGGACTTTTGGGGTGGGACACACATGGGAAGATGGACATGGAAGGCAGGGGGATAACAAAACTCACTGCGACATGAGCTCCAGAGGACAGGGCAGGACACAGGAGCCTGGTTGAGCCTTGCATGGGTTGAAAATTCCTGTCTGGTGTTAAAAATAGTTAAAAACTCCTATTTGTGACAAACCACCATCATGGCCAGGGCAGCAACTCCAAGCTGACCATGCAACACCAGCACTTCTGAACACAAAGCCAGGCTCTTCCATCATCTCTGTGTTCACTGTCTCTATCTTTCTGATGCTGCAGGGCTGGTTATGAATGTTCTAAGCACTTGTTAAACCCTCTGGAGGTGGGCAGCACCTGGAGAGCTGCAGGGGCTGGAGTTGCCATTGCAGGTGGCCTCAGGGGTATAGCACACACTGCTGTTAGCAGTGAACTTTAAACACAAATCAGCTTGGGTTAATGAACTCTGGTGTGCTCCTTTTATGGGTGCTTCTCCCAAAACCACAGTCCCACAATGCTTATTCCAGATGGGAAGTGCTGCTCTGTCCAGGATGCAGGACAATAGACATTGTCCTTGGTGGTGAGCAGTTTGGGCAAAAATGGATGAACTGGTCAGGATACAAGAGAATGTGTAGAATTGTGACACAAACACTGATCAGCACTGCTAGACTGGAGCACAGCTCCCAGCCACCTAGGGAAGGGAAAGAACAGAAGAAAAACAAAGACTGGGACAAAAAGGTACTGCTAATTCTGAGCTGGTATCAGGAGGCTGGCCAGAGATTTAGCATGCCCACACTCACCAGGCAGTGAGGCTCTATGTTTGAGAGGGCACCAGGAGCAAGGAGTCCTGGAGGACCACAAAGCAGGCCTGGAACAGGCTCAGGGCTGTTCCCAACTGGAGCACCAGTGCCCCAGCAGCAGGAGCAGGGGCTGCCAGCACAGCTGTCGCCTGCAGCTACAAGCAGCCATGGTTTGCTGCACAGTGACAGGCATGGAGACCAAGGTGGTTGTGGATTTGTCACAGTATTACTGTCCAAATCGGTTACAGGAGAGACTCATGTGAAGCCAGCAGGAGAAGCACTGCACGTCCTGTACTCGGCATTGCGTTTGCAAACCACCAGGGCAGTGCTCAGCAGGAATGTGGTTACCAACAAAGACGTTACGAGCAGAAAAGGAATCGTAACACTAACGTAAACATGACAGATCCCTTCCTGATAGATGCATGTAGTCCATAAACATCATTGTCACACCCGAGATCTTGCCAGAGATTCCTGAAGGTGCTTTCAAGCATGCTGCAGTCTCGTCTTGTGGTTCTTGGGGTTTCAAAATTATGGCCATCTGTTTGCAATTGAGACCTATTTGAAAGTAGAGGAGAGTGTTGCCAAGAGACTCTTTTTGAACTAAGAGTGCCTTCAGTCCTGCAGAGAAGTCCCCACCGGCAGGTATCAGAATCACAAAAGTCACAGAAAGGCTTGGGTTGGAAGGACCTCAAAGCTTGTCTTGTTCCACCCCCTGCCATGGGCAGGGACACCTTCCACTAGCCCAGGTTCCTCCAAGCTCTGTCCAACTTGGCCTTGGACACTCCCAGGGATGGAGCAGCCACAGCTTCTCTGGTCAACCTGTGACAGAGCCTGCCCACCCTCACAGCCAAGAATGTCTCTCCAATATCCGATCCAACCCTGCCCTCTGGCAGTGGGAAGCCATTCCCTCTTGTCCTGTCCCTCCACCCCTTGTTCCAAGACCCTCTCCAGCTCTCCTGGAGCCTCTTTAGGCACTGGAAGGGGCTCCAAGGTCTCCCAGAGCCTTGTCTTCTCCAGGTGAACATCCACATCTCTCCCAGACTGGCCCCAGAGCAGAGGGGCTCCAGCCCTTGGAGCATCTCCATGGCCTCCTCTGGACTCCTGTGGCTCAAGAGGGTTCTGCATCATCCCAAAATGGGACAATGAAGCTCAGCTGGAATGCCTGTGATGGGTATGACACCAGGCTGGCACATGGGTATGTGAATGTGATGATGACTGGACATTTTTCAGATTCAAGCCCAGCCCTGTAAACATCTTCTCATCTTCTGTTGTGCTGTACCAGCAGAGTCATGCTCAAAATAAAAACTTTTGAGAGTAAGCATTACACTGGCTTCCAGAATTTTCAACTGCAGCCCAGCTAACTGAAGCCTTGGCAACTTATTTTAACCGTTACTTTGCAAGAAGTCGGGCATGAAGGTCTGTGGACATGATTCAAGAGAGCTGGGTAGGTCTCCTCCATTTTCTACAGACCCTGATGTGTGTTGTATAGGGATAAAGGTTGAGCATCACCTTGAAAGTGTTCTGCCACCCTGGTGAGCTCTGCACACCAAGAAAAGGAGGGAAACACAGACTCTTTCCAGCAGGGAGGAGATCAGAAGGGAGCAGTGATCCTGAGAAGGTGGGAGATCTTGGCAGCCCTTGGATGCTTCTATTGAAGGGGATGGCACAGAATCTGTCTGTCTGTGTGGTGTAGTCTGTCCAAGCATGGGCTACATCCCCCTGATCTGTGCCTGTTCCCGTCAGCTCTGTGCACTCAGGGGGATGATCAGCAGCGTTGCTGTATGCCCAAAGTTCCCCTGAAGGAGGCTGTCTTAGCACTGCACCAGAGCTTGAAACCCAGGTTTAAATGTCAACCTGCCTTAAAAGCCCCAGGCAGCCCCTGACATGTGTGGTGTGAACCTGTTCACTCAGTAGAGATTTGCTCCACTGAAAATGAGCCTGAAAGTTGATAAGAGCCCATGGTTAGGCTTGAAATAGCCCTTTGCAATGTGGGACTGGCTGGAGTAGGTATCAGATGAAGAGCAACAGTCACAGCACAGCAGAAAGCAGTCTGAGGTCATGCCTGCACTTTGGTCCAGCCACAGGTGCAGGGGCTGCTCAGAGAAGCTGCTGTGCTCATTCTGTACATCCCCAAGAACAGCCGTGTTCCACTGTTCCTTCTTCCAGAAAGGGAACATGAAGGAAATATATAGAAAGAGTGGAGAGATGCTGGAGGGAGAACTGCACTGCAAAAGGTGCAGTGGGTTTTGTCTGAAAAGTGCATAAGGAGACAGGATTCCCATCTCAAGGCAGCTGCAGAACAAGGCCAGAGGGTTTTGCTCAGTTACCTGTAGCTGTGTGAAATGC
Organism: Xenops minutus; assembly: GCA_035221455.1. NCBI lineage: Eukaryota > Metazoa > Chordata > Aves > Passeriformes > Furnariidae > Xenops > Xenops minutus. Next base: position 9,995,051 of record JAWWEE010000041.1, on the reverse strand, counting down.
AGCATTCCTGGTACGAATATGATTTGTTCCACTGCCCTCAAAGAGGGAGGAGGAACTACATTTTATTTTCAACCTCTGCTGGTACTGCGCGTGGGAAACACTGTTGGCACTGTGGCTCTGGGATTTCATTCTGTTGGGGGTTTGCCCTGTGCTGGTGATAAGACTCCTCTCTCCTTGGTCACTTTGTAGGAATGGAAAACATGCCTGGGCCTTCAAGCACACTTTGAAGTCAATCAAAACTGTCTGAAAGTATATTTCTCTGCTATAGAACATAAAAATATTATCCTTCTGGCATGCCTCCATGAGAATATTAAAAATAGCTTACTGAGTTACTCTGTGAAAATCACTAATATAATGAGACTTTTGTGTCTTATTTCATTAATGAAGAAACTCTTATGATGGGTTTTAATGTGATACTGCTGTAAATCAATAAAGAATATTTTTGGAAAAATGCAATCCTATTATTCTGAGATATTTTTGTAGGATGAAGTTAGAAAGAAACATTTATTGCCATGACTTTTGTCCAACTCAATAAGCTATTTGCATCTGAAAACTGTAGTGCTAGCTAAGTAAAATCATGTTCTGTCCATGGGTCGGCATTTGCTTTCCTGGTTTCTTTTACTGCTGTTTGTCCAGAATGGGGAAGAATCTGTTTGGCAGAGAACAGCTTGGAACTAAACCTTGTCCCGATCCCTCACAGCAGAAACCGATGGCTGGCTTAGGGAAAAGTCAGAGCAGGACAGGGCTCTTGACTTTTCCTGAACAGCATCCAGAAAGCAGCAAGCCTGGGATGTGGCCTGACTCTGAGGCACAGGATTCTCTCCCATTTCCAGATCCAATTGTTTGTTAACAACCCCCTGGGTCTGTGGCCATCCTGGATGAATAGGCTGTGAAGGCAGCTGAAGAACCCAGGGACGATCCTGCCCAGGCCAGGGTTGAAGTTCCTCCGTCTCACCCCCTCATCTACAGCACCAGTCAAAAGACATGTGGGAAACCAGGGTAATCATACAGCAGCAATTCTCCCACCCCCCTGTAGAGAAGAGAAAAGGCTTTACCCAGAGAAAGGTTTTAGATTTAATGGTCTCAGTGGGTATTTCTTTCATGGATCTGTCTTTGAAGCCATGCTAAAGAGTTCATTTGTTGCTTCTGCCATGGCCTCCTGAGGAGTGCAAATCCCAGCTCTGCTGCAAGAACCGGAGGGACAGGCAGCATTCCTGCCATGGCAGCTCCTCCAGCACTGCACCACTGCTGCCTTTGATGCTCCAGGGAAACAGATACCTCTCGTTCTCTGTTCATTACAGGTGCTCCAGTGATGGTCAGTGAGTTCAAGGTAGAAATAGGGTTCTTATAGTACCTGAGTTCCTGAGGCATCTCTTGGTTGGCTCTGCTTGGGTTTCACAGTCCCTTGCCTTTAAGCACCTATGCAGGGTGAAGAATGGCTCATGTATCAGGAGCAGAGATGAGCTGAAGGAAAAAGCTCCTCTTAGTCAAGAAACAGCATTTGGCTACTAAAACTGAGAGTGTGTCTCTGGGAGTAAATTATACAAACCACCACAGAACGTCATGAGCCTGAAACTAAGCATTACACATCCCCTCTAAATCCACACGACCATGTGGCATGCTGGGTACATCTGGAGGAAACCTGTTTCCCAAAGCTAAGATCAGCTTTCCGTCAGTCATTCCTGACGGAAGTTTGTCCACCCTGTTCTTAAAACCCTTCTTTGGTTGAAGAAGATTCCAAGTCTTCCTCAAACCATCCAGCTCCTTCATGAAGTGTAAGCCCATAACTCCTAGTCCTACTCAACATGGATACAGAGGATAAAATGCTCCATTCCTTTCCATGGTAGTCTCCCCCAAATTTAAAATCTGACCAGGGCTTCCCTCAGCCCATTTTTCACTGAACTGCCCCTCTGCCTTTGTGTCTTCCCTTGAGTGTCTTATTTTCTAGAGTTCTCATGTCTCTTTCTGTGCTTTGGGGCTCTCTTCTGTGGCCTCTCACCTTCCTTGCCTCCAGTGCTCAGGGTGGGGGTGTCTGTGCTGCACTGAGCAGGCAGTGGAAGGGATGTTCTGTGGTCTGCACTATACAGCCCCATGCTCACCCTTCTCACACTCGTGCACCCCTGTCGCTGGTCCTGACCTGGCTCATGATCCAGGTCTGTTGGCATGGAACAGATACAGAATGTTCTGCTCTGTACGTTCTGTATGTGCAATAGGCCATTCCTGGCTAATTTTCACTGGGTTTGTTTCTGTAACTGTCCTCACAACATCAGTTCTTTTAAAGAGCAATTTCTAGTTGTAATCCCACACTGCTGCATCCATGTGTCCTCTTCCAACTTCACCTCTTAGTAAATGAAATAATTTTCTACTCCACTTCGTAGAGGACACACAGAAGATGAGGTGACCCACTGAGAGCTTCTCTCTGAGTGTGACTTTCTTGGCATTTTGCAGCACCTTGAGCAGTTTTATACAGAGCATGCTTTCCCAAAAAGCTTTTGAGAATGTCAAGTCAGACAGTGTCAACAGGCTCATTAAACAGAAGATAGATGACACGTACAGCTTATTCCCTATCCCCAAGTGTGTCACAGAAGGATTAGATTTGACACATGCATAATGGTTGGGTTTTATTTCTTTTCCCTAATTTGCTTCAGTATTTGTTGGCTCAATTAGTTCTCCCAGTACTTTTCTGGAAATGGAAGTTAAACTAGATGCTCCATAATTTCCCTTTTTTAAGACCAGATTTTCTGTTTACCATTTTTGAAAGCCATAAGGAATGTTACATCTCCATGCCTGTCTTGGGTCTTTGAAAATCTGTTTAAGTTGCCAGTGCCTCCTATACGCATTACAACAGGTGTATATCTCCCAGTTATTGTATAGAAGGCAGAATTATGTTCATTTGTACCTTGACTGACTATTTCCAAGACTGACTCCTGGGTGTTTGGTCCAACAGACCTGTGACAGCTGCTTAGAGACACGTTTTGCACAAAGGGGTGTCATCCTGAAATGAAACACATGGATAAGACATGGAGGACATCTCTGGGAATTGCCACACAGGGGCTGGAACTTTCGTGATTCCCTATTAATAAAAAAGCTAAGCATTCCCACAGTGGAGGTACCCCTGGAAGGGCAGTGTAAAAGTCAGTATTCACAGTGTAGGGCTGTTTATAGAGCCTGGCCCTGTCCATGACAGATCCTGATGTTTCTGTCATGGCACCTGCACTGCTCTCAAAGAAACACAATGATTTATCATAGAATCATGGAATCATTTGAGTTGGAAAAGGCCTCTAAGACGATCAGGTCAAACAGTTCCCCCAGCATTGCCCAGTCCACCACTAAACTATGTCTCGAGGTACCACATCCACAGGTCTTTTAAATCCCTTCAGGGATAATGATTCCACCAGTGCCCTGAGCAGCCTGTTCCAGTGTTTTACAATGCTTTCAGAGAAGAAATTTTCCCTAATATCCAATCTAAACATCCCCTGAGGCTGTTTCCTCTCATTCTGTCACTTACCTGGGATAAGAGCCTGACCCCAACCTGGATCTACCCTCCTGTCTGGGAGTTGTAGTGAGAAGGAAGGATATGGATTTCACATACTCACATTCTGCAAGGTTCCACTGCCCCCTCACAGGAAACAAGCAGGTCAGGTGGGTGGCCGTATCAGAGAAAGTAAAGAATCCCTAAGAAGAGCATCAGTAATATCACGATAGCCCAAGGAAATAAGAGAGTCCAGGCCTGACATCTCTTTTTCCATCTGACCCAGAAACATGGTCCTGGTTTCTTCTTCCCAGCTGAATGTAATTTTCTCCTCTCATGCTGAGTTACATCTTGAGAACCACCAAAATCCCCCTTTCAGACCCTGTCCTGGCTATACTGCAGTCTTTGGGAAAGATCAGGGTGGTGGAAAACAGAGGCTGGCACTTCTCCTTCCTGGTTGCCAAGAGCCCCTGACAATGCCAGAACCAGCCTGTGCTCCTGTCAGGCTGTGAGCAGAAACACTGCTGACACCGAGTCCCTTTCCACTGCCCCTGGTCTCCTTCACTCTGCCTTGGGCATCTGCCTGCCAGCACCTGTCCTGCTGGAGTAAAAACTGGGAAAAGCCTGGAGAGAGCACACGTGGTATCAGATGGAAAGCTCACACCTGCACAGACTGCAGCTCCCAGCACAGGGTGCAATCCCACACCAATGCCATGAACAAGCCAGACCCGACACAAGAATGGAGTGTTATGGAGGTTGTGGATGCAGGTCACTTTGTTAACCATATATAGCATAACCCACTACAGATGACTGAGAGCATCCTAATTAGTTTGAGTTTGTTTCCATAAAAATTGAAGAAATCTGTAGTTTAATCTTTAAATCATGCAGGGGAAAAAAAAAAAAACACACACACACCTATAAGCTTGCTTCTTTGTGCATCTCCAGCACTTCACAGTTCATGGTTTACAATGTGTGCAAAACAAACGGGAATGTTACCTTGCTCAGATGAAATCTTGTTTTCAGGTCTTAATTTCTTTCTTTCTTTGTTTTGTTTTACAAAGCTTCCCTCTCCCATCAGTTCGGAAATGTTGTCTAGGCAATAATCTCTCCTGCATCTCCTTCTCACAGATGCTGTTTAGCCATTTCCCCCACTCTGGTCCCCAAACTACCTGTGAAGAGCTGAGCTCCACAAAACTTTCCCCTTTCTCTTTGTCCACAAAAAACCCTCACCCAAACTCCAGCTCAGGTAAACCTGACGCCAGCTTCACTTTTCCTACAACTGTTTCCATTTCCCACATCTCTGCAATAGTCTGTTTTCTGTAATTTGGAGAAGAAATCTCTCCCACACCCTAGGTAGAAGCACCTAAAGCACAGAGAGAGGGAACATCAGCAAGGGAGGAGCAATGTGAGGCATGCTTATGTGAAGGTATCTGAGCACAGAGAGGGAGCTGAGCCTCTGCAGCCCAGGAAGGGGATTAGTCTGCGGGACGAGCCCACAGGATAAAGGTGCCCCTGAGTTCAGCCCATGCTGTGACAGCCCGGGGAGCTGGTGCTGTGTGCTGTGTTTTGCTGCAGGTCTGGCTGTGACTGCAGCTCGGTCTCCTCACAGGCAGGAAGGGAGGACAGAGTGAGCAACACTGCCCAGCTCTGAAATCTGGCCTTAAGGCACACAGGCTCTGTCTCAGTGATCTCAGGGCTCTAGTTGTAACACAACCCCTTTTCTGCACTTCTCACCTTCTCTGGCCAGTTCAACTTTCACTTGCTCTGAGCTGCTGTGACTGTGCTGCTTTATTTCCTGAATAAAATGCTGTTTCTGCTCTGCAAAAAAGCAGCAGCATTAGAAAATCACCAGAGAAATGCAGCTGCATTTCTTATGGCTCGTGTGGGAGCTTCTGCCCTCCAGGTCCTACATCAGGAGAGGGAAGTCAGGGATCATGCATCAGGGGGCAGGGGTCATTCATTCTCAGCTGTTGGCATAGCATTGGCTGGAAGAACAGGGCTGAAAATCTGAACTGTTTTTTCTTCCTCCTCTTTTTTTGACTGCCAAATGGCAATGACAAAGGTTCACACTACTCTTTGGGGAGAAGGGCCTTCCTATACTCAAAACAGGCACTAGAGAGGGATTTCTTGGTGCAAAAGTGGAATGCCACCATGGCACCTCTTAGAGAAGAGAGGGGAGGCCTCAACCAGCCCTGACAGAGATGCACCAAAGTGTCCTGCCCCACAACAGGGCAACTTGTATTCCAAGTCAACAGAGATTTTACTCATTTCATGGTACTTTCTACTCATTTACCACCCCCAATTGCTTGGATTTATCATCAATTCCCTTTTCACCCACAGTTTTATCATCTGCCCCTTGTCACAGAGAAGCCCCAGTTGCCAGGGGGATTTCAGCCTTCCAGAGGGGTAGGGAAAGGGAACAAGAACACCTGATTTCTACACAGTGTCATCTTGGATGTTCTGCTTTGGAAAAACCTCCCTGACTGGGCTGAAGGGGAAAGACTGTTTGCCACATCCTGGCTCCTTTCCTTGGGGCACATGAAGCCCTGGGGACTATGAGGAGAGGAGGAGAGACCACAGGGATGGGACAAGAGAGAGGGGACAGAGATGGATGCTGGAGCAGACAGGGAATTCCTGAGGAGTGTGGAGTAGACACGAAAGCAATCATAGAGTGATGGAAGTAAAGGGGTTTTTCTCTGGTTCCAGAAGAGACTGTGCAGACCTTGGTGCCACCAAGGAAGGCACTGAAGGACTGAGGGTCAGATGATGCTGTGCCTGCAAACACACTGTGAACAGTGAACAGTACGTCAGCGGTTTTTCAGACTTCAGGGGTTTTTCACTTTGTAGACCCAAGTTTTCTGCATCAAAGACATCTCAGGTGAAATTCATGAAGCTCCCTTCTAGGAGGGGTAAGATTTAGGTGTTGTGGTCCTTGAAAATCACAGGCCAAACTGGGAAGCAGCCATGGGGGATCTAAAGGGACGGGACAAGGCCATGAGGATGATGCTCACATTATTTCCTGCCAAGTAGAGCAGGAACTTGATAGATGATTCTTCATGGATACAGCCACCTGGAAAGACCAGCCAGCAAATCCTCAAGGGGCCCAGCGGCAACAAGGTCCCAGAGTCAATGGGAGCAGCCTAAAGACTTCACCCAACAGAAAGACTTACCAGAAATTATCTCTGCTGGGGCAAAACCCCAGTGTAGGATTCTGTTTTTCATGGCAGTGTGACACTGCTGAGGTTGGTGTCCTGCAGCACTCGGGGAAGGGCTGCCAGGGACCAGGAGCTTGAGAAGCTGGTGACAGAGTCATTCTGGATAACCTTTGCTTGTGGATGGCCCATTCCCAGCTTAGCTCGAGGTGTGGCTACGAGCCAGAGGGCTGTGACTCTCTGCTGTCATGAGTTCGTGGCACGTGGGAGCAAGGCAGGAGGCACTGAGGCAGCAAGGCTCCTGCTCCAGAAAAGCTCTGAAAAGTTGAGGGTCACTTGCCCAGATTTGGAAGCCTGGGCCAGGATATTTGGATTATTGTCATTTTGATAAAAAAAGAAAAATCCATCTATATTTCTGGGAAAAGAGCAGACATTTTTCCCTGCTTTCCAAGGAGGAAAAGGAGTGGCAGTCCAGAGTCCCTAATGCACCTGGTGACACCTCAGGAGCAAAAAAACCCCACAGCCCACCTCACATTGGAGTTTAAGGGCTGCCAAGAGCTCAATCAGAGCAAGGCCATCAGAGGCCTTGGCAGTGCTCAGGCTCCTGTGCCTGGAGCAGCCCAGAGGACACAGTTGTCCTGCAAGCAGACACACTGGAAGCCACGGGACACCCTGGCAGCCAACCAGTCACTCATACATCCAAATAATGTCTGGGTTTCCTTGTAAATTAATAAAAATTGGTGCATTTCCATGAAACATTTTGATGTCTATGAATCAGCATTTTCCAATAAAATGTTTCATCAGAAAATTCCCAGAGAGATCCAGCCCTGATAAGGTCTGGAGCATTGGCTGCAGCCCAGACAAGCCTCAGCCACGGGGCAGCCGTGGAGAGTGATCTCTCTGGGCAATGACGATTCCTCCTGACCTTTCCTGCAGTGTGACTGTGTGGCCTGGGCATCTGAAATGTTATTTATAGGCAGGAGCAGCAAGTGCTATGGAGACAGTCTCCAGCAGGCCCTCAAGGCACAGAGCTGCAGCTGGACATGCAAGAGCTGCTGGAAAGGAGCTTGTCCAGTGGAAGAGCCACTGCATAGAAACGTGAATAGAAACGAACTCCCTTTTGGAGATAAAGCATTCCTGCTGTGGGTTTGGGTCTGTGCATATACTTCTGTATGTCCTGGGGACACTGCTGGCTGTGTGAAACCACTAATAACAGTAGGGTGATCTCCTCCTCTCATTCCTCTCCTCAAGCTGCTGCCAGAGGACGATTTGTTATAGCACAGGGAAGCTCTGGTTTCACTGGGTGTCTCCAGCTCGGGGCAAATGTATTTTCATGCATCTCAAACTATAAGAATTGCTGGGGACAGGTTGCTAGTATGTGATTGTAGGGCCCATATTGCAGAGGAAAGGAGTACTTTGGCTTCACCTGGAGCAATGAAATGAAATCACTCCCTCTGAGTCATCTGCACAGGTTTTCTTAGACTTTTTCAGAGTTTCTGAGCTCTCTAAAGGCAATTATCTGTGTTGGTCCAAGGTGTGGGACTGTGCTGCAGAGCTGAGGACAAAATGGGCAGTGTCAGGACACTCAGTTGCTGTAGTTTGATTCAGGAAAAAAAAAAATAGCCCAGAGCAGTTTTTCCTAAACAAAGCATTCAAATTTTCATCCCAGTAAGAAGTCAGGGCTGGCATTCCTAGATCTTCCATTAATTACTTGCTGCATTCTGAAGAAGCAATTTTCTGCTTCTGACTCTGCTTCTTTTCTTGTAAAATGAGGTCTTTCCAAAGTCCCTGCTGTTCCAAATTCTTGACACTTGCTCATGGATTTCTCTCCTTCTGTACAAAAATGTGCAAAGAAAAAAGAAACCAAAGGTGTAGTTTGTGCCCCAGTCCCCTTAAGGCAGTAGTTCAGAAGCCTCTGTGGAGTGGTGGAGCAGCATGTTATTCCAAGTTAACACCTTGTTTTGGCATGGGCTATGACCCAGCAGATGTGCTGGTGCTGTGAGTGGTGAGGTGGTAAAGAATCTTCAAAAGCTAAAGAAGAAGGGACTCTTCCAGAATTTCTTACTTTATCAGAGCAAGCAGCCCAGGAGGCTGAAAATGTCCCTCTGAAGAGAAGAAACACCTTGGAGCACATCCCTCTACCTCCTTGAGAGAGCCATCACTGGATCCAGCAGGACCTGTAATGTGAGAGCATCAGAAAAGGTGCCTGGAGAGCATCCTTTCTGGTTCACAGCATGTGCAGGGGTTTCTCTCTTACCAAGACTGATGTGGAGATGTTGTTTGATCTGCTACATCCTGAAAAGTCAAGGGTACAACATTTTCAGGGCATCCTTTTTACTGAGTTGTCAGCTGAGACCAAAAGGGAGGGGTCAGAGGAGGGAGTCAGAGGTACAGTGGGATGCTCTGGAGCACAGGTGTGCAGCAAAGGCTTGCGATGGAGTGTTCTAACACTCAGGAAATTCCAGTGCTCAGTCTTAGGCTGGAGAAAAGACAGAACAGTATGAAAACCTGCTACTTGTGGCTCAGTGTTATGGATTTTGACAGCTATTCCATGCAGGAGATCATAACCTGGAGAAAGGTTGGTCCTAAAGATTTCTGTTCAATAGCAAGATGCCAGTAGTCAGCTGTTATCCAAACCCAGTTCAGAAATCTCCCTGGGAAATGTGCTGATCTGATGACTTCTGAAATAATGAATCCTGGCTCTTTTAAAGGAGACACAGAGGTGTCTGAATATCTTCACTTTCTCTTGGCTTCTCCCTGCACATTGAAAAGCAGCTCTGGGCAATTCACAGGTACAAGCATGCAGTGCATCTGCTTGTGGGAACTTTGGGATCTCTAAGTTATCACATTCTTATGCAAAGTTGTCTTTCAGCTCTCATCAGAATATGGAAGTCTAACACCACTGCTTTAAGGCTGTATGCAATTGTACCTCAGAAAATAATAGGAAGGGATTATATGTCCTTGAAAGAAAATTCTGCTTATTCACAAACAGGGAACAAATACTTTATTCCATGTTTAAATGTCAGAGGCAGTGCAGAGACAGATTTATATCTGTGGCTTGATGCAATGCTATGACCATATGTATATTAATGGATTTACATAGGAGAGACTTCTGTGTGCATGCACCCTTAGTCCCTTTTGGTGAAGAGAAATGTTTATTCTGACAGCATATATTGTGTTTCCAAGATGGTTTGATTTGGGGTTTCATTCAGCAGTGGAGACTTGTGGCAAATTATTAGTGTAAATAGCACAAACAGACTTTCATTCTTTAAGTTGTACTTCTGCTCATGTAAATCAACAGTAAGACATGTAAACCAACCCAGTCACAATTCTTTAAATTTAGAAAATTTTTTCTCGGTATCTGGAAAACACCTTGAAATACATTGTCATTGCAACAGTGCCTTCTGACAGAGATCTTAAAAAAGACTCAAGATAAAATGGTGAAAGTACTTTGAAAATTACATCTCTCAAATATCTATTTCAAACACTGAGTAAAATCTTCCAAGGGGGCAAGTGTACGCTGAGGAGAATGGCTGCTTCTTTCACAGACCTGCCCTTTTCTGTCCATGCCATTGACATCCATGGCCATTGGGAACCTGCCAAGTCTCACCTAGATGAGTTCATTCTCTTGGAAGGAAAATATCCGTGCCTCTTGCTCCTGTGAGTGTAGCAGTGTGTGGGTGATGTGGATCTCAGTTGTCAGAGGAGGGCCAGCACCTCTGGCTGATCTTGGGTCTATCAGTTGCAAAGCCTTTGCTGCCCAACGCCCTGCTCTTGCACCCTGTGGGTGGCACAGCACAGAGCAGACACTCCCATTTATCCCTGCCCTACTGCACCTGAAAGGGAGACTGCTCCACACGGTGCCCTTGCAAGATGCTGCTGAGATCAGCCCACGGGGAGAGCAGCTGAGCCCAACCCTGCTGCGCACACAGGGGAGGGGACGCACCAGGGACAGGCAGCTGAGTGCTTGGAAGAGGCTTTGGGCAGAGCTGGGGCACGAGCAGGGAGAGGTGAGGGACAGGCTGGTACAGACACAGGGAGGGAGCCTGTGGCTTCTGTGACTGCTTTTCTCTGCATGAAAAACCAGCTCCTTCAGTCTCCCCTCAATGACAGTGATACAGCAGAACTGCAATTTATACCATAATCATTTAAGTCATGACTGATGGCGCTTGTGAGAGAAAGTATTGGTCACAGCTAAGTTGACATGGCCAATGTGTATGAGCTCCCTGTGTGCATCCTCTCTGGACAGGAGACAAAATCTCCTGTATCCAATGACAGTGAAAGGAGATTGTGGGAAATACTTTTCTACTGGTAGATACTGAAATAACCAACTTGGAGTCACTCCTGTTCATCTTTGAGAGCTGTGCAATGACTCTGGCTTTTTTATTATCCCTAATATTTCTGCTGCCATTTCTTGATCCTATTTTTCCCAGTACTTTTTCTTTGAGAAGGAGCAATAGCTTGAATAACTCATATTCAAGTTCATAGGCTCCATAATTTCAGAAATGTCACCCTCCGCAGTGTTCTCTCTCCACCCCACTGGAGTCAGAGATGGGCTCAGGCTATCTGATTCTAGCACAACAAAACAAATATGCTGGCCAAATGATCTCCTGACCATATATAGGCTGAAATAGCCTTTTGGAAGATATGGTTGATATCTGTGATCAGCACAGAGCAATTAGGAATCATTATGAAACAAGCATCTTACCAGTAATTTATTGGGCAGTCTCAGACTATTTCCTCGAGTGGGCATGGTGTCATCTTCAAGAGCACATCCTGCTCAGGAAAGGCAGTGAATTAATTTTTATAAAAGATCTGATGGAGAGGATACAGAGGTCAGAGCACAAACCTGAGCACACAGCTATATCTTGGAAATGTAATCTCCCAAAGGAAAGCAGAAAGAAGAGATTCAGCATTGATGTAGTTCTCATGGAAGCTGCTTTCTGAGAGTACCTTGAGAGAGTAATTTCTACTTTCCATTTGTCTCCCAATAACTACTTTTCTATTGTGTCATAAACAATAAATGCAATACCCCAGTTTGCAAGAGATGGAACAGACTGGACCTGCCTGGGATGCCAGAGTTGCTGCACTGTGGTGTGTGATGTGACTGAGGAGAGCTCACCTGCAGGCTCCTGCTGCCCTTATTCACAGAGAAGTCACCTTGTCTTTAGGGCCAGGGCATGGCCAGAGGGGTTATTGAGCAGACCCATTGTATTCCAGCAGTGACACAGTGACATAAACCCCTTCACATCAGCCTTTGCATTCACCAGAGAATTGTGGAATCTTGGGATGGTTTGGATTGGAAGGGATCTCAAAGCTTATCTTGTTCCACCCCCTGCCATGGGCAGGGTCACCTCCCACTAGCCCAGGTTGCTCCAAGCCCCGTCCAACCTGGCTTTGGACACTTCCAGGGATGGGGCAGCCACAGCTTCTCTTGGCAGCCTGTGCCAGGGCCTCACCTGCATCATTTGTCAGCATCTTGCTGTGCATCTTGCTGAGACATGATTTTGTTTGCCACAGGTGTAGTGGAAAGAAAAAGGGAATTTCCAGGCCCAAATGAGCTGGGTTTGATGGTCTCATCTTCATTTTTTAGTAACTGATGTAAAGCACAGAGCGAAGTGGGCAGCTGATGGTGGCTGCTGGGTGGGAAGGGGTTGGAGGAGAGGCTGGAGGTCAGGCATGACAGGAGCAGTGCAGGCAATAAAAGCAAGTGCTGAACAGCAGACCTGCCTTTTCTTTCTAAATTCATCTGTTGCTAAGAATAACCTGCCTGGACAATATCCTACAGCATGCTCCAACCTAAAGGGCATTTTGGTCTGACAAATGAAAACTAATAGAGTGAAGTTATTACCATGTGAACATGCGGATTGAAAACATGTGTTGAGTGATTAAAGGTGAAGGCTTGATGACAGGCCTGTGCCGGAGATGGTGCATCTTGGGGAGGAGATTTGCTGTTTGGGAAATGCCATATTTTACCATTGAGTTCATTAGTATTTGCCATTAGGAAAACAAGAAGGCTTGACTCCAGCAAAACCCCCTCCATCTCAGATCCTATCACTACACACATGATGTTTGCTTTGGAAACTCCTTGTCGGGGTTTCTGTCAGTCTGTTGCTCTGCGGATGCTGTCTCATGGACAGTTTAGGATTTCACTCTGCCTGGGTTTGGACTGTGTCCCAGGAGTGTGCTCGGTGTCAGGAATTCAAGCTGGAAAAAGTGTGCATTCTGGAAGATTAGCCACTGGACACTGTCCCTGCAGTGCTGGGCAGGTCAGGGCACAGCGGGGCTACCGTGAGCACTGCAGGGCCATGCCCAGGGAGAACCTGGTTAAACCCACCAGCAGCACTGCAGGGAGAGCCAGCAGAGCTCAGAGGAAGCTTTGGTTGGTGCATGTTTATTATAAATCATTTCTGCTTGTCTGTTTACAATACTCTGTCTTTCCTTAATGTTTTTAAGGTAATAACAGACCCTGAGTTTTAGCTCGACAACAATATTTTTATGTGAAAAAATAATTACACATCCTTGGTTTTCATATTTTTGGATGAAATGTTAAGCAGAACTATGAGGACAAATGCTTCACCCTAAACGTTGACAACTGAAGAGCAAGAACAAATCAATCACAATTCAGAAACTTTGCTGAATTTTGTGACAATAACCAGTGCATCTGTGACTGGGTGCCATGCACCTGCAGCAGATTAACATTTGGCAGTCCTTAACAGTCACAATCCTTGTTGGCTTTCCATCAAGGGCTGGTACCTAAAACCAAACTGAATCAAATGTTTAGGTCCCCCAAACCCCATCGGTATCTGGGCAGCACCACTGAACACTGAGCCACAGAACAGGAGCAGAGGAGCCTGCAGGAACACTCCTGCCAGGGAGCAATCACGACATGAAACAGTCTACAGGAAACTTCCAGACAGGATAAATTCTTGCTCCATCATAGATTTCGCCAAATGCCACATTGCTCCCACAGTCCTGCCAGTGCTGCTTTGTAGGCTGGGTTTGTGTTTTCCCATCGTACTTAACATCAGAAGAAAGTGTAAAAGCTAGTCAAGGAAGGCTCATTCAGATGTTTGGGTCTATTAATTACATCTTGTGAAATGTATTAATTGCTATGGAGTGGGATATCCTGTCTTTTTTGTCTGTTAAGTATTATCCCAATCCTCCCACCAGTGTTTCTATTTCATAAGCCCAAAGACTAGTGAATGCTGACAGGGAGGAATCATTTTCAGGCTTGAAGGAAATCGTGTTCCTATATCTATTTGTCTTATACTTTTACACAGATTTAGAGATTGGAATTTAAAAAAAAAAAAAAAAAATAAAATAAAGCTTCTTTTTATTATAACCTACAGCGTTTCCCTTTCCCCTGTGTTGCCATCTCATCTCTTTTACAGTTCCTTTGATCTTGTGAGATTTTAAGTGTGTTTCTGTCAGTTCCCACTCGGAGACCTCAGACAGGTGTGGGCTGGGCAGGCACAGGTGTCCTGGGGGAAGGATGTGCCACATCTGGCAGAGGTGCAGGAGAAGAAGGTGTGCAGCTCTGTGCACCCGTGCCCCAGGTGCTGGGGACAGGGACAGTCCTGCAGCACCCACTGGAGGGTGACTGTCCGTGGAGGAAGCAGCACATGAGTGTGCCAGGACGTTTCACTAAGCATGTTGCAAATGTAAGTTCCAGTTTGGCATTGCTTGTGATGTGTAGGAACACAGTGGTGGAGATACAAAAAGTTGAGACGTTTCTCAGGCTTCTCAGTTCAATGAGGGCTCTGTGTGCTCCATCCAGCACTCTGCAACTGGGAAAACAAATATGGGAAGTTGTGCTCATGCACCTCCTCTTTTCTTCTCTCTCCCAAGACCCAGATAAAAAGCAGTCTATGAAGAAAAACTGCATGTAGATGGCAGCTGGAGGCTCTGCGGCTCCAGGGAATAGTGGGAATGGGGTCAGACACAGCAAAGGGAGAGCCAAAACATTAGAGAGGTCTCTGCTGCCAAACTTCCCCTGCCCTTTGAGAAAGGGCAGAGGGCACGGGGTGGCTGCAGAGAGGAGGGATCTCCCAGAGGATGCCAACATGCCTGCTGGATGAGAGGGAACCACCATGTCCTAGTGAGCAGACAGGCCTGGGCACGGAGCAGGTGGCAGTTCCCAGAGGGCAGGGAGCCTGTGCAGGCAGGGAACAGAGAGCTTTGCCTCGCACGTAGAGCTGCCTGTGGCAAGAGCAGAGGCTGCTGGTCTTCCAGGCACTCCAAAGCAGAGCATATTTGTTGGGGGTGGGGGATCCCAAGTCCCAGTTTGATTCACATGGCTGTGTCCAAAAGCCCATGTGTCACCGCAGCCGAGGGACACACCGAGCTGTGCCCCCCCTACAGCCCCAGGCACAGGGACCAGCACCTGCCCCGCTGCAGCGGCACTGCTGGGAGCTGGTTGGAAGCAGCAGGGATGCTGCAGCTCCTGCTCCTCCTCTGCTGGGCTGCAGGAAGGCTGGCACAGCCCACAGGCACCTGCAGCACGATGATGCCCAGCTCCTTCTGTGACAGGGCTTGGGAAGGGCAGAGCTACCTGCACGCACACCCAGACCTGGCTCTACATGCACTGCTCCCTTTCTGCCCAGCTCTGCTGGGATACATAAAACTGGTTTCTGTCTCATGGTATTAATAATGCCTTGGATGTCTTTGTGTAAAGTATTCCAGTGGGAAGTGCTATTTTAAGGCTCCATTGAGTCAGGTGGAATGTGAAACCTCCTCCTGCCGGACACTTCACACTCGGGGCTTATCTGCCTGTGCGCTGGTATTTCGTCTAATACAATGTGCAGATTAACTCCCCTTGCCATTTCATTTTCACAATTTACATTTCATGTGTTGGAGAAGCCACAACAGTCTGCATGAGATCGTGTCCAGGTGTTTCTGGCACACAGATGACTCTGGTGCAGTTGTTGAGTGGTGTGTGCTCTGGGAGATGCCGAGGGACAGGTCCTGGGAGGGGTTTGCTGGGCAAACCCCGGGGCTGGGCAGGCTGGGCAAGAAAACTAAGTTTGCTAACAATTCATCAAGTAGCTATGAACACTGTTTGGCTCTTCAGCTTGAGATAACACTCGTCTGACTTCCTGCATGTCCAGAAAGAATTTCTGGTTGTGAAGTGCCTCTGAGTTAAACTCCCTCCTCTGTTGGCTGAATTGCTGCAGGAGAGGTCCTGGTGTCCCCACTCCTGGATGGGACAGGATCTGTGGTGTGGCCCCAGCATGTCAGGCCTGGACACTCAGCCTCACCCCTCACAAGAAGCGTTTTCCTTTGCTCTTTTAAAACTTGTGCTGTTTTAGTGTGATTGTGGACTGAAGCTCCATTAAGAAACGCAGAGAAGGGAATCCCTTTGGCCAAAAAAAAGGAAAAAAAAAAAAAAGCATCGCTGAAAAGAAAATACTTTTATTAAGCTTGCAACAGAAGCTGAGAACCAAAAATCTGTCCAAAGAATGGTCCAGGGTGTAGGTTTTGCAGTTCACACCTTCATGAGATGCAACAAGGGCAGGAGAGGTGAACTCTCAGAGTAAGTGCTCTTGTAACTGTGAAACTGTTCACATAATATGAACACAAAGAAACACCTGGATGTTTTCAATGAGAAGGAAGGGGGAAATACAGAAGTGCTGCATGAAGACTGCAGAAATTCATGATTATAGAAATAAATGTTTGAATTCCTTGTTCTGGCTCTGCAGGGAGTGTAGCCATAGTGTAGACTGGCCATGGCCAAGACTGAAGAGGACATGTGAAGTTTAGCACTTAGGAAATTTATCTCAGCCCAGTTCCCTGTAGGAGGCTCCTGCCCTGTTTGCCCCCCTCCTGGAGAAGAACTGTCAGACAGTAAATCTGAGGAGCTCATCAAGGCTACACAAGGATTCCTCTTCCTCTCTGTATGTCTGTCTTCTGTCTCAGCCACCTGACACTTGCTGTAGGGGAGAATGGAGGCAAACTGTCTCCAGCTCCCACTCCTCTAGTCAGTACCTGGGACAATGCCTATTCTCTTCTTGAAATACCAGGCCTTCAAAGGGAATATTCTGAGGGAATTGGGTGAATGATTTCTCCAGTCTTCTCTTATCCAGTTCTGGAGAGAGGCAAACTCTGGGGAGATGGAAAACCTCTTTGGAGCAGACCTGATAATGAGATCTAGACTTAGGAGTGTCCCAGTTCACAGGTTCACAGGAGCAATCCCAAGTACTTGAGACCAAGAGAAGAAAATCCTGAAGAGCCCCAGTGGTGTGGCAGAGGAACCAGAATAGATGGCACAGGGCTGGGCCAAAACAGACAATACTGGTTTGTTCCTTTCCTAGTTTTGCAGAATCACAAAATATTCTGAGTTGGAAGGGACCCACAATGATCATCAAGTCCAGTTCTTAAGTGAATGGCCCATACAGGGATCAAATCCACCACCTTGGTGTTATTGGCATCCTGCTCTGACCAACTGAGCTCATTTCAGGGTTTCATGATGCTCTCCCGTCTCTGAATCCTCACTTTGGTTTCAGCAGGCTGGGATCACCATGGCTGGGAGATTCGTTTAGGATAGGGCTGTGTCAGGTGATCGTCCCACTCCTTCCAGCCCTGCAGAAGGTTTGGAGAAAGGGACATTGGTCCAGGAACACACAGGAATTCTGTGATAGCCTTCACTGGACTGTTCTCAGAAACTCACACCTTTTTTAACTTGCACAAAGTACTTTCATCTGATGGTGGGGGGTTTCCATGATGCTGTCTCTCACAAGATTGCTTGAAGAGAAGCTGAAAACATGCCCAAAACAGAAATAAGAGCTCCCACCTACAGCCTACACATCCAGGTCTGAGAACACACCTGGAAGACATTCTGGTTCTGGTGAGGACAGGCTGCCCTGCCCTTTCTCCACGGTCCATTGGGGTGAGCAGGAATCCTACATGGCAGCAGCACAGAGATCCTCTGGGTGAGGGCTGGAAGCCTGGAGCTGATCCTGGCATGGGGAGTGTCCAGCCAGGGTGATCCCAGCAGCACAGCAATGACTGTCCATAGCTGTGCAGAGCTGGGACATCCTGGTGGGAGCTCCCCTCTGCAGGAAAAAACAAATCCCTTTTGGAGGGGAGAGGCTTGTTGAGCACAGGGCATGTTACCCCTGGATATCAACAAAACATGTTCCTGCTTTACCCTTTGCAACCTCACTTATAAATATCATGATCTCTGCTTTACTTGCAACTCAGAAGAACAAAGTTGATTTATTTTTGTTCTTTCAACTGAGGCTAATAATAAAGTGTGAACTCCCTGCAAAGCTGAGCTCTGTACCAGGGTTCTGTTGTTATGAGGTCAGTGACTCCAAACACAGGGAGATGGGAACACATTGAAGGTGTTGTCGAGGCATTTTTTACACCAGTTTAGAGGGTCAGTGTAAGGCTGGGAACAGCTTTATTTAAAGACTTTGGACTCCTTTGGCAGGTGGCAGCTAGTACCTCTTTTTTTTTTAAGTGGCATAGAGAGCTCAAAGTGATTTACAAGGCAGGAACAACAACATGCCAGTGACACTTTTGAAGCACATTTTTTTCCTCTAAATCATTTTAAAGTATTTTGCTGTAGGAGCTGGAGGCCTGCTGAGGCACACTGGCTTAGCCCTGCATTTCTCCCGTTTATGGTACCCCACACACAGGCAGTAAATGCCTCCACTCATTGGCTCTATAGTTCCCATGCCATCACAGGGCTGCCTTTGCAGAGGTCCAACCCCTGCTTCTGGCCTGGCAGGCTTTCCTAAATCACAGGGTTTCACATCCTGCCCCTCAGGCATCACACTCCCTGCAAACAAACACTTTCAGTTCTGGCCTGGAAGCTCCTTAACTCTGACTCTGCTGGAAAACTCAGCAAGATGGGGAGGGCTGCATTAAAAAAAAAAAAAAAAGTGAAAAACAACCAAATCCTCTTAGGCATGACAAGGAAGAAAAATTAATATTTAAAATGCATGTGTGATGTAATGGGACTTAAAATAGTCTGTATCCTGGAAAAAAGAGATTAACTTCTTAAGGCAAACTAATGAAAAGGTCACTTGGACAATACTTGCAAAGCACTCCCTGTGCTGCATCATGGACTTATCGGTCCTGTTTGACAGAGACTCACACATGATCCCAAGAACTTATCTCTGTTTTATACTTTATGAAAAATTGATTGACTCCTTTTGCCCAAGAATTTGTGTTAAATAAGAAATAAAATGTTGTTTATGGGCAACTTTCTCTTCCCATAATCAGCAGGGGCTAGTTTTATAAGAACAGGGCATCAAATCTTAATACTGCAAAGTACCTGCATATTTGACATGGCAAAGTGAACTCTTCTGTTATTATCTCAGCTGGATCAGTTCCTGTAACTAAACAGAAACAGCAGCGAACATTTTCCATTCTTTCTGCCTTGAACCAGCATCCCGCACCCTCTGGCACAGACCACATCCTGTCTAGGTAGTGCCAGTCGTCCCAGTACTGAGGCTGGGATGGTTGGGGGAGAGATGCCCATAGCCTGCCACCTCAGCCTGGTGCTGGCAGCACTGGGATGTCTGAGCTCCTGCCTGCCAGGCTGTGCGGTGCAGGAAGCTTCCCATGTGTGTTTTCCCTGGAGCAGCAATCATCTGTCCATCCACCTTCAGATGCCCCTTAGTTAAGGGTCAGATGCCCCTTAGTTAAGGGATGCCCAGTGGGGTGGGATAACACTGTGCTGGGACTACAGCACTGCCACTGGATTTGAATGCTGGGTGGGGATCACAGAGCTGGGTCCAAAGTGGGTCTGTCCATTTGCTTAAAATTGGAACCAGCATCAGTTAGACCACTCTTGCCTAGTGCATCAGACACAGCTGTGGCATAACAACACACAAGAGAGACTTAAAGCTCTCATGACAGTCTCTGAGCTGCATTGCTGGAGGTGAGGACCATAGTCTAGGACAGTGTTCTTATCTCCTTCCATAGGCATCTGCTACTGATCACTACCAAAGGCTGGATTGTTGGCTAGGTGGGCTGTGGTCACCCAGAAAGCCTGTGTTTATGATTCCCTTCAGCTGATTGTAGCTGAATTAAAGTCTCTGCCATCTTCCAGAACAGGCAGGGTGCACAGACACTTCCTGGACTGGCTGCCTCTGACCTCTAGGATGGCTGTGGCAAGGGAGCTCCCTCTTGAACAATCCTTGCTCTGCAATGTTGTTCTTTACCTTGGCTCTGCAGAGCCAAAAATAGACTACACAAAGAACTGTGCCAACATCCTTCCCCTGCCCAGGCTCACCACCGAGGTGCTGAGCAGCTGGAAAGGACCTGGAACCTGTGGTGGAGGCCAGGTTGGACATGCCTCAGGGGTGCACTTTTTTTGTGAACAAGACAAAGCACTTGTAGGAAGAGCTTGGCCAGCAAATTGAGGGCGTTCACTGCCTCTCTCTGCTCCTTACTGATGGAAACACCCCAGGAGCAGCATTCCCCGTGCTGGGTCCCCAACTGACTGTGCATGGGGAAAACTGGAGATGGCACTACAAAATGAGGTGGAGAAAGCTGGACTTGTTTCACCTGGCAAGAAGGAGGCTGAAAACCTTTGAAGAACAGAGACAAAGGCACCTGCTTCCAGCTCTTCTCAGGAATGAGAGACAACATAGCAAATGCCAAATTCATGGTGGAAGCTCAGAATGGACTTCAGAAAAACTCCAGCAAGAGATCATTGCAGCACTAGGACAGATCACTCAAAGAGACTATGAGTTACCCATCCCTGGGAGTCCTGAACACTCAGGTAGACAAGCCATAGCTGGTCTGACCTGGTTTTGCTGCTAACTCCCTTTTGAGGAAGAGTGCAGATGACAGGCTCAGTCTCTTCCTCTTGGCAGGTCTATGGGTCTATGGTTCTGTGACTGTTTCCTCCACTATATTTCAGGGGTGCTGGTGCAAAAGTTGTATGGAAAACACATGAGAGGATTGCTCCTTTTTAAAACACTTCTATTTTTCATAAAGGAAGGACTTTGAAATCAGCAAGTCTTTCCACCAGACTGTACCTGCTTTCCTCCAGTGGAGTTGTATTCTCACAAGATTTTCTTTAGGATTTCTTTCCTTTTCAGCAATGCCACACAGATGCAGGGTGGAAATGCCTGTTGACCTCCTCCGGTGCAGAGCGTGTGCTCTTCCTCAGGGAGATGGACTCTGTTGTTCTTATTTCAAAACAGGACACACACATATTCCATGGATGCTGGGAATACAGCCCCTGGAAGGGATGTTACACAGTTATTCTTCTGCAAGATGGTTTTATTTTCCCAAAGTGTCATAAAACCTTCAAAAATTTGCAACATCACTCAAATGCTGTGTGGTGCTGCAGCCAGTGATGGGCAGCAAGTATTAGATGCCACAATTCCAGAAGCTGCAGCTTTTAGATCCAGGCAGTCCTCCAGAGATCCATGCTTTGAGCTGAGACATATGAGAAAAGTTGCTGCTTCAGGGTCTTACATAAGGGCCACATCAAGATTCATTCAAAACTTGAGGCGGTTCACACATAGGCTCTGACCTGTCTTTGAAGTTAAAATTGCTGCTAAAACTTGGTCTGAAGTGTGTTGGGAACTGGCTTAGGCTCAAGTCTCCTCCCTTAGCCAGGTGCTTCTGTAGTCACAGGATGTGGGAGAGCCCACATAGCTGCAGAGCCTCTCTCCTCCCTCCAACAGTTCTGTGCCTGACACTGAGCCACCAGGGGAAAACCCATGTCCAGAAGTGTGGGGCTGCACCCCTTTCCACCAGCAGCATGGACAAGTAGGACCCTTCTCCCAGGCTGTGCACACAATAAGCAGAGCAGGAGGAAAGGCCAAAAATGCTGGGAAAACATGTCCTCTCTTGGGACAACATCAAACAGAGAGCTGGGCACAAGGACCCAGAGGGACATGTCACAGGTGGCCTTTGAGTGAATAGGCAGTGGGGGTGACAGCAACACACCCTGCCATGAGCACAGTAGGGCAGAGGTTTCATCCTGCCAGAGCAGAGGATGGCCCTGAGAGCAGCTGTGCAGCCTGGACAGGGGAGGACTCTGTCAGAAATGGTGTCTTGGACTGAGAATACTGCAGCCTGTGCTGAACTCGCTTCCTATTTGCTGGACTACCCCAGGCTCTGCTGGATGAGAACAACTCTGGAGCAAGAAGAGTTGTTCTGGCTTCCCCTGCTGCCAGAGCTCCTGCCTCCTGTGACCTGGGACATCCCAGTTGGGCTGTGGGTGTCCCCTCTGCCCCAGACTGAGACTGCCGGCTCAGAGGACGGAGCTGCTCCTTGTTGTGACTGCCTCATGGCTTCCCAGAGGAGTTCATGCTGTGATGCCCCTTCTGCAGCACCTTGCACCAATGATAGATTCCTCCACAAACAGAGAGAAAGTGACCCAGAAACGTTGTTACACATAAACCACTCAATTATACAAAGTCCTGCAAACATCAGATAAGACCATAACAGAGAAAAGGTCACAGCAACACCAGCTCTATCGTGAAGAGCAGCAACAAGTAGCAGCTAGTGCCTGATTCAGTCTAAGGCTAGAAAGATGAAAAGATAGAAATGTTGTTGGCTTTAATCCTTTTGTAGTGTGTTCCAGGCAGCTGTCAACTGCTGAACAGTCGAACAACCAGGGCCTCCCAAAGGGAAATAACATCTTCGGAATGGCCAGGCTCAAGAAAACACCACATCTTAGATGATGCATTGATGGGGAAAAATAAATTCAGAAGAGAATTTGGTGCTTTGCCGAGCAATGTCCTGCAGATAAGCTTGTACCAGTTCTTCAGTCACGCACTAATGATCTTCAGTTCATTAGATGTTATAAATCACTCTGATGGATACAGAAAAGGGTAATAAATGAATAAATAAATAGCAAAGACTCTGTGGCTAGTGCTGATCATAGAAATCATAAATGTTGTTTCCAAAGGCTATGACACGAATGAGCATTCCTTTGATATCAGCCATGCTCTTCTTCCCACCAACTTGTTCTCAAATAAACATCCCAGTAAATATTTGTCTCCTTGCTCCAGAATTGCAAATAAAATGAGAAAGGCCACATCCCCCCCTAGCCCACAGAAGGCATTTCCCTTAGGCTGGTGCTGGATTTCAGATTGGGATTCACTTCGGTTCACTTTGGTTAGCTTCTTAGTTTGCAATCTCAGTCTAGACTGGGCTCTCTGGGCTCCCTTCAGAGCTGCCTTCTGATTTGCTACCCTCCAGTATGTGCAATCTTTTTTATCTTGGCTTCACTCTCTGATGTCCCACCCTGGTGCTCTCTTCCCTAGAAGGTGCCCCGGGAAGTTTTGATGCCTCACCACAGCACAGCCTGCACTGGGGTCCTTCCCGGTGAGGTGATTTCCCCCTGCAGACACCCAGCTGGTGGCACCACAGTCACCTGCAGCCTGAGCCTGAGCCCTGCCCGGTGCCCTCCTGCACTGCTCTGCCACCACTGCACACCAGAACGGGAGCCCTGACAGTGGCAGCACGGAGCTGCATTCCCACTGGGATGGTGCTCCAAGGTCCAACATGGGCCTCCCATCAGCAGGGAAAAGGTTTCCTTTGCTGCACTGTGCCCTGCCCTGCACCAGTGAGTCACACGGGACTGAGTGAGGCAGGGATGAGCCCCTCAGATGCAGGGATGGCTCTGCTGGATTTGGGACAAGACTTTCTGATTGACTCAGGGCTGACTTCCTCTATCTGCTGCCATATGATTGCAAATTCTAATTTTCTTCTCTGCACGCTTCCCTTCCTAGGTGAAGCCCATTCACTATTTTTAACTGTATCCATAAGTCTTTATCTCAAAGCCTGTCTGTTCCTCCTGCCCACTGACGACATGACTGCATGTACTCTGTCTCCTGAGCAACAACTGTCTTGCTGCTCCCTTTCCCTCTTCCCATCTGCAGCAGCCAGGTGCTCTCAGGAGGCATTTTTGACACATGGCTCTGCAGCTGGTATCTCCTTCCTCAGGATGCAAAGAGGCAGCACTGGGGCAGCAGCCTGCCCTACTAACACCCACCCAAACTACCCTGCTTCCTGCAGTAACGTGTGGCTTGGCCATCTCTCACCTGCGCTTGTCCTGCTCAGCCTTGGCAACTCCAGCCCACAAGCAGCCTGGAAGGGGTACCACACCTCAGCCTCAACTTGAAGCTGCTACCCCCTGTATCAGCTTCATCTTTACCAAATTCGAAGCTTAAATTCCCATATGCCAAAGTCAAAAGCTGTCTCCAAGTTGCCCAAGATCCTAATCAGCTATTTTCCTGAAAGCAATAGGGTTCAAACAATGGGAATGGTACTGCAGATTAATGGTGCTCGAAGGCTTTGGGATCCTCTACTTGACTCGGAGTGTAAAAACCTGCATGAGCAGTACCTTCAAGCAGAAAACTTGTGATGCTCTGTCAGATAAATTGATCTGGTTCCCTCCTTCTGTGCAGCATTCCCTCTGTTTATCCTCCGTGCCAGAAATGCCTTGAGATCACAGGGATGGAGAGTAGTTAATGGGAGACTTTACTGAGTAATCTGAGTCAATTAGCAAGTTTTCAGCTTCCCCTGCTGTTAAGTTTTCCTAGATTGGAAATGAAACAGGGAAGGCAAAAGAACTGGAAGATGCTTTTAAATGTGGTTCTGGCCTGCACAAATGGCTCTATAATGTGGATATTGCTGTGTATTGTTTCTTAATAGGCCCCACAATTAGTTCTGCTGAGTACAGCTCAGTGGGAGAACTGGTATTATCTCCCTGCCTCCAGCCTTGGGTTTAGCTCAGCCAAAGAGGGTTGTCCACTGCTGTTTCCCAGCACAGGGCTTGAGGAACCACAGAGAACACACAGAGATTAGCACAGATGCAGGAAGAGAGGATGGAGGAGCAAATGCCAGTGGACTGAGCTGACAAACACAGCCACGTCTTCTCTCGCTGGCACCACAGCACACCAGGCTGTGAGAAACATGTTGGGCTCCTTCCAGATGAGATGCCACCCTCAGTATCAACAGACATGCAGGACTTTGTGATGCTTGGGCTAAATCCCAGCCTGGGAGACGCCACCACAATCCCCTTGCTTTGGCTCTGCCTTGCAAGCCTCCCAGGCAGAGCAGGGGGTGTCACAGAGTGACACGTCCATGGGTGGATGGGGAAGAAGTTGGCTTCTGGAAGGTGAAGATGTTCTGTTTGGTGAAGGTAGAACCTCTGGGCTGCAGGCACAGCCCTGAAACCTGCACATGGAGGCCTGGAGCACAGGTGGGTGGTGTAATGCACCTGCTTGTGCAGAGGACAAAAATGTACTCTAAGAAACCACTTGCAGTTGGGATTCCCCTTGTCTGCCCGCCTTAAAACTGTGCAGTCCAGAATGTGTTTCTCTCTGTCCATTCAGGAAAGTCTTTCTGCAAACATGTCTCTTACAGTTTGGAATCCAGGCTGGACTTGTATTTTCAGATCCTGGAGGCCTGATTGTGTTTTTTCAGACCATCTCATCTGCAGAACCCACAATTGTCCCAGAGGGCAGGCACCCTGTTCATGAGTCTTAGCATGTGCCTCTTCGCTTTGTTGTTCTCTGATTTACACACACAAACTAATAATAAAGCCATCTCTTTGTTCACTATTGTCTTTCTGCCTGAAAAAAAAGACAAAGTAGGAGAATAGGTTGACATATGTGAGAAACAGCTTTAATGAGATTAATATTCAATAATACACTAATGACTTCACACAGTGAAGTGGAAAGTATTGCAGGTGTTGGAAAATTATATGACTTCAGTCAAGACTGGAAGGAGCCCAGCTAAACTTAGGTCAGTCTGACAAGTGAATTTTTGAGCTGGTAGTGCAAAGTTTTGCAGTCAAAGGAATTATGTTTGCTGATCCCAAGCAGGAGATCCATGCAAAAGTGTAGTCAAAAGCAACCAAAAATGTACTTATTTTTAGTACTATCAAGGGTAGAACATTACCCTGCACCGTCTTGTGTAAAAGGCTGATATTCATTCACCTGGGGTTGATCATTCACCTCACCTCTGAGGAGGATGGCAGGGTGGGCAGGCCCTGGCACAGGCTGCCCAGAGAAGCTGTGGCTGCCCTATGAGAAATAGAAAGGTCAGTTTTATTACAAGCAGATGAACTGGACAACGGGTACTAACAAAAGATTGGGGTTTTTGGTTTTTTTCCTTGTTACTAACCTATAGGCACTCCACAGACGTAAGGCATCCAATCCAGTTTTGGAATGCATGCCAAGGACTAAGCATTCGGGAACAGGGCAATTGTATATTAACTGGAAATATAGCTGATGCAGCCTCATGCCACTTGGGTGACCATGCAGCCAGATGGAGGCTGTCATATTGCCTGAACCTCTGCCCCTGGCATGAGAGGGGGCACAGAAGAGCCAATCCGAGAAGAAGAAACACATCCTCCCCCTCCCCCCGTCATAAACAGGGTTGGACTTTAGGAGTTTCTAAAAGGCGGGGATTTTGAATGTGGAGGTGTGCTCTTGGAAATTTGGTGACCTGAGCACCTGACACGTGTTGTGATTAAATCTTTCCTAGTCGCATTATTTTCTTTGTTCTGCCGATTATTTTTGCCATCATCCTAAATCAAATATAAGGAGATTTTTCTCATAGTCCCATCCTTGGAAGTGGCCAAGGCCAGGTTGGATGGGGCTTGGAGCAGCCTGTCTTGTGGAAAGTGCCCCTGCCCGTGTCATGGGAATTGGAACTAGATGGTCTTTAAGACCCCTTCCAACCCAAACTATTTTGTGATTCTATGAAGACAGAAAAGATAGAAACAAGAGCAGATAAAATGGGGAGACAAAAAGTATCCAGCATGAGACAACATACATGGTAGTCATGGTGTAACAGATAGACACAAGTCCTGAGGGACAGCAAAGAAACATCAGAACATGCTGAGGTTCTCTCTTCACTATTTGTTGTTATCATTCAAGTGCTAAGACATGTTTAATGGGTTTAGAAGATCGCACATTAAAGGTGGAGAAGAACCTGGATGCTGTAAATGCAGAAATACCATTAATTCCAAGCATGCCATACATTTTTGTGGATAAGAAATCTCCTGTGACAAAGCTTCAGAGGATAAATTTAAGACTTCAGGGCATTATCCAAGACTGATTTTCAAGTGCAAAGGAGGCACTTGAGCTATTTGTTTGATTTTCCTCTAGAAGCTTTATGCTGTGTGCAAAATTTCTGCTTTGGGCAGGTTCAAAGGCTGAGCTTCCAAGGAGCTCTCAGTACATCATAAAGCTGACAAGCGCTTGGAAGACCTGATGTAACAATATGTCTGTTCAGTGGGGGTGAGGGATGAGGGACAGTGACATCAGGAGATTTGGGAGAGCAGCCCTGCTCAGGAAGCAGTGGGTGCGAGGCTGTATGTGCAGGGCTGTGCTCATCGCCACTCTGGGTACAATTTGTTTTGCCATTCCTGGTGGTGCTCAGTGGCTTTGCTGCCCATCTTCTGGAGAGGCAGAATATCTGTCTTCAGGGCCTGTTTGTAGAAGTTGAGTTATCCTTGGAAAATTTTGCTGCTGGTATGTTTTTTTCATGGTTTGGCAAGTTCACAACTCTGTGACTTTGTTCTTCTAGGTTTCCCTTAGTAAACTTGCACTTGCATAGAGCCCCAGGGTCTCTGATTAAGCCCAGAATCCCAGTGTTGGAGCCCAAAATTCAGACTAGTCAGAGTCAACAGTGGATTTCTGAGGTACTTCATCCAGAACCAGGATGGAGCAGATGGAGGGTGTGTTTTCTTTCTTTCTTGCCTTTGCATTCACCTCAGGTGATAGCAGCACCCAGAGGCCTTTAGGTTTGTTCTGCCAGGTAGGTGGGGACTCCCTGACCCTGTTCTCTGCCGTGTTTCAGCCTGACCAAGACCCAAAGAATGTCTGTGCTGGGTACAGCTCCAGCCCTGTCTCCCCTGAGGACTCAACAGTTCCAGTCTCTGGCCAGAGACAAGCAGAGCATGAAGGTAAACACCCTACCAGTAAAGGTGAATCTAGTTCCAAATCAGCAGTTAAGGAGGGCATCCATCCTGCCGCAGGAGAGGTGGCTCCACAGAGTACAGGAGGTCCTGCCAAGAGCTTTTTTTGGCTGTTTAGTCAAAACTTCCCTTTGCCTAAATTTCCATTGCTCCTGGGCACAGTATGTGCCTTCTTGGAGCACCCCAAATAACCCTCGCTCACTACCATCGAGTTATTGTTCCATTTAAATGATATTGGAAGCTCCTCCAGCCTCAGCCAGGGAGAAAGGCTTTCCCTCCTTGCCAGGGGACTATGTAATACAAGTTTTCTGCCAGAACTGTTCCATGGGGGCCAGGGGAGAAGCAGGAGGGACATAATGTCCTTTCCACGAGGGAAGCCTGTTCTACCAAGGTCTGCTGGACTTGCTCTGCCACTGACATAGTTGCCTCTCACAAGTTGTACAGGACTTGATAAAGTCAGACAGCTGGATGAAAGAGCATAAATACCCTAAACTTAAACATGCTATTGAGAAGCTGAAGGCAGGACATAAATAACTGCACTCTCGCTTTCATGTTTATCATACAATTGCAGCAGGACCATATTTGGAATAAATATTCCAATATTTGAATGCAACATGTGATTGGAGTTTATCTGTTGTCATGTTTTGAATAAATATTCGGAAAACTCATTATTTCGGATATCCCCCTCTTCTCACTTTTCCCCAAATGAGGTGGAGCCAGGCAGTTTGTACACTGCTCAAGCTGTCTTTCATATTCTCAAAAGCTTTAAGTCTTGCCCTGGAACTGAGCTCAGCATAGTTCACTGCTGAGCCACCTGGGAGGCAGGATCTGTGCAAGGAGAGCCTGCCCTGGCCAGCGTCCAGTCCTGTTCCTCACACAAGCCTGGGGTGTCCCCAGGCCCAGAGGGATGGTCACTCTGCTGGGCTGCAGCTCCTCCTCTTCAGAGGCACTCATAGCACAGCTTTTCCGTGGCCATGACAAGGGACCAAGGCAGGAGAAGACCATGGAAGCTGCTCCATCCAAAAGGGGAATGAGGCAGAGCACCCTGAATTGCTCTGTTCTCCATGGACAGGCTCCTGCCTCTGTCTGCCTGTGGTTCCTAGGCAGACTTTCTCTGGTACAGGGTCAACTCCAGGTCTATCAGCTCTCAGGGACACTGCTGTAATTTTGCCCTTTGAGTCTTAATAATGTTAAGTGCAAAATGTCCCCAGCACCATCAACCATGATCAGGTGAAGCATAAAAACTTGTCAAAAAAGTTTTGAGAAGGATGTAACAAAATCAGAGAATCAAGTCAACTACAAAAATATCTTTACCCCCAATGCAGTGGTGTTAACTGAGGTTATGATTGTCCTCATTTGTAAGAAATTCAATCTTGTTACTGTGTGGAAGATGCACAGGCTGGTCTCACCAGCACTATGGGCATATACATGTGGAGGGCTGATGCTGTCATTGCAAACGCTGCTTGAAGAAAGACAGTCGCCAGGTAAGAGAGCTTCCACACACTGGTGGGCATCACCAATAGCCAGGGAATGTGCTAGTGCAAAGCTTTACTGGTGCTGCAGCCAGTGAAATGGTCCAGGGCAGCAGGTGAGTTGGTGACAGGGTCCTGTGAGACAACTGTGCTCCAGGGATGTTCTACCCAGTTCTGCTGCCTGAGGGCTGTCCCAGCTCTTAAAAACTCACCTGATTAGTGCAGGGGTACTGTGTTAGCACAATGTGGATTTGATCAGAGGTTGTATCCAAGGTTATCTTTGCTGGGAAATGCAGTGTTATGAAGTGGTGTTTCCCATAACATTCCTTTTATTTTCCCTTTCACTCTTACTCTTACTAGATCAGATTTTGGCAGAGAACATTTTACTTAGTTCCATTTACTTCTAAAAACATGAGTTCTGCAATTAATTTCATCTTTCTATTGTCTCAGAAATGTTGGTCAACAGAGAGAATAATTCTGGACTGGATTTCTGGTGTGCATCGGGGTACGGCCCCGTGCCGCTCTGCCAGCTGACTCCCAGGCATGGGATGCATTAGTGGGGAAGTGAAATCTGAGTACACGGTGTGTGGAAGAGCTCGATGTCTGCCTTGCACGTTCACACAACCACGAGCACACATGTGCACTGAGCACTGCCAAGGCTCTCACACAAACATTCACACTCTTCCATGGGCGCAGTCACTCACAATGGGACACACACATGCGCTCACACTGGGAGGACTGGGGCTCCCAGCACCACTGACACCACGAGCCCCTGCCCTCACAGCCTCACCCCAGCACAGCTCTGATGTCCCTGCTGCTGCAGTATCTCTTTTGGGCTTCATAGAGATGGGCCCCAGGATGCTCTGAGTTTTTGGGACTGATGGAAATGTCCTGTCTCCAGAGCTCGAACTGTCAATATTCATGGACCCTGATGCTTGCCAAGCTGCCCATGCTGTAGCAACCACAAGCTATGGATGAACAAACTGTTCACAACCTTCTGTCATGAAGGGAGCCTACATGAAAGATGCAGAGAGACTTTCTGCGAGAGCATGTAGTGACAAGACAAGGGAAAACGGCTCCACACTGACAGAGAGGAGGTTTAGATTAGAGATTAGGAAGAAATTCCCAGCTGTGAGGATGGTGAGGCCCTGGCACAGGTCACCCAGAGAAGCTGTGGCTGCCCCATACCTGGAAGTGTTCAAGGCCACTTTGGACAGTGCTTGGAGAAACCTGGTTTAGTGGAAGATGCCCCTGCCCGTGTCTGGGGTTGAAATGAATGGAGCTTTAAGGTCCCTTCGCACCCAAACCATTCTGTGATTCTGTGGTTCTGTGATTCTCTGACCCTCTTTCTCCTGGTTCCATGGCTACACCTCCATTCACTTTGTGATTGAGAGCAATGGGGTACAGAAGTCTGTCACTCCCTTCTCCTGAGTGCCACTGTCCCGTTGCCAGACTCCCACCTCCTGCCATGCAGAAGGCACTGCAGACGTGAGAGAGACCCCCTCTTGGGCCTGGGCACAGTCCATGCTCGGTCTCTGGGTTGATCTGTGTGCGGGCCTGGGGGCATGTGGAGTATTTATCCCTGGGTTATATCAACATTCAAACACTCCATTTGTACAAGTTCTTAATATTTGCTTGCCCTTTTCTGAAACTCCATTTTCACCTCTCAAGAGAAGCACTTTGAAAAGGAAAGCAGCCAGGGTGGACAGAAAGGATTGTGTCCCTGGTCTCTTTCTTTCTTATTTCCACTGAAAAGGTGTTCCAGTACATCTTCTTCATTGGTGAGGTCCTGCACGGTGACTCAGCCCCTGCAGGTTCCAGCTGCTCCTAAACACGGTGCTCGTTCCCCCAGAGCAGCTAACGCGGAACAACGGGTTGAATTTGTTGACACATCTCAGAGAGATCTCACTGATTAATGTGCTGAATCTCAAACACAGGCTAAGAGCATGAAATCCCTAACAGGGGTTTAGATCAGAGATAACATAATAATACACAGAACTCTTGGAAACATTTTCAAACCATGTAATGTCTATATTCTTAGTGTTCCTGAGTGCTAATGAAACCAGCTAGTTGACAAGATCTCCTCTGTATTCAATTCTCTCGTTGCTTTTAAACCCCTTTTCGTGTAGATATGGTTCTTCCAGCATACCTTGAATGTTCCAAGATTGTAGGAACTGGGATCTCAAGGCTGAGAAGTCAGTGTCACTTCTTACTGCTCTGTGATCAGGGACAAGAGGCTGCAAAGGCTGCCCTGAAGGAGATGCCCTTGCAAAGGGCAGGGAGGGATCAGCTTTACTGGTGGAAAGGAAGATCATACGGGCCAAGAGAAGGGTGTGAGCTTTGTTTCTCAGCTTGTGTATCTTTATTCTGCTGCTCCACAGTGTGGGGAGGGGAACGATGAAATGCTGTTTGAGTGTTCAGGGAATGCTTATCACTTTGCCTCATCCCACAGGGAAAGGCATATGAGAGCAGACCATGCAGTGATTCATTAAAAAGCTCTGCTTCCCCTGGTCAGAGCCTTACATGGGGTATGGCTCACGCCTGCTGCCTTAATCCTTTGAAGATGCTGGGTCAGTTTTTCCTGTTCATCTGGCTTTGGCTGCACGTGCTCTCAGTGCATTGAGCCGACAAAGTTCCGTGAGCTTCCTGAAGCAGAAAAACAAGGCATCAATTTATCTCATCTCTGTTTCATCCTTTATTTGTAAAGAGAGCAACAGAAGTGGAGACGGAGTCCCTGCCTTTTCCCACCAAGCCCCACATGTGCCTATGCCGTCGTGTTTACTCTCGTAAGGATTCATGGGAGGCAGCTCTGGGATTTCATGATGAAGCATGAGGAATATTTTCTCTGGGTTTTGAGGCAGTGAGGGGGAAGGTTCCTGGACCCCCCTCTGAGTTCTGGCACTGGTGCAATCAAATGAGCTGGAAAAGTGCCCTTCCCAGCAAGGGCTGTGCATGCACTCACAACAGCATGTGCTCTCAGGAAGGGAGAAGTCCTTACCCAAACCCCACATGCACTGGCTCCAGAGCATGTTCACCTTCACCTAACTCACTGGGTCTCCACTCTCACTGATTTTATCTGCTTTACTTTACTTGCTTCCTGCCCTTGGGCGATGATGGTCTTTGCCAATACAGAACAGAGATCTGCCGGCAGTGAACCTCAGGGAAGCAGAAAGGGATTGCTCTGGGAGTGCAGACACTTCGGAGCAGCCTCCAGAGGGAGATGCCAGCCTGGCTCTGGCAGGAACAGCCTCCCTAGCTGGAGCTGTACTCCCTAGAGTGCTCTGGCTCACTGTGAGAGCATGGAGCACGGGTCTCCAGGTTTAGGCCAGATTAAGGCAGGGAACTTGAGGCAGTTGTGACCGAGTCTGTGACGGAGAGAGTGCCAGGACTGGAGCCAACTTCTCCATGAGCCAACCCAGCAACTCAGCATTGAGGGGAGGGTACCTAAAAGCATCAGCTCCTTGCACAGCACAGTGGTACTAATGAGAGACTACTGCCCCATCCCAGGCTGCCCACCCTGTGCCGTCACACACTGCAGCTGGAGAGTCCTTGCAGCTCTCTGGGTACCATGGCAGAGCTCTACCATTGCCGCTGGGGGCAGGGAGGCTCTGGCACTGGCACCGACTCCACCTGTGCTTGCCTTCCTCACCCTTCCAGCCCCAGCCCAGCCTCCCTCCAGTCCCACAGGGACCCACAGGCTCTCAGGGAGGTGGTTGGGAATCTGTTGCCAGTTCCAGAGGACACTTCACTCTGCCAGCAGCACCCTCTGAGTTATGTCCCATCTAATGGCTATCAGCTGGCAGGACCAGCATCCCCACACCTGCCACAGGGCAGGCTCAGCCCCGGCACCCCTCGAGAGCCCAGGAGGCCTCAGCACCACCCTCTCCAACCCAGGAGCATCCAGGGGAAAGGGGAAGGGACAAAAGAGAGCTGGAAGGGAGTTCAGAAGTTTCAGGGACACCTTGGTAGCATTTTGGATATACCAAAAGCAAGTACATAACACAGTTCTTCTGGGGCCAAAGTCTGAAAACCAGTTTACAAGCTCTGAACTTGCACTACCTTCCCAGGGCACTCCAGGAACAGCAACTGGCCTTTTGCAGCTTTCTGGCTGCCTTTCCCTGCCTGATTTTCCCACAAGTTCTCTGCCACTTTCCACGTTAAAGCCTCTGGTTTATGCCAAACCTCATGTCTGCTGCAGTGTATTTAACAACCAGTGACTGAGGGTTTGACTCCTCAGGTGGTGAGTTTTCTGCATTATTGTCAGAAAACATTGTGGTTTCAATTTTTTCCAGACTGAGGAAATTTTGGGGACTGCAGAGAATGGAAACTAATTTTGCTAGACCAAATAATTCTGTTTTTTCCAAACAGAATAAGCACCATATAAAATATACCAGTGACAGTCTCCCAGCTATGCACTGCATGGGTTCAGTGGCACATCGCTTTGGGTAACAGCCTTAGAGCAGGATTTGGCCCTCAGGATTTCTTCCTGGGGATGGGAATGCCCTGTAAGACATTGCCCCATGCAGTCAAAGTAATAATAGTTATTACACTTTGTGAAGCACTGGGTCTGGGAGCACTACTGTTGCTGCTGTGGTGATGGTCTCAGCCATGACAGGAGAGACCTTGGCAGGATTAACACTGTTGATTAGATGAATGATACTGGATCTTAGTTTTAGTTGATCTTGTAGCACTGGAAATTGGCTGTGACATCCCAGCATGAATCATGCCCTTGGGAAATGGGCTTCTGCTCCAGACTGGGAGTTCAGCAGCTGGAAATCATGGGGAAGACTGGAGTGCATGAGTTTATCATAAGACAAGTATAACTCACTGATGTAATGTCACCATGAAAGGGGCAAATGCAATGGCAGGATGCCTCAGGATGTCTTGTCCTGTGAATGACAGGGAGAAACTGATGCAAGGGAGCTCTGGAGAGACCATGCCTGGAAATGTGCATGCAGGTCTGGTTGCTGCTTCAGGAGAGACACACACACATTCATTCATTATTCTCAACATAAATCTGGGGTAAATTCCAGGGATTATGGAGATCTGTTCTTGACTCTTTATGATAAAGATCTTTGCTGGCAGAGGAACAAATGGGTATAAACTGATCATTATGAATTTAATCTAAAAATGAGGAAATACAGTCTGAAGGTCGGGAATGAGATACAGGAACAGCCTTCTCTATGAACAGTGGGGAGACTGATCCAATCTCTTTACAATGGAGAGATTCACTGGAGGATAAGAGCACATTGCTGTGTGTAGGATCAGGTGGAGCTTGGTCATTCCTTGTTTGCACGAGCACCCCCGTGCCTCGCACATCTGCCTTGGGCACCAGGGGCTGCCAGGGCCAAGTTGCTGAAGAGAGCTGAAGCAGAGGCTCTGATTATCAGCCCTTGCTCTGAAATTTTCTCATCTCTCCAGAATGGTCTGTTTGTTTTGCTCAGTCTTTCATCTCCCAGGACACGCTGAAGTCCAATTTTTTCCAGACCTGGAGTTTCTGGGTAACAAGAAGAGGCACTGCTGCAGTGTGCAGCCAGATGGAGAGGCTTTGCTAAGTACTCACGTTCCAACTCTGTGCCTCAAAAGCAGCAAATGGTCTCTCAGAAGTTACCCCCAACAAAATCTCTGTACCACATAGTTGCACAATAGTCCTTTTCAGGGCAGACAGTGTCTCTGCCACATGCAGATCCTGCAGCTGGTCATCCTGGTTCCTCCCTAGGCAGCCCAGATGGGAATCTGAGCTTCACTTCCAGGTAGGGAGAAGGAGGTATGCAGGAGGCTCAGTAATGGCGAGAGAGAGAGAGAGAAGCACAACCCACATGGGAACACAGTAAATCCTTCTTATCACACATTTAGAGCAGAGATGAAGAAGCAGCTTGCTGAGATGTGAGTGAAGGGAAAGAAGCATGTGCTTGTGACACATTAGTGCAGAGTAGTGACAGCTTCTCTCATGCTGAGGAGCTTTTAACCCCCCTTTCCTGGTGAGACCCAGCAAGTCTCCTCACACAAGCACTTGGCAAGGGGGAGCAGAGAGACCCCACAGCCAGAAATCAAGCTGCTCCCCCAGAGCTCTGCCAATGTGCCCTTATTCATGAGCAAAAAGTTTAAACCACTATCCCTCAACTTGGCTGTTTGCTCAGTTCACATCATGTGACTGATAGCTTAAATCATCTGCCATTGTTTCTGTTCCCTGACTGAATGGCTTTTAAACAGGACACCCAAAAATACTCTGGAAAGAGATTTCAGATGAATATTCACTTGGGATTGAATTTGCATGTTTCTGCCTTGCAAACACTTGCCCCAGCATGGAGCAGCTGTGCACGTGCTCACCAGGAACCCCAGGACTCCCAGAAATCCCACAAGCCATGCTGAGCACACAACTTGGCAAAGCTCCTCTTCTTTACTGTATGACTGACTCCGGGGGGTGCTGAGCAACTGCTCTGAGCATCAGGGGGTGA
Source organism: Xenops minutus (assembly GCA_035221455.1). Lineage (NCBI taxonomy): Eukaryota > Metazoa > Chordata > Aves > Passeriformes > Furnariidae > Xenops > Xenops minutus. Next base: position 9,959,583 of record JAWWEE010000041.1, on the reverse strand, counting down.
AGTGCTCTCCAAAGTCTGACCTGGTTTATTTATGAGCTTTGTGATATCTTCTGCACATCTTCCCATGGATGAAGTGTTGCTTCAGGTCCTTGCTGTGAGTTTTGTGCTGGAGCTGCTGCCGTGACAACTCCTGTCACTGTACTGGTCACAGACTGCCCAAGTCCCCTGGCCTCTCCTCCTCTTTCCTCTGGGCTGCCAAGCAGAGATGGAAATCACAGTTAAGCATTCCCAGTCATGGTTTCTATCTGGGCAGGCAAGGACTGTGGCTGCAGCGCTGTGCACAGCCTGGGGCACAGCACAGCTCCTTCACTCACAGGACGTGCATCCAGCCCTTCTGCAGCCACTCCTTGGCTGGGCCCAGGGCTGCACAGCACCCAGGATGCAGCAATGCCTCTGCCTGCACTAGCTGCCCCAGCATCTGCAGCTGAGCAGTGTCTGGGTCCCCTGCCTCATCCTACTCTGCCCATTGTCTGGAGGGAGCAAATAGGGCTGGAAGGAAGGTGAGGTCATGGGGCAGAGACACAACACAGTGCACACCAGAGGCAACCTGCTCTTCTCACCACCCATCATCTCCATTTGGGAAGGTGCCAGTCTGGCTCTCCAGAGGCCTTCAGGGAGCAGGAGCTGGTACCTTGGTACCCTCTGGCTCCTTGTGGGGAGAACAGGGAGCCAGGCACTGCTGTGTAAGCTCAAACAGGTGATAAATACTGCTGTTTGAGCAGGATAGGGAGCTTCTGTGGTGAAGGGCAGCGGTGGGCTGCTGGACCAGGTGTGGTGCAGAGCAAACAGCAAGGAGGCAATGCAGTACCAGGACCAGGCCTGCTGACTTTCCAAGGAAGTACTTTGTGAGTTCCTGGGAATTGCTGTGTAACCTCTTGGTACAGGCTCTGCTCAGGTGTGGAGTGTGGCTCCCAGGGAACACAGTAATGGAGACCAAACAAAGGAACCACAGGCAGCTCCAACAGCATATCAGGGGACAGGAAACCCATTTCAGGAGTTTTGTAGAGCAGGACGGGGGTCCTGAGCACACACAGTTTTCAATGGTGGATATCTCCTAACTCAGAAGTACTTTGACAAACAAGAATTTGGGTGAGAAGTGGCGAGTGAGGAGGCCAGGTAAGCACAGAGCCCATGGCTGCCCAAGCACCACGTGGGTGCAGCTGTGTGCAGCGTCACTGTGCTTGACAGCTGCTTATCTATTCCCTTCTCCACTGACTCCCTCCTGGTGGCCTGGCAGCTGCAGGCACTCACACATCTAGAGGTCAGGACCTTTGGCTGAATCATCTGCTGTGTTTTATCCCAGTCCTGCTGCAAGGCACAGATTGGAAGCAGTTACCTTGCTGCCTGTCCACAAACCTGCCTGCATGTGCAAACCAGTGCCAGCTGCACCTCCCAGGGCTGTAGGGATGGGGGAAAGTTGCCCTTTAGCAGGAGCTGCAGGAGCAGGTGGGTCTGCCAGTATGAGATGTCCCAGGCAGCTGCTGCACAAAGAGGCTGGAAGAGGGGACATGGCTCCCTACTTGAGTCACTGTGCCATTTTACTTGGCACTCCAGTCTGACAGGGTTCCCACTGCCCATTCCCATTGCCCAAACACTGCTCAGAGTATCAGCACCTTGCAAACTCCTCCTGTGTTTTATGCCAAGGCAGATTTCACTTACTAGAAGGATTCAGGGCAGATTTTGTATCCTGAGTAACGCTGAGGTGTTATTCAGGCAGGTGTTTCTGTATTCCTGATACATCCACAATGATGAGGTGGACTCTTTGACAGAGCTGGATGAGCATCCCAACTTGGAAACTGAAATGAACAGTGTGTAGCAGAACAATGCCAAGTCACAGAGGTTGGGGTTTTACTGGGCACACAGGTGAGATCCAGGTGTCAAACCATCTCCAAAGGGAATTCAATCACTTCTTTCCTGCAATTTTATCATTCCCTCCTCATAAGAGGGTGGGTCCCAAGGGACCTTTGATACTCTGCAAGAGAAGGCTGGCCCATATCAGTGAAGGAGAGGGCTCATAGCCAAGAGCCTCAAGTTCAGATAAATTTGAAGGACAGGGTGCGGATCTGTCCCTTCCTCCAGCCTTTCCTGCTGCCAGTGTGCACCAGTGAGGAGGATAAGATGCAGATAGACCTCTGCAGCATGGGCTAAAGATGAGTCCTACATCACAGAATTCCCCACTAGATCTGGCGTACGCCCTCCAAGTGGCTGAAGGGTTTGGTCTGTGTGGTTCTCTACCCAGTAAACTCTCTCAGATGGCATCATGAGCAGATGCAGCTGAGAATGCGACACAAATCTCAGAAAATCAGGGCAAGGCAAATATTTGTGATATTAGAAATAGCTACAAAAATACAGAGCAATAAAAGGCATGATTAGGATTATAATGAAGGATGCACTCCAGAGCTGCCACTGTGCCTTAGCTTGCTTGGGAATCTGGCATCTTGGCCTCCCTCTTCCAGGGATGAAAGAGGGCTGACATGAAATGGAGATGTCCGAGGAACTGAGCCCACTGCCACCTGAACATCCCCCCCCAGTTTTCTTCTCCCATATAAATGCTCCCTTTTGGAGAACAAATCTGAGGAAGAGACCTCCCAGCAGGTTTCAGTGGGCCAAAGGCATCTTGTTTGCAAAGTCTGCTGATTTCCACTCTGTCTCACATTGAACTTCCTGGCTTTCTTTGAAATAATTTTGTATTTAAAGGTCATTTGTCTTCTCGGGCTACTCATGAAGAAAAGGGCAGCTTGGTACCTCAGTTTCAAAGCCCTGGAAGGCTCCTGGCCCTGTCACACTGTCAGCAGACTTAAACTTGCTGTGCTTGTTGCAGCCACTGAAACACAGTGCACTGAGAATGACATACACACATGGCTAGGCTTCGCGAACGAAGATTTACAAGGGCTCTACCCACGCTTGCTACAAGCACACTGGTGGCTAAAAAGG
>JAWWEE010000041.1:9935551-9956549 GCA_035221455.1 Xenops minutus | reverse complement strand
CTGTGGCTGCCCCATCCCTGGAAGTGTCCAAGGCCAGGTTGGACGGGGCTTGGAGCAACCTGGGATAGTGGAAGCTGTCCCTGCCCATGAGAGAGGGTGGAATGAAATGGTCTCTAAGATCCCTTCTAACATAAACCATTCCATGGTTCTATGACATTCATCACCTCGGGCTACCATCACATGCCTGTTTATGTGGCCTGGACAACTGTGAGCTCGAGAGATCTGAATGAATTGTCACTGTATCCCCGTGCTAGATTGGGAGTTGTTAATGGCACTGGTGGGAAGCACGTGCAATATCCAGATGCTATGAAAACACATCACCAACCTTTTCACACACAGAGCTGGCAGAGTGCACTGCTGTTAGGGTGGCATGGACACAGCAGGACATCCTCCTGCCCAGATTCCAGCGCACAGCCCTGGGACTGGTGTGCTGGGACCAACCCTCTGCCACATCCCTACCTCACAGGACATGGAGTTCTCGTCATTGTGTGCAGCAGATGACAATCACAATCTCATGCAAGGCTCTCCCAACATAGGTTTTCTGTCAGGACGCACAGAAAGGACTAGAGATGTTTGTCTGGGCACCAGGTGTGGCGCATACAGGTGTGCCACACGCTGGAAAATGGCTGTGCAGCAGCTGGATCTGGCTGTGTCCACCTGTGTCACATTCCTGCTGGGAAGTGCTGGGCTCAGCACAATTGCAGTGGGAATGTACTTGAGTTGTGTGGAGCAGATGGACAAGCCTTGCTGACAGCCACTTGCTGTCCTGCCAGAGCAGGTGTTAGAAAGCCCAGTCCTCTCCTTCTCTTGGGGAGGTTTCCCAAAACAGTGGCATTTCCAAGAACAGGTGGTTTCTGTTTCATGTGTCTGGTTAATGCTGGGGCAAAAGCAAGTGGTGCAATAGCTGCAAGGACTTGAAGGACTGCAATAGCTTCACGGGAAGCAGCAGCAGCCATGTAGGAGGTAACAATTGTTTGTGAGTGCAGGGCAAGGTCACCTTGGGACAAATGCAACCCGGTCACTAAGGAGCACCGTCATTCTTGGTGGCTCTCTGCTCTGAGCAGGAGCAGTCCCTGCTGCCAGGAGCTGGCTGTTTCCAGACTGTGTCAGCAGCCTTGGAGATACCACTGCTACACCCCTAAATAATGTGAGGTGGTACTTACCATGGATCATAGTCCTCTTGTGCTAAAAGCTGTAAGATGTTAAGCAAAGCCATAAACATTTAGTTTTAGTTAAAAGTAGGAATAGTGTTAAGGGTTCTTGAGATATTTAATGAAGTCACAAAGTTTTTTATTAGACCAGAGACAAATATCAAGGAAAGAAGAATGTATGGAATTGGTTGAAGGTGAGAAGCTGTCTTACTTTCTCAGAGCTAACCACAGGCATGAGGCAGCTGCTTCAGTCAACCAGACAGTGGCAAAACTGTGTTGAAGTTGGCTCATCTATCTGTAGGAAGGAGAGAAAACCTCCCTTGCCAAGCTTGTACTTCAGCAGTCTGTCACTAATTCCTGAGCGGTATGAGAAGTGTCCTGCTCTGGGCATGATTCCCCAAAAGCAGTCTCTTGTCCAAGCTCTGCTTTGCAGGTGCAGCCCTGCATTGCACCTCATGAGGAGAAGGTTTTGACCTCTGCAGGCTGCCAGGGTGTGTTTGATACCTGAGAGGTAAAGCATGGGTGCTTAAAGCCTCTTTTGCTTCTGCTGGGCTTCTAAACAGTGTTCCTCTCATTACTGCACTATTTTCATTAGTCTTTATTTAATTGCTACATGTACAATCTGCAGTCAAAATACTTTGAATCAACTGGTTTGGGAGGCACAAGTTCCTTGAATTCCTCTCCATCCCAGCTCATGTCAAGATGCAGACACTGTCACAACCAGACAAAACTGAATCTCTTTCTTTTCTCCCAGGCTATAGCACAGATTTTTTTCGTGGTTATTTGGTGTGCAGCCAAGAAGGGACAGGAACTGTCCACTGCAGCAACCCAGAGTAGTAATAATGCAATTCTCTGCTTGCTGAAGGCAGTGTTTGTATTCACGAGCAATCTGAGAATCAAGCAGAGCTTTAGGCATTGTTCAGCTGGTTTCAAGAGTTCTGCACTGCTTTTCATCAGACCTCCAATGCCTGCTGCTGGACAAGGTCTGTCCGCACAGACCCAGGAGCATATTCCAGCCCTGCATCCAGCCTGCAGCATGAGGGTCTGTAGGTACCAGGAGGTAGAGTTGTGTGGATGTATTCAGGATCTGGAGAAAGGAAAGTCAAAGGGATTGGCCATCCAGGACATGGAGGTGGGACTGGGGCAGACAGTCAGCGAGGGGAGGGGTCGTGGGACATGCCTGCCATCTTGTGTTCCCAGCGATTCCTGCCACCAGGAATGCACATGTGGCCATTCCCATCATGTCTACTGGTTGTCCCTTTGTTCACTATGGCAACAGTGGAGACCTCCAGTAAACCTGCTGACTGACACCACTGTTCCCAAGCTGAAATGCCTTGGCCCCCCAGCCTGGCCATTCTCCCACCCCAGCTTAGATGTCGGTTCAGAGACATCAGTGAGTCTGATTGAGGGCAACATTATACAATCCTCTTAGTCAATGTTTTTTTCTCTGAACAAAACCAATTCCTTTCTGCAAGGCACTGGAACCAAGCCCATTGTGCTCCAGGGAGGTGTAGCATGGAAGCAAAGGTTCCCTGTGAGCTCACAGCACACACCAGCTGGTGCTGAGCCCCTGCCAGTCCCACTGCCAGTGCCTGTCCAGGCTCCTTGGCCCCACGCACCATCCAGAACAGGAGGAGCATATTTCCTTGTATCAAATTTTTCAGCATCCAGCTTATTGACTCTCTCATTTTACCTCATCAATCTCCCCAGGGGTTCACTTGTCCCATTCTTTAGGTGGCATTTTTGTCACTTGCTTACACCTTTGAGCATACACACACACACACTCACATCAGCGTTAGCAATAAATAAAACTATTCCTTCCAAAACAGAAACTCATTCTTGTCAAGATTCCCATCTATAAATACCTCTGAAAAGGACAAGAAAGTTTAACTTGGCATGAAAATGTGGGTACCATGAGGAATGTCATTTTTCAGTGCTACCAGAACTGGCCCCACAATAGCTGCATGCCATGGATACACATCCTTCCCAGAATACGTGCCTTTCCTGTGCCTGACTGTGCACTGTGACCTATAGATTGGACATGCCTGGGGAGCGAAGCCTGCAGAAAGCTGCAGGGTGCTCCAGGCAATCTGACTGGACAGGCATCAGTGCACAAATTCCAGAAAAATGCCTTCTACAATGAGGTAACAAGAATAGGAGTCAGACCATGATAAGGGACACCCCCATGCAGAGGAATGTAACATCTCAGTAAACCCCATGTGGGACAGGATGCAGGCCAAGAAGTGACTTGCTGGAGAGGGACTTCCCTGAGCTGATAGGTGACAAAAGCAGGGCCCTGAGGATCTGTGCCAGCCACTGCTTCTTCTCCTAACGTAGTTTCTTCAACTTGATGTGCACCCACTGCCCCCAGAAACCAGTGGCCCTACATATCTGTGATGAGCATGTGGTGTCCTCGGCTGCATTTGGTGTCCCCTTCACCAGTCCTTGCTTTCTCCATGGGACCCTGCACCACTGTGGAAGAACATGCTCTCCACCTACTGATTTATCTCTTCCCACAGCCATATTACACATCCTCAGGACTCCACTGCTTGCTGGCTGTGCTCCCACACTCTGCATGTTTGTAGGAGCAGGGTAGAGGCTTCAGGGCACCACTGACTTTTATCGCTGTGTTTGTGTAGTGGAAGTGCCTGTTTGCCTGGCTGATCTAATTTCCACAGGCATGTGGATACCCCACAAATCAGGTGTCCTCTCAGTGACACAGCAAGAGTTCACCCAACTTTACCTCTCCAAAGGGATCATCACTTTCCCAGGGGGCTGCTCTCATGCTGGTGTGTCTCTGGCACACTGCAGGGGTCAGAAAGCAGGCTGCAAAGGACACTCTCACGCCCAGACACTAAGCTGGGGTCTGTGATGGCAGAACAGCTTCACCTCCTTCTTATCAGCTCTTGGGAAGAACTCCATCTGTGATGGCTGCTGGGGCTGCTGATAGTGAGGTCCTTAGGTCAGACCATTTCAGAATAAAGCCCCCTATCTCAACTCAAAATTCTTTCTCATTCTCGGTTTTAAAGCCATGTCTGGAGAGCCTGAGCACTCTGGGCAGGAGACACATTTGGCTAATCTCTGGCTGAGCTGGCTCCTCAAAACACAGCTGACACCTGTCAAAGTGATAGCAGAGATGGCTTCCCAAAGGAGACCTTTCCTCCAAATCCTCAGGCTCAGGGCAAGTAGGAGCCAGCATCCCTTAGTCCTTAACTCCCAGCTGTACTGAGAGGAACCTGAGGTGTGTAAATTCAGCTTTATCTCCCCAAGTGACAAAATGATTTCAGTAAATAAGCTACCGGGTTGAGGAAGGTCCCAGATCTGTTTCTGGGACATGTGTTGAACCATCACAGCTCACACTGAGCAGGAAGGAGCTCATGGAGGAGCAGTGTGTACCGCCAGTGCAAAATTTCCTCACTCTCCACAGAGTACAGAAGGACCGGGACACAGAGTCTGTTGGAGGGCAAGGTGACACAGTCTCATCCAGCAGCTGAAACAAAGATGCTGGTCACCTGCAGTGATGTGACCACTTGAGAGATGGAGCCACGTCCCCCTGGGCTGGAGACCTCCAGACATGGACTGGGTGTCACCAAGAGAACTCACATATTTCCTTTTTGGTCACAACCTGTCTGCCTCTCCTGAGCATGAAAACCATCCCGGTGTCCAGTCAGAGGGAACGGCTCTACCACAACATCTAGACAGAGATGTGGATATTGCTGACCTGGTCACCGGGCTCTGCACTCTGAGGGCGATGAACATCAGCCCATGGAGGAATCCAAGCACCGAGGACGGGCAGTACTTTACCAGACCAGTCATTTTCCTCTTTTAGTTCTGTCCCAGCTGCTTCCCTCCTTCTCTGTACGAGGGAAACTGGTGACCAGAGCCCTGGGGTCAGGGCCACACTCGGAGGAGCAGGCAGTCCTGCCGTGTCCTGATTATGTCATTGGAAGCCAGAAAAAAAACAGGTTTTTCACATTTTTTCTTCAAATGTCATTTCCATTAAGTCGTCTGTTTCAGCCAATTTAAGCTCTCAGCAGAATTCCCACCAAATTTTATACTGACTATTTTAGGGTAGGACTTAAAAAAGTGAAAGAGTTTGACTAATTTTAAACCCACCATTCCCAAGGGACATTTAACAAAACACACAATGTCTAAAAACCTTTGCCGTTTCAAGGAGTTCAAAATAACATTCCAGAAGGGATCTTTAGAAAAATGTTCCTGCACCGGTCCCTGTTCCTGCCGCTGGGCTGGGCCGCCTCCTTTAATATCCCACATTTGTTTTCCATTTACTTATCAAACCTACATTAAAATAAAATCTCAGAGTAAATGAAATCAAACTAACCTGCCTCCTTTCATTTCCAGAATATTTAAGGCCTATTAAAGGAGCAATGCCTGTCTATTTTTATTTCCAGCAGGGCCAGGTACTGGAGTTTAGCAGTTCAGCCCTCTGAGCCTGTGGGACAGGACTGAGCACACCTTTGCTTTCCCTCATCCCACACCACTGTGTTCTGCACTGATAGTTCTGAAGCCACTCCAGGAGAGAGGTGTTGGGGTGTCCCTGCCACCCCCACTGCAATATGGAGGTAGCCTGGCTGCCACTCGCAGGGAATCTCATTTCACACTAATCCAAGCACTCTGCAAAGCTCCCTCTGTGGCTTTTGTCTGGAGAAACTGGACATGTTTAGAGATGCTTTTATTAAAAGAGGCTTGGAAGGAGTTACTTAAATCACCCTGCTTAGCAAATTGACAAAATTACCTGTGCTCAGCCCAAAGGAAAAACACCATGTCTCTTGCAGAATCCCCTTCCTTATACAAAAACTAAAAAAACCTTTCCTCACTTGACCAAAAAATGCATGGTTTTTATGATGGGCCCCCTCACCCAGCGCCGCCCCCTCTCACCCCTCTGCCCAGGTTACCCCATGCCAGGGCTGGGGTGCTGGTTCCCAGCTCAGTGACAGGTGGCTTGTTTTGGGTTGCAATTCTGCGTGAGAATCAGCCTTGTTGTACCCCCATCAACAGCACCTTTCTGGTGAAGGCAGACATTTCAAAATCATGTTATATTGTCTTAATCTGTGTGGTGGGGAGTAACAGAGACAGTATTGGATCTTTTGGAAGATGTATTTTTTTCTAGTTTATTCTTAATTTTCATGGTGTGGATAACCTTTCAACTGAAACATTTAATTCTTAACTTCTTTTTTGCTTATTACATGAAATAAAAATTAAGATTTTAAATGAGTCAACATCTGCCCAGAGAACATTTGCTAAAATACTAACTATAAAATTAGCTCAATACAATGATTTCCCTCTTTTCATTAACTGCAGACAACATTTCTTTTTGTCAGCAAAGATATTTCAGATTTATTGAAGCATAGTGGGATACGTCTGGGTCCCAAACATACAAACAAAACTAAAAATAGTTCAGGAAGATAAGAAAAGTATCTTACGTAAATACTCAGCCTAAAATGAATACAGAATCCAGGAATCCTTCCTTACTCCCCAGTATATTTAACATTTCCAGACGTGCCTGGATGACCAGTTTGGGATTAGGGGTCTGAAGCTGCATGGCCTGAGGCCCACTCATCACACAGAACAAGTTGGAATAAATGTTCTACTGCACATCCACTTTTCTACAGTTGTCCCTGTCCTGAGCAAGTATGTGCTATTTCATGAAAGAAACAGCTTCTGATGGATGTTGTCTGTCTTGCAGATCATCATCGGGCAGTTTCTTTTTCTTGCTGTGGCTTGAAACTATTCTGTCCCTTTGAACCACTTGGTCCTGTGGTCTTCATCACTGAACAGACCAAGATGTTGCAGGGGACCAAGGGCTCAGAGTCCTCAGTGATCTTCACCTTATTTTGGTCAAGAAAAAAATGTCTCTTCTTGCAGTGTGTCACATTTCCCCATAGGAGCTCTGGCTGTACCTGGATGAGTCGTACAAAGGCTTTGTTGTATTTTGGATGTGAAGTGTCCCAGTGTGTTACGGGTATCATCCCATCCAAAAAGCCCCAGGGAGTGGTTTCCAAGGCCTTTTCCAAAGAGATTCAGATTCGTTAGACAGACTGACAACACATCCCCTGGGATGAGATCAGAGTTACTGCAGAGAGGCTGCAGCAGCCTCCCGCTCCAGCAGCACCTCACCATCCCATACTGGCTAGACTGGTGGAGGGTGCTGGGCCCTCACCACACACCGGGCAAGAGGGACATATGAGGTGGAGTGAGGCAACTGGGGAAAGCCACTCTGGCCTGTTTTCATTGAGCTGCTGTCACCAGGCTCACATCCACTTAAGTCACCCCATTGCCACATAAAGTCCCTTAATGTCCATTTTAAGGCACGCTCACAGAGGGACACCGACCTTAGATGACACCATGTAGGTTGTGGTCAGAGTAAACACCAAAGGCTTCTGCCAGTGACGAGGCCAGGCTGACCCAAGCAGGAATCCATCCCTCACACAGCCAGACAAAACTGATGATTGCCTTGCTGTCCCAGGTAACAGGTACCAGTTGGTAATAGCTCCACATCTGAAGGTCTTGGAAAGTCACATTCTAAGACTGACAGATTCCATGCCTTTACCACGAACGCCCTAACTCCTTCATTTATTCACAGAGCTCTGGCTGGCCAGCTGGGGGAGGGGATTAGAAGGGGAATGGAGAGAAGGTGAGGGACAGGCAGCACAGGTTTTTCTTCAGTGTTCATTCCTGCTTTGTACCACCAGATTTTTCTGGCCCATTTTGGTGCTTTCTAATGTCAGCCTTCTGTACTGCCTGTGTCTCTGTCTCCCACAAATCCAGATCTGGTCTTTCCCTACCAAGCCACTACATGGCTCTCACACCTCCAGGAGCCATTTTGGCCCCCACAAGTCCATTTCTCTACTCTGTTAGAACCTGCTTTTGTCCTTTGCCTGTGCAGGAGACCCAAAAGTTGAAGTTGGCATCTAATTTTTAGACAGTCCAGTTGGGAAGGATGAATGCAGTTCTCACAGAGCAGCAGCCTTGCTGCTTACAGCAGAGCAGGGGCCAAAGGCAGCTCCTGCTTGTCCCAGGACTGTCACCTCCCACCTGCACAGGGAGGAACTGTGTCCCACAACCAGCTTGGGGAGGTGTGGACTTTAAGGAAAAAGAAAAGGGGAGAAAAATCAGTTAATTTCTAAAAACAGTTTTGTAAGAAATAAGATACTGCAAAACAGGGACATTTGGCTCATTTTCCCTCAGAATGGACCGGAAAAGGCTTTTTAGAGCAGTGTGTGAAATGTTTTTATTTCCAGGAGTTTCCTCTTCATCTGCATTTCAGTGGTAGGTCTGTGTTTACATAGTGTTTCAGAGACCTGCCCAAAGAACTTGCCTGTGTGTTCCCAAGCAGCTCCTGTCCCCAGTGCTGCGATGTTTTCTGGTTGCAGAGCTCTGACCACAGGCACACACAACCTGTGTTTGCACTGCAGCGCTGCCTCGGCTCCAGTGGCACCTCTATTTCTCATCAGTCACAAAAAACACATCCTTAAACACTACAAGGTTGTATTGAGCACTGATTTCTATTTTCATCAACTTTAAAATAGTAGGTAAGTCCCATAGTAACATTGAACTTGCCCCAGTTCCGCTTTTTGTTTGTTTGGGTTTTAATTGTCTTGGAAGAAATTTGCTAGTGATTTTGAGTCTCTGCAGTGTTGTGACAAAGTCTGTGCTTGAGTTATTCATCTTCAGGTCTGTGTTTTACAAAGCTTGGCACCTCTATCTGGGAGAATTTCAGAGTCTCTGCTTTCTAACCCTTCTTGAGTACCATAAACTGATGGAAGAGGCTTGGGGAGGCTGCTGGAAGTGGGATAAAGCACCAGGTGTCCAGGCTTCATGGCAGCACAGCTCCCAGCTCTGATCAAACAGTGCCTGGAGGAGGAAGACACTTGGATAGCCCAGAAGAAAGGCTTGTGAGGGGGATTTTGGCAGCAGCAGGCCAGCTGCCCGGTGGAGGGCTGTGGGGGGAATCAGATTGTGGAGAAGCTGGCAGCTCCTGGGCTGGGAACACGGATGATGAGCAGAGCCTGAGCAAGTGGATCGCAGAGCAGCGAGCCAAGGTGCAGGACAGTAGCGGCCTGAAATCCTATAAATAAACAAGGCGTGCAGATGGCAACAAGCAGACTGCGCTCCTCGCCGGGCTGTGTGGCTGTGCAGGGGCAGCTGCTCCGCGAGGCTGCCGTGTGCGGGCCAGAGGTGCAGAGCACAGTCCTCGGGGCTCGCCGGGGCTGCCAGCGCCCAGGGCCCCCCACAGCACCCATCTCACCACGGCTCAGGCCTCTGCGCGAGGCAGGGCCCCAGGAAGTGCAGAGTCTCTGGTTTAGAGCACTGTCTGATCGCAGGAGCAGAGGTGAGAGAATCGGGCTGCAGAAGGGCCATCGTGTGAGGGAGCTGGGGAAAATCAATGATGCCTGGAAGCTGGGGTCTGCCAGGATGCTGCTGAGGAGGTGAGGGAGCTCAGAGCACTGGGAGCACGGTGCTGCACACTGGAGACAAATACCATCATCCCCGGGCTCTGGTTCTGCCCCAAAGCATCGTGGCCATGCTCATGTATTCCTGCCAGAGCGGGGCTGAGGGGACACTGAGGAACACCAGTGAAAGGTCCAGGCTTAGGTACAAGGGCTAAGCAGGGGCAAGGCAGGGCACTTGAAGCCTCTGTGATGGGGACAACACGTCCTCAAGAGCAGGGACCATTATCTTAGGGAGACCAGAGGGAAGTCCTGTCCTGAGAGCACCAGGTGGGATCAGTGTCTGTGCAACCCTGTGCCTGAAGAACTCAGCTGAGTCCAGAGGTCACCGGGGTGTGGAGGGCTGGCAATGCCGTGTGCACAGTCCTCCAGGAATGTGACAGTCTGAGTGAAATTTGGGATCCATCTGCACCCTCTTCCATGGCCAAGGCAGGAAAGCGATGGCACAAGCTTTAGTGAAATAGTGCATCTAATCCGCCTGAGTAATGCTAATGCAAGCCTCTTGATTAGTGTTTAGAAACCAGGCAAACAATTGATTTAAAATAATTGGTAAATTATGATTAAATAAAAACATTTATACAAAAGAGTTTGTCATTGATATGGTTAAATAAATATTTGTAGAAGTAACTTATACTTGGCCCGGTGCCTGGGCGATGAGCTCTCTTGGGCTGGCTGTGGTTTCTTTTTAATAAAGACCAGAAGGCATTCCAGGAATACATAATGCTCCCAGCCCATCCGATGTATATCTGGGGCTTTAGCTCTGCTCACCACCAACCCGGGCCCAGCTTTGTTCCGTATCCCTTGCTGGTGCTTGTCACACCCCTCCCAAAACACACTCCTTATTTAGGGCTGCGCCACCAAACAAGTGGTTGTGCCAAGGTGGTTCTGCGGGCAGGAGGGAGGGATGCAGATGCAGACATCAATGCGTTGCTGCCGCCCCGCCTGGTGGGAGCAGAGGTAGGGCTGTGCAGGCTGGTCTGTAGGGAAACCTTGAGCTCTGGAGCTGCTGCAGGGTTTATGGCAACACAGCTCTTATCTGGCCCTGCTCAGAGGGAGATTTCCAAGGGCTTTATGGAGGAGTTCACCTCATTACGGCCAGTTAGAGATAAGGAAACCAAAAGGAGATGTGACTTGCCCAAAGTCCAGCTGTAGAGGGAACAGAAGCCAGGTCACCCCACCAGCCAGGCCCTGCAGAGCCTCCACTGCTTTTGTGGCTCACTGCAGGCTCTGCCACATCCCCCTTGGCTCCAGAGCCTGGCAGTGTCTGCACTGCCTGGCTGCCCAGCAGCTCCATGGAGCAAAGGGACTTGTGCCCCTCCCAGCACCTGCACGCTGCTGAGTATCTCTGCAGACACCCGTGAAGGGTGAGCAGGGGGCATAGGTCAGCAAAACAGGCAATATGGGCGTCTGGGGCTGATGCTGAAAGCACTGTCATTGCTTCTCTCCCTCATTTCTATCCAGCCACTAGGTCACCAGTGCTTGGCGCAGCCAGACCAGGCACAAAATCCTTCCTGCCTGCACTGGCCACCCAGAGAGCAGCCAAGGACACATCACTGCTCCAAGACACACCAGCTCAGCTAGAGCTTCACATGCTCCTCGTTGCTCTCAGTATTGGTCCCACAGCTGCTTGCACAGGTCCAGCTGGCTGGGAAATCCTGCTTGTAGGGATATCACCCCAGCCCCAGGCCCACTCTCCTCATGCCCTGAGGCTGGGGATGAGTGAGGACTCCTGGAACAGGTGTGGGTTTTGCTGGTGGTAAAGGCAGGAGAACCAAGCAGTTCCTGCCTCGCAACAACTGTCCTATTCACCATGACATGCTTTCAGTCAACCTGCAGCCTGGACACACACAAAGTGTATCTGGCAACATAGCCTGGGGATGTGAAGGCGTGCTTAGACCCTTGCGTGGCATGACCTGTGTGGGTGGCTGTGGGAGGAAGAACACAGCCAGCTCTAGGCTTGCTTTGTACCACGCACAAGGCACTGGTGGGATGGAGGGACTAAGTCCCTGCTTTCCTCAGCATTTGAGGTTTACCCCAGGCACCGCTGCCAGGGGAACTCAGCACCTGAAAGCATCCTGCTTGTGGCCTGGGACATCCGAGCAGTCATGGGTGCTAGAGGAGTCCCTTGAGGGAGAAAGTAACCAGTTCCATTGGGAAACCACCGCCAAAATGTCATCTCCAGTGTATTGAAATAGAAATTGCTTGCCCCAGCTGTGAAACACAGACATTCACAGGCTCACTCGCTGTATGCCTCCCTCAGCTGTGCCTGCAGGGGGTCCACAAAGCCTGTCCCCAGTCCTCCACCCCACCACATCCCCACAGGAACAGGGGGACAAGACCCTTCTGTGGCCTATGAGTCCATACCAGGGCTGTACTTGGGGCACATGGTGCTGCTGTGCTGGACCTCCCACTGAGGCCAGTGCTCTGACCTTGATGTCGCACCATGATCATGAGTCAGGAGGCAGCTCCTGGTGTCTCCCATCCCACACCCCATGCCACTGAACAGCATGGGCCACATCTGGCCTGGCCCTTCCCCCTCCTCTGCATGAAGAGAAGAGGTCTTTGAGTGCCGCGAGCTCCTGCCAGCACAGCCCACTTGACCTGAGAGCCGTGCTCCAGCCAGTGACCCCATCGAGAGCACCACCCCTCCCAGTGACCTCCCCAGCTTCAAACCAGGCTCAGACTTTGAACCTTTAACTCTCCTTTCACCCCATCCATTCCCCTCTACCCTCCATCCTGAGGCTCCTGGAGTTGATGGAGTGGCTGCAGCCACAGCTGCTGAAGGACCAGTCTGTGTGTCAGGAGTGGAGCCCTCCACTCTGCCTGGAGCCAGGGAGTCAGGGATGAGTGTCAGTGCATCCACTGTCCCTGCAGCCTGGAGTGCAGGGACATGGGGCAGCGTCCAGCACAGTGCCTGGCTGTGGCAGCTCCCCACACTCCCTGCGCATCCCTGCTCAGTAAACACAACAGCCAGACCTTTATAATCAAATATTTATGCTAGTTAAAAACATTTTACATAATCTTTAAACAGCTATGTCGTCTCCCTATTTTCATTCTCTGATCTCTCTGTTTTGAATTGGGATTGGAGAATTTAGCATATTTACTAAGAAGTAAATATTATGATGAAAACATCAGGCAGCTTAATAGTAGCTTTAGCAAAGTGCAGAAGTATTTTTGTGTTCGTGTTGTCAATTGCATAATATCTTCTGTACCTTCATAAATTAAGGGACCTTGCTTGGATGCTTGCAGCAGTGTGACAAATAGTTAACAGCTTCAATTCAAGCAAGGCTGTCTGCTGTCAGAATGGGAAGAGCTCATCACACCTTCACCATAAATTCCTGCCTTCAAGCTCTGGGAGGACACAGGGAAGGGATAGACCACCTAAAAGCCTGGCAGACAGTGGCAAATTCAAGGTAGAAAAATTCTGCTGTGATGGTGCTTACCAGATGTGATCAGAAGTAAAGGACTGGCTTGTCGTGGACCATCCCTGCTTACAGCTTCCTGACCAAAGCAAACACCATGTCCTGAGCTACGACCAAGCTAGGATCACTCTGAGCTAATCCGTAGAGACCAACTCTGCTTCACAGAGACACACTACTGCCTTGCTAGGTCTAGCTCAGAAAGGTTTTATCTGTCCCAAGTCATGGAGAGGAATATCCTGTTTGCCACATAAGAGACACTGTTTTCCATGCAGTTTACCCCCGTCTAAGTCTCAGGCATGCAAAGAGAAGCTCATTTCTTTGCAGGTTCCTAAAGGCCATGATGAGCAGCACAGCTGGAGCTCTCCTGGGGCAGTCTCAGAGCAGGAGGTTCATATCTGCCCTGCATTCAGACAACTGCAGTGATCCCTACCTCCATTACTGGGACCCAATAATGAGAAGTTCCCTTGGCCCACTGGAAAAGTCTTTCCCAGGAAAAAATTTCTTCTCTCAGTCTCTCTCACAGTGATGACATTCCAGCAGTAGGCATCTTCAAAGGATGTCCAGAGCTCCTTGGAAGCCTTGGTTACTGATTTCCCTGTGATACCTGCCCTTGGCTTCTGCCCTACACTGTTTATCACAGCTGTATAGTGTGTGAATGGAAGAATGCACTCCTCCTGAGTAATACATTTGTTAAGGCAGTGCTTTTTCCAGTCTTTCTGCTCCTTCAAGATTCAGAGTTGTGCCAGCCTGGGGACATTCAGCACAGAGCTCTGTGCCAGTACAGCGGTCCCTCCCCATGGGACCTTGGATGCCACAGCTGCACAAGCACACAGCAACTTATCACTGGGCTACACATGGGATGGGGGGGGTCAGGATTGTGAGTTCATACCATCAGATTTGTCTTTCCAGAGGATGCTGTGAGATGCAAGAAATGAGGCCATAGCAGGAGGGGTCTTCTCCAAACGGAGCTGCCAGGTGCTAGAGGAAAGAAACCCAAAGCAAATGGTCTCATTCCATTAGGAGAGAACAATCTGGGTAGACATGACTGGCAGGATACCAGGTTTGGGGCAAAACTGTTATTTTGGAGAGTGGCAAACTGCTTATGAGACCTTTTACTTGGCATTACAACCAACCTTATGTCTTGCAGTGAACTCAGTTTGCTGGACTCAGGGGTTTGCTGTTGACAGTGCCAATAAACACATTCTATGCTGGCATCAACACCAGCAGCTGTTGGATCACATGGAGTAGATGGGTAACATGGCAGGTCCTCTCTGGAGCAGAGATGGATCTCCTGTGCAGCAAGAAAGCAGCTGGCAGAGCCTTGGGCCCGAGGCTGAGAGGGCAGGAGGCAGAGCCAGCCTGTGCTGGCAGAGCAGCCCTGGAGAGGGTGGGAGAAGTCCCTCCCTCGGGCTACAGCTCCACAGCCCTGAGACCTGCTGCAGCCTGGCCTTCTGTGGCACAGCCAATGTGTCACATGCTGACCCTCCAAGTCCCCAGAGGGGTTTCACAGAAACTTCAGCTTGTTTGGATCTTTTTCCCACAGTTGCAAATCTACATAGAAACAAACAATCTGCTTTAAAATAAATCAGTCCCATAAACAATAGGGTGTGTTGGGAGATTAGAAGGGATGGCTTTCCGGGATCCAGTGAGCAACACAAAGCTGATATCCTTGTGCCTCTGGGGTGTGACTTCTCAGTTCAAAGGAATTCCCTACCATGACTAATTTATTCTGGTATTTAAGGCTTGCTCCTTCACTCACTGCAGTCTATTTGACCCTGTTTACAACGGAGGTGCTTATAGCAGAACTGGAAACGGGAGAACGGGAAGCAATACAGGTCTTTGCACTCTTTGGTACCCACGTGCCTGTTTTGCCCTCCAGAGAAAGGTGGTGCTGCAGCTGGTGGTGATGCCCTTTTCAGAGCTGAACAGTGACTGTGGTGCAAACGCGGCCAAGACACGGAAGGGTTGGGCAGCGAGAACTCTGGAAACATGTGAAGACCTTGTTGGAGGGTTTCTGGTCCAAGGCAGGCAGCAGCCAGGCAAATGGCTTGGTGTCTATGATGGGATCTCAGTGCCTGTCCTCCTTGCCTCAAGTCTGAGGTTTATGGGAGACAACTTACCTCTGTTTCCTGAGGACATCAAGAATGCATGTGGTCAGGGCTGACTCTCATGTAATGACCATCACAGGGAAACACTGGCTCTGGACTGTGAATTTAGCAGTTGAGTAATTTGCTGAGATTAGTCAACAAATTAGAGGTTGTTAGAGGTTGTGTCACCTCCTAAGAGGATACTGGTATTCCCTGAAGGAGGAAAGGGAGACGAGGAGGAAGGGAAAGAGAACAGAAGGAGAGGAGAAGAACAAAATGTCTTCCAGCTCTTCTGACCTCTCATCCTGTGTCACTGGCATGGTTTTACTGGTAGGGTATAGTTTGTGGCTGTTAAGTTTTGGAGAGGAAAGGATTTCTAAGAGCAGGTCCAGTAATCAGCATCAGGAGACTTTGAATTTTTACCATCTCAGAAGCCTCTGTCAACCAAAAACACAGCCTCCTTCCAGAGCCCATGTGTGCCTGACCCCTTCCCAGCCCTGCCATGCCAGGGGGAGGCAGCAGCTGGGAAGGTGTGGGCACTGCTGCCCCCGAGGTGCCTCTGGGGTGCTCAGTGTGGTTCTGGCCTTTGCTCTGTGCCCACCAGGAGGCAGGAGAAGTGTCTGGGGCTCAGGCAGTCTTTAACAATCTCACAACCTGTCTTTCTTCATTATCACTGAATTCCTTCACAGGCTTGTCTCTAAATCCAGTGAAGTGGCAAACAACACACAGGGGTTTTAGTTAATTCTCTGAGAGGCTGTCAGAGAGGTGGCAGTAGGAGCCTGAGCAGGGAGCCTAGTGGAGGTCAGGAACTGGTTTGCTTCTCCCCTAAGCACCTGTGCAACTTACCTAACCCTACTTGCCTGGCTTGGGAAGGGTAGGCACTGCCCTCATTTGGAATGAACAATTAGCATAGTAAAAAAAGCATCCCAAGGAGAGAGGAACAACCAGTGCAAGCACCAGCAGAGCAAGAGGTGGAAAGGATGGTGGCCAGGTAATAACAACTCCACAGCCTGCAGTACACACTGAGGTCTTTCTTTCCTATTAATGTGATTAAGGAGCTGTTGAAGTAGCATCAGAAGTGATTTTACAAAAAATTTTTCAGATGAGTAGTAACAAATCTCTGGGACCTGATGGTCCTGGAGAACAGCAGAACTCTGAAATATTCAAAGGAACACATCTCTGCTACTAAGCATAGCATGAGACCAAACATCCTCAGCTGCCATGGCTGAGCAGAGTGGTAAATCTGATGATCATTTTCACAAAAGGCTCCAGTGAATACCCAAGGAACTATAAATGAATAAATGTTCATTCCAGTTTGCAAATTTTCTGAATAGATTTAGCAGAAATTCTATATATGATGGTTATCGTGCCCACCAATTGCTCAGAAGTCTCTGAAGTATTCACTGACAGTCTGAGTAAGAGTGGGTCATAGAATACAGTGGCTGTAGCTTTCCACCAAACCTTTCATTGGAATTTCTCCATAGATATCTCTAGCTCCAAGCTTGTAGGTAAGAAGAGGAAGAGCCTTCCATGGACTAATGACTTCTTAAAGACAGAAATCAATGGCCATTTTTCATATCAGAGTGAGGTGATTTATGGAGTGCCAAAGGAACATGTGCTGGGAGAAGGCTCCTTGGCAGAAATATTTGGCAGAAAAGCTGATGACTCAAAATTATTAAAGCAGTTAGAAGTAAACCTTCCTGCAAACAGTTGCAGAATACTCTCCCCTTGAATGCCTGAAAGATGAAACATAGCTGAGAATCCACATCAATAAATATAAATAATGCATAAAGTAAGGAAGAGAAATGACCAGGCTATGCATCTCCACAGTCAAGAGCCCAGCATTAGCAACGACCACTCAAGGACAAGGGACTGGGGCCACTTCAGACTTGAGAAAACCACAGTCCCATGTCTGGTGCCTGTCAAATCATAAGTGCAGTTTCTGCAGCTCCCTCAGAAGAGCAGTCACTGCTCTCAGAGTGGTGGCTTCAACATCACCTGGACAGGGAACTCCATGGAGAGAAGCACCAAGTAAACAAGACCATCTTGAGGTGTTTGTGCTAACACTGAGCTTCTTCTCAGCCTCCCTGAGAAAGTCCTGGTTTAAGTTTTCAGATGAGATCACACAGAGCAGCTTGAGCCCCTTGGCTGACACCTCAACTTTCCTGCTCTTCACATTCATTTTTGGTGTCATTCAGCCGAGGGCTGAATCAACAATGCTTATTGTTGGGATCTGGGTGTTCAGGGGAAGGAGTATCAGTGGCCAACAGGCTGTAGCTGTAAAGATAAAGGAAATAAAGAAAGCTGCAACTGCAACAGTCTCATCCATCCCCTCATGGCTTTGTAATGGCAGGGAAGAGGGAGTGAAGTCATAACACCATCAATCCTGCACAGGCACTGGTGTCCAGAACAGGCTCTGAGTAAACCCTGGCACTGAGAAACTCACAGTGTGAGGGGATGCTTGGTGCCTCACACAGCTCAATGTCTGATGTAGAAGTGCTGAGCAAGAAGCAAAGTTAGTTAGCAGAGAACTAACCTGGGACAGGGCCAGTACAACTTGCCATATGCAGGGCTGGTTTGATCTGTGCCCTCCAAAGGAACAGCTCAGGAACTGCCTGCAGACAAATAAAAAGCCATGAGAAAAGAGCAGGGAGGAATAAAGGCTTCCCATGAAAATGGGAGCCAGGTCAGACCATTGGGGTGATGCCACATCCATCCCTAGAAAATCACCAACCAGGATGTGGCTGCTAAATCACACCCCAATTTGCATGAGTCTGGGTGAAGTCACCAAACAAGAGAGCAGAAGTGTGGACACCGCCTTGTCCACTTCATCTCTGTTCCTGCTCACAGTGACTCGAGCTCAAGGAGCCAGTGATCGTCACATGGCTCCATCTCCTAGGCTTCTCTACTTGGGGACGTTCAGGCTTCATGCTCCCTTCTGCCATGACGGTCAGTAATTTATCCACATCAAATCACCTCCATCTCCCATCCAGCCAGTTGAGGCAGGCCACACACCACTTCCTTTATCATTCTGGGATTTTATTAACCTGTTTACTTTTTCACCTGAAGGTTTTGCAGCTCCTATCCCATGGGGAAAAAAAAAAAATATAATGTTTGCCATTTTTCCCTGCTGATCATTGCCCAACCTTTCTACTTCCATTTCTTGTGCATTCCTGATTTTGGCTCATTACAATACTTTGCTTCTTGCCTTGGAACAAATCTGAGATTTCACTGCACTTGTGTAGGACCAAGTGAAAAGAACTCCAAAACTAAAAACCTGATTTTTTCTTTTTTCTTTTTTTTTTTTTTTCATTTACTGTTTTAGAGGCACCTACATACTGCTATGAATATTAGGAGACTGCAACCTCTATCCTTCTCACCTACTCATGTTAGTAGTCCATGCTAGAAAAAAAATTCTTTGTCTTCATTTGTCATTTAGGTGGGCCATGCATGTCCATGGAAGGGGAAAACTTTGAAAACTCAAGAGCTTTAGGGGCCCAGAAGGGATCTGCACTGCCTGTGTCCTCAGTGTGGAGTCTTTGGACAAACCCTCTTCTGTGCATGAACCTCAGGACAGACAAGGTGCCTGTGCTGGAGATGATGGGAGAAGCCCCTTCAGCAGAGGGTCTGGCAGAGGAGATCAGGCTGCCCTATCAGCCCCCTCCAAGTGCTTGGCAACAGGCCTGGAGCTCCTGTACCCACCCCTCATGTCTGCAGATAGTCCTGGAGGGGCAGAGGAACACATCCACGGTGAGAGTAGCACACGAGACGCTGCGCACCTTGGGCAGCTCATCTGACCTTGCTGGTCCTAAGCCAGGCCTGCTGATCATTTTGCTGCCACAGGGAGATGTACCCCAAGCAGCACCACACCATGCAATGTCCCCTTGGACTCTACTCCTCTTACTCTGAACTCGGAAACTGGAGATGGTAACATGCAGGCAGAAAAGGTCAAGAACAGGAACCACTGCAGCACCAGCAAGAGGGGACTGAGGAAGCAGAGCTCATTTTCCAAGGAAGACACAACACTGGAGTGAAAAACTCCGGAAGGCACTTTCTTTGGGCCACAAAGTGACATGGGCATTGTCATGGCTGATGTGGAACTGAAGACCTATCCATCACATCAGTCCTGACGGGGCACAGGGACAGGCCCAAGGGGAGAGTAGCATATGAGGGGCTACATGGCTGGAGACCCCCCAGGCAGCTGCAGTTCATGCACAATGGAAAAGATATTAGGAATCACCAGGTTCCAAAGGGAGCAGGGGTACCTGGGTGGGATTTGGCCGGCAGAAGCAGTAAATCAAGCAGAAGTTTGCAAAGCAAAAAAATACAAGAAACTGCAGTTTGAGACTGTGGGTGTCAGTGAATGCTATCTTGTCCTTGAGCTGTTCATGGTGTGGTTCTGCTAAATGGCATTTGTTACAGGACAGCACTGACTGGGAGGATAAGTTCATTAGACAGAATATTTCAAAATCAGTGGACTAAACATTAGGAAAAAATAGTAAGGAAAAAAACTCCTGGCCACCTTGCTGGACACTACTGTAAACCCTGTTACTGGCTTAGCTCAATGCCTGGAGATCAATTTATTTAAATCACCTCTCCCCATCAGTCAGTAAGGAATACCCACTTCATCAGATGTAGCATGACCAGGTAATCACATGTCCAGCCCATGGCAGGAATGGGGCTCAGCTCAGGACAGCCTCATCACCCTCAGCTGTCAGGTAACAAGCAACAGGACAGGAGGAAATGGTCCAAAGTTGAGTCAGCATTTCTTCACTGAAGGAGTGTTTAGGCACTGGAACAGGCCACCCAGGGGAGTGGTGGAATCACCATTCCTGGAAATGTTCAACAAACGTGTGGATTTGGTGCTTAGAGACATGGTGAGCTTGACAGTGCTGGGTTGAGGGTTGGATTTGATGATCCGAGAGGGCTTTTCCAAGCTAAGTGATTCTGTGCTTCTCTGGGTCTACCTCATGGACTATATGAGGGTGACGGACTTCAGGAAGCCTCTGATGTGTGGGAGGCACCAATGGAATCAGAGCTTCTGGGGCCACAAATCTAGAAGCCCTGACTGTTTAAGAGTACTTCTCAAAAGCCACAGGATTAAAATAAATTAAAATTAAGAAAAAAAAAATGCAGCCACAAAAAACAACCCCAGTCCCCCAACCCCCCCCACCCCCCACAACAAAACCTCAAACCAGTTCTGAGGGAGTTTTCAGGTGGTATTTAGAATCTAGAGGGAATTCAGGCAGCTTCCCAGGTGAGACCTGTGTGTCAGGGAAGCTGAAACTTGTCCTTGACTTAACTTGGCTTGTACCACTTGCATTACACAGTAAAAGCTGCCACCAGTTCATTTTCTTCCACTACCTCAAGTGAACCAGACAGGGGCTTGGGGAGGGCAAGCCCCAAAAGGATCTGCTTCTCTTTATTTTGCATGTTTGCAAGATGCTTTTCTTCTCTGAGGGCATGTTTGGCAGGTGGGGAAGCATCCTCCATGGCAGCTGTGTCCATCACACCGTTGCTCCCACCTTCCTGGGATTGCTGCACTCGGCAGTAATACAGGAACTTGGAGCCAAGGTTTAGCCCTGCCTCATATATGCTGACTGTCTGTGTGCCACAACACCAGAGGGCATGCTCTGGGTGCCTGCAGCATCTGCCACCTGAGCCAGAGTTCATGGGAGCATCTCAGGTGGATAATCCCATGGATAAAGCCACATGCTGAAAGAGGTGCATGCTGAGCAGCTTCGGGCACACCTGTGCTGCAGGAGGGTTAGATATTAGCAAAAGGTTCTTCTTTCCCCAGAGGGTGGTGGGCACTGCCCAGGCTGCCCAGGGCAGTGGGCACAGCCCCAAGGCTGCCAGAGCTGCAG
>JAWWEE010000041.1:9908126-9935345 GCA_035221455.1 Xenops minutus | reverse complement strand
TTTGGATGATGCTCTGGGGCACAGGGGGTGACTCTTGGGGATGGGGCTGTGCAGGGCTGAGGGTTGGACTGGATGGTTCTTGTGGGTCCTTCCAGCTCAGCATGTTCTGTGGTTCTGTGAAGCGCAGGCGAAACACCTGAGCACACCTGTGCTCACTCCCGCCTTGCAGGACCCGTGAGCGCAGGGCACAGCCCTCTGTGCGGGCACAGCTCCCTTTGCCGAGCACCCGCACGCTCCGGCTCCCTGGTGGGAACGGGACCCGAGGTGGCACCGTGCCGCAGCCGCCCCTCGCCCAGGACGCCTGGTCCGAGCCATCCCATGCCATCCTATCCCCTCCCTCGGGTCGGAGCCCCGAGCCATCCCATGCCATCCTATCTCCTCCCTCGGGTGGGACCCCCGAGCCATCCCATGCCATCCCCTCCCCTCCCTCGGGTGGGACCCCCGAGCCATCCCATGCCATCCCATCCTATCCCCTCCCTCCGGTGGGACCCCCGAGCCGCGCTCCAAGAGTTAAGCGGCGGCTCGGCGGGTCCGCAGCGCCCCGATTGGCTGCGGGCGCGGCAGTAATTAGTGTCAGATATCAAACTTCTGTCTCTGCCGAGACCCTTTGCGAGAGTCGCCGCTCCCCGCTAGACGATGACATCAGCCAGGACACCCAGCTGCTCTAGTAAACTCCGGGCGGGAGGAGGCTCCCGCTGGCTCCACGTTAATTAGTTCAACACAGCACAGGGGGAGCAGTCGGTGTCTGTGGAGGGGCAGTGCTGGATGGGACCAAATCTTACAGAGCCACTTGCTGCTTCTTGCCAGCCGGCTGTAAAAGCACCCAGAGAGTCCAGGAGAGCTGGATGAATCCTGAGCACCAGCCGCGGTCTGGTCGGCTTTTCCCTGTGGAGGAAGTCAATGGTTTAAGTGAGGGGCGTCTGGATCTGGTCCCTGAGTCACCATGACACTCCTGGGGTCTGAGCACTCTTTGCTGATTCGGAGCAAGTTCAGATCAGGTAGGGAAAACCTTGGGATTTCTCTTAAAACTTCTCTCTCTGGCAAACCGTGGCCAGAGACTGTTTTGCATTAGATGTTCGGAAGCAGCATGCAAGCAAGAGCTTCGAGGGGCTGTAGAGCTGTCACGGCTTTGCTCTTCCAGAGGCTGTTCCACAAGTGCAGAGATGCATCTTCCTTCCTCTCTGTTGCTTTTTTCCTCCCGGTTTTTCACTGTCTTTGATTTATATCTGTGGGTTATTTTGGTAAAGTTGCAGTCCCCAGTTCTCCTGCTCTGGCCCTGCTGCAGAAGGGTTGGGCAGGAAGCCAAAAGGGCGTCCGGGATCACCAAGGTGCCTCCCGCCGTCCGTGTGCTCCAGGTGCCCCGACGGCTCCGTGTGCCCACCGTGCTGGGGACGGGCCTGACGCTGCCTCTGACAGGCAGGCGGCCGAGCCGGTCCCAGTAAGCTGTGACTAATTGGAGAAAAATGAATTTGAAGAAATGCGTCATTTTTAGAAGTAAAAATAACAAATGGAACATGAAAAGTATTTGAAGTGACATCATCAGAGAAATAAAACCAGAGCCACACAATTGATTGCCACTCGCGGAGGGTTTGCAAGTCAAAGATGCCTGCGGCTCGTAAGGCAGGGGAAGCTCCGCGCAGGGGCTTCTCCAGGGACGTGCCGTGGGAGTGAAGGTGAGTGAAGGTGAACTATGGGACGGTCGCTTCTAGATCAGCCCCTCTGCTGGATGTTCATGCCTTTAGCCACTGGCTGTGTCTATAGTAAGTATGCTCTGTTTGGGAGTGGATGTCTTGACCTGTTAGGTTTTTTTACTGCAATTTTAACAGTAATTAAAAAAATATTCTCTATGTGCTTTCTCTGACCTTCCCAGAGGTGAAGTTCTCCCTGGGAATATTACCTGTGAGGATGTTCAGACAAACCAGCCGCATGTACAGGATGCTTTAAAACCGGACAGGGCGGTCACGTTGGAACATGCACCCGGTCTGGCATGTCACCCACGCCATGTGTGTTTTTGCCTCCTTTTGCATTGTAGATAATGAAATCGGAGATTTATGATACTGATGGGAGACATGAGTGGTGTTATCAGGATCTCTTAGATAGCTGGGTGGTCAACTTAAACTTTGTTTTCTCAGCAAATACAAAGTTGGCAGTTGGTTGAAAACCCCAGAGTGTGTGTGCAAACACAAGTGTCCTAGTCTGGCTCAATTATACAAAGCTTGGGTCCAGATCTTTGGTGTGGTTTCCATATCACTCTGATCTTACATTTCATTAGATTAAGTCATTCCTTAAATTTCGTTGGTATATTATGGTACACTGCTGTTCATTTGAAAAAAACCTCACTCTGTAACAATTCCTCCAGCATGTACAAAGCAACACTGCCACCTCCCTGAGGAGCAGAGGATGGGCTGTGCATTGTCCCTGCATTCTTTTCAAATGAACCAGGATTGTTTTTAAGGCTCATTTCTGGTTTATTTGTAAGCTGGCTTTATTATGGAACCAACAGTGGCCTCTCTAAACATATTTTTCAAATGATTCTCCAGGAAAAGTAAACTCTGTGGGTCTTTGCATCCATAAATTCTCCAGCCTTTCAGCATTTCTAGGACAGTCAATTTGTGGGGCATTCTTTGGTTCATGACTTATTCCCACAACTGCCATCCCTCACTGTGGCCTGGTGAAAGACAGGCTTCCCATTTGAAAAAAATTCTCTGCCTATTTATTTTGTTGGAGTTTGGCTTGCCAAAATCCCAAATGCACGTCTGCCCTTCGCTGTCCCCATGGCTGGGACAGCTGCAGGTGATGTGGGACATGGCACAGCACAACCCTGGTCATTGCAGTGTGTGTGAAGGGGAAGGAGAGTGGGATGTTGAGGAACACAAATAAATCAGTAACACTGCTTTCAGTTTGTGCTGGATTTTTAATAACATCGGGAATAGAGAAGAAAAAGCTAACATTTAATGGAATCTCTATTATGTGTGAAGTGTGTATGGGACAGTTTCCTCTGGTGTCCCTGCTCCGTGCGCAGGCTTTGTCAGCTGTAAAGCCCCAGAAGAATGGCAGGAGGTGCAAAGCTCTGATTTACCATCCTTTGTTCCCTTGGAAGAGGGATGAGAGTCTCAAACAACCCATCACCCTGCCTCACACCATCCTGCATGGCTCAGGGGCCATAACACAGGACAGCAGCAATTTCAGGGAGCTGTGTAGCTTGCATGCAGCCAGGAGGGATCAGTCCCTGAAATGCCAAGGCCCAAGGAGCCAAACTGGATGATGTGCCATCACTTTGGAAATGATCTCGTGCAGGCAGGTGTGAGGCTTTGTTTGCTCCCCAGGTTTTGGAAGGATTAGCTGTGCTCTGTGACTCATGATGAGTCTGAATCCCTTTTGAAGGATTCCCGGCCAATATTAATGAGGGCTGAAGTAAATCTTAGTAACTCAACTTTTGCTGTCTCTCCATGGCCTGTGCATGCTGAGCAGCTGAAAGAGCTATTGTGAGCATGTTAAATGGTTCTAGAGGTACATTACTTGTTTCCTCACCCCAGAATCCCTTTAATCTCTGTGTCATGCATCAGGCAGAAAGTGGAGTGAGGAGGTGGCAACTAGAAGGTGGTGCATGTAGGTATGGCTCAAGGGTGACCTCTCCGGTCTCTCATTTCCTTCCTGCAGCATCAGTAGCAAGGAAAAGAAAGCTTGTCCTGGAAAGGCTGGTGTGGTTGTGGAAAAGTGGTGGCTTTTTACAGCATGCCCAGCAATCCTTCCTGCGTCCCACGGTGGTTTCTCCTCTTCTTATCTCTCCTGTGGTCCAAATGAAGGACCAGCACAGCCATGCCATGTGGAGAGACAGCAGCTACCCCAGGGCTGGGCACCAGGAACGACTCCAGAGGAGAGAGATAAAACCACCATGCTGCAGTCCTGCAGGGTCCCCCTCCCCTTCCTCGAGGATTTGTGGGTCTGTTTATTTTGTCTGTTTTGCCAAAGATAAATATTCTGATCTGAGGTCATCCTGACAAATTTTGTGGGAATGATGATTCTTCAAGTCTGCCATGCTATCCCATGCGCTCCAACTATCAATGGGATTGCACTAAATCAACTAGGACATCTAAGTGCTGTTCCAGAAACACATTTAACTCTTCCCAGAGACAATCATTTATGTGATCTCTTGCTTTGAATACAAACTAATTGTTCTCCAGCAGCGGCATAGGACAAAACAAACAGCACTGACAAATGCAGATCTAACCTTAACACTCAGCTTTTCATACAGTGGTATGGAAAGAGTTTACAAGGCTAACTTCAGTGGTAGCTCAGATAATTGGTGAGAAGTGAAAGTTTAACACTATAAATAAGGCTCTGCATGGTTTGATATGAGGTACCAAGGCCTAATTGTGGACACATGGGTGTGGGTTTGCAGAGAAGCCTTGCCTGACTCTCTGGAGGAAAGGATTACACATAGGGCTTGAATGAAGCTGAGATGAGAGAGGAATTCATTCGGTCTGCCTCTGATGGCTAGAGTTATTTGGAACAAAATCAGCAGGTCAACAGACGCAGAAGAGAGTAGGTCTTGGTAGGGTGTTAGGCCAGGCATTTTGGCAGAACCTTTATTTTGATTTTCCTGGTGTCCAAAGATAAAGCATGAGCCTGTGTTTCCTCTCAGATCGTGAACTCATGCGGTCACAATCAGAGTGTGTGTTCAAACCATGGCCTCACTGTAATGATGAGGCTATTTTGTGAAGTTCGTGTAAAATACTGACTTGATGTAGATGGCTTTGTGCTTAGTTTTGTTTTTCTGGCATCTTATACCTCATGGTTTAGTTGACAGTTGTATGTTTTTCTGTCAGTCAGGCATGTGTTGTAGCACATATTGAAACTACCTCACTGCTTCAGGAGATGTCTGTCTGGGCTGCTCACAGGGATGCTGAAGGGAACACTCAAAGGTGAGAGCCTGTTTTCAGGGTCATGGTGAGGTCAGGGCTGCTCATTGTAATGGACACAGTCCTCAGGAGGATTTCATAGCTGGTAGTCCCCATTTGATGATCTGGACTCCTTGCTAGCCAGGTGTGGTCCTGTGTCTCTTCCAAGGCTCCTGAAGACCTGAACTTGTGGTTATAAATGTACTTCTCACTAATGTAGACAGGATTTTCAGTGCAGACCTCCAGGTAACACACACATTGCTAGCACATCTGCCTGGGAGAAGGTAAAATGCTCCCACCTCTGAAGTGACATCACAGGAAGAGATTAAAGCAGTGCTCCCCTGGGAAAGAGCAGACCAGGGCTCTCAATGGTTCTCCTGGCAGTGCCATTTCCAGCTGCCTGAGGTTCATCTCTGCTCACACAGGTGCCACACGGGCCATGTTGCTAGAGGGTAACATGGGCCTGGAGACATGATGCTACAGAGGAATCACTTGGTACCTCATGGCTATTGGCAGAGCACAGGGGCTGAGAGCCATGGGGGTGCTCAGAATAGAGCCTGGCCAAGGTGTTCTTGAAACAGCAGCTCCAGAAAAACAGGTCCTATGACGCTCTGCTGGTGTCAGCACCCAGCAGGTTGTCTAATTTGTCACCCAGCTCAGAGTGAGCTCACCCATATCCAGCAGGGGCGCGATGCCAGCCTGCTGCTCAGCTGGAACAGAGCCCGCTGCTCCTGGTGGCACTGTCCATGGGACAGCCTGTTCGTGGGACATGCTGCTGCGGGTACAGGATCCTGCTCCTGACACAGCTGAGAGAAACAGACACAGCTCTGGGAAGGCCATGAACAATGTGACTGCACCCTGCCACTGGGCCAGCCCTGCTCCTGCCCTGCTGGGACCTTGGGACAGTCAAAGGACCTCATGGGGCAGCTTTTCTCCCCCACCATGCTCACACGATGCCTCAGACATTGCATCTAAAGTCAGTGTCAAAGCCTTCAGCAGTTCTGCCTTTCAAGGGAGGCTGAGTCCAAAAACAGGGCCAGGAGCTGGACTTTAGATCCTTGTGAGCCCCTTCCAGCTCTGGATATTCTGTCATTCCAGGGTTGCTTTCTGCCAGTCACTGTCTGAGCAGGGGCAGGGCATCAGCTTCTTCTGGAACACACCATGGCAATGTACAAATCTGTGTTTTATATTTGCTCAGCTGCCATTTGACAGGCAACAAAACTGCTGCTGTTGCAAACAGGAGTCCCTCCTCCCTATTCCCAATTTGTTGCCAGCTCCCCCCATGCCCCAGCAGAGATATCTGCATCTGCTGCGCCACTGAGCTGCACTCCCTAAAGCCCAGCTCTGAGCTACAGAGGGCAGGAATGAGCTGTGGGGGTGGCTGGCAGAGGGGACAATGAGTGACTTGCTGCTGCCTTTTCAGCAGCAGTGTCAGCTTCAGCTGTTTGTCAAACTGCTGACTCCTATCACGGCCATGCACTCGGGTCCAGCTGGCATAACATGGTGCCTCTGCCAGTCCCCATTGCCCAGGAGCTTTGGCTGGTGCAGCACAGGGTGCAGGGAGCAGCAGGTACCTGCCCACCAGCAGTTCTGGCAGCAGCAGTGACTCATTTCAGAGGCAGATGAGAGCACAGCAACTGCATTGTTTGTGACTGTGGTTCCCAATCAGAGCAAAGGTGCTGGTGCAGCCCAGGCAGGGAGGAAACTAGTGACTAAAATAGATGTGGTACTTGGGGACATGGGTTAGTGGCAGGCTTGGCAGTGCTGGGTTAGCGGTTGGACTTGATGATCTTAAAGTTCTTTTCCAACTTAAATGATACTGTGAACTATTGGGATTTCACTTGAAACTATGTAAGAAAACTGGAAAAAGCTGAAGCAGTAGGGACAGTGCCTCAGTCACTCCCATTGTCAGAGGGTCTGTCAGACATAGGGCAGATCTGGGACAGAAGTCAAGAAGCAGCAGTAGATCTGCATCTCCACCTGGGAAGCTCTTCTCAGCTGCAAGGCCAAGGTGAATGTTGAGATAGAGCACGCTCAGAGTTTCCAGGAAACCTGCTCTGGCCCCTATGTAAGTGTTGGTGGGAAGGGACAGGCTCTGATCCATCCTGCTTCTTGGAGACAGACTGTTGCCAACGCCAGGTCAGGTCAGCAATGGCTTTGCCTGCCTGTCTCTGTCCTGAATCCTGTCAGGAGGGCAGCTCCACTCCCTTTGTGTGCCTCAGTGCTGCTCAGCCTCCTGTGCTGCTTAAGCCAATTCCCCAAGCAGGAGATGGTGATGGGAGTGCTCTGGCAATACCCTGGTGTGGGGCATGCTCTGATATAGGTGATAAAAGCCCCATCCCACCCTGATAGTCTGCTGAACACTGGACTTAGAGCATTCTCGAAGACTGAAAGCAGATGGCCAGCCCTGCCTACTCCTGGGGTGGAGAGAAGATTTGAACATGTCTTTTCTGTGCATCACCAGGCCAGACAAGACCCAAGCTGTCATCTTAGCTTCCTAAAGCTGTGAGGTCAGGTCCTGGAGAGGAGGATGACTCATGACTGCAAGTCACGGGCAGTGCTCAGAGCTTGGGCCACCAGAGGCAGCGGTGACTGACACCAGGAGGTCTTGTCTGCACCAACGACACAGCCCCACTGAAGAGGACATTTCTGAAAGCTGTTATCAGTAAACGGGACTTGGTGCTTACATAGAAGGGAGGAGTATTTCCGACAGAAAAAGTTCACAAGCAAAATCACTGGAACAGCTCTGACATGGCTCACATAATCCAGGGGGGATTCTCATCATGGGGTACCAAAGGAGGGAGCAGCATTGCTAAAAGAAAGACTCCTAGCCAGTGGCAGCTGATGGTGCCAGCACAGCATGGGACCACAGGACCAGTGTGCTTGGCTGCTCCCCAGCTGGGACTTATTGCCATCCAAGGTGGTTCAGGCAGGCAACAAGGATGCTGGGGGTGTGGGACCAAGGTTATCTCCTCAGTGCTCCAAACGCCACTCTTTGTATCATAAATATTCCTATGAAGTGTTAGCAAAGCCATTCCCTTGAAAAATAATAATATTAATTAAAAATTAATTGCCATACATCAAGGGTGATGGCACAAAGAGCTCCGGCCTCCAGAAAAGGATGAGGGCAGGAATGCAGCTGGGGTGAGACACAGCCTGAACAGATTCCAGAGAAAGAAGCAGCTAAGGGGTGGTGGTTTGGATGGTGCCAGAGGCTCCTCCAGCCCTGTTTTTATACACTGTTAGTTGTAAGGGAAAGGTGCAAGCCCTGAGCTGGCATCTGTCTTAGAGGCTGCTTTCCCTCTTGCTGCAGGGATGTTCAGCATTATTGTCTGACACTATCCACTACATTTCTTCAGATGGTTTGCAACAGGCTTAGGAAGTTCATAGAGAGATTTGGGAGTCAAGTCATGCATCCTACTGCATGAGGAGGTTCGGATCTGGATGAGTATCTGGGGGCTAAAATAACTGTTTCAAATGTTGAGCTTGTGCTGCTGCTGGAAATGGCCAGCGCTTGTACTCACCTCTGCTCACATTTTTTGACAGCATGCCCTGGACAGGCAAGGCTGAACAAACTTTTCCTCCTGGCCCTGTGGATTAAGAGTGGCCCAAACTTAAGGAAGTTTTTTAAGCTCAGCATGGCCCATGATGAACTCCATGTCTGGGGGAGGTTTTGTGACCTGCCACGGAAGAGCTCAGCTCCCACACTCAGAGAAGTGAATGGCATTGCTGGGTCACAGCCTTTTTGCCTGTCAGCATGAAAACCAAATTGGGAGACCTTTTCTCCTTGCACAAAGTTATCATTAAATAGTCCCAGATCCCCTCTGTGGCACTGTCTGCAGTGCTCAGTGCAAGAGGCAAAGGAGAGGCTGTCAGCTGGAGCATGGACTGGCTGCAGTGGGGTGGGATCCCCTGCTTTCTGGAAGGCCGTGGGATTTGGGAAATCTGGGTTTCCAAGTGCTGCTCTTCAGCCAAGCATCACTAGAGCTATGGCAGTGAAACCTACACATTTTCAGCACTTCTTGCATCAAGGCAGATGATGAATCTTATACCCACCACACTGGAAATCATCATCACCTTCCAAGATATGCTCCAAGGGAATTTGTACCATCTCCTTTTCCTCCTCACCAGCCTGGTTGACAGCTGACTTCTCCCTGAGGCTGGTAAATTATTTGTTTGCTAGGAAGGGCTATGAACTAAGCAGAAGCAGCAGAGAATGCAGGCCTTGAATGCACAGTCATCTGACTGTTAGTATCACCCTTGCCAATGTGGATGTGGAACAGCTCTTGGTCTGGCTGTGTCGGAAGCCAGAGTGAAACGGTGCAAATAACTTGGGACACGTGGGAGCTGTGAAGGGAAGTGGTGGAGCATCTTCGCTTGGGATATGTTACAGCTAGATGGGACAGGTTGCTGTGTCCTTGTCAGGGTGATGTATATGACTAGAAGGCTTTGCTGTCTCTGATTCCTATTGATGATGTGATATTGGGTGTAAATTGCCTCAGCTGAAGGCAAGATGCTCTAATGGCCAGGACACTGGACCAGGACTAGGAGACTAGGGAACCATTCCTGGGTGAGCCACAAATAGTTTTTATTCTTGGACAGTCTCTGACCTCCCTTAGCTCACCTATTTCATGAAGATCCATCTTTTCCCCTGGGAAAGTGCCAAGCTTTGCACAGCTCTTCAGCATTGTGAGCAGTCACAGAGAAGGTTCTGCACAGAGAAACTGGACTGCAGCTCACCCTATGTAAGACACCTGCCACAGGCTGGTTACCTTTAAACTGCCTCTACAGTCCAGGAGGAAAGATGGGCATTCCCAAAGCATGGACTGTGTCCTTTGGTTTGAGGGCCCCTGAGGGCTTTGACTTCTGCAAAGGGGGTGAAGATAACTGAGTCCAATGTAGGTACCCAGAGTATGAGGGTCTAAATCCATGTCTGTGGGCAGAACCAGCGCCAACTTGGGGTGGTGCCATGGGGTAATAGTGGGCTACAGACTCCCCTGGCAGCAGGGTTTGCTAGTGACATAGAGCCTCCAGCTTCACCCCGGCCTAAGGAGAGCAGCACACATACAGACTTTACCAAATACTCAAGGCTACTTTTTCTATCACAGCAAGAATCTATCTTTGGTGTCCTAAGAAGTGTTGGAGTTTGGCAGTAGATTATTGTCCCACACGAGGCTTTCACTGAACATTTGCTTTGAATGTGAGACATGGTTTGTACAGAGGATGTGGAAAAGTCACAAGCAATGGCATCTCAGGGAACCTCATGCTCTGGGCACTGCTTTGGAAAGGATTATTATTGAGCTCCCTCCCTCGTCCCTGGGAAGCTGTGTTGGTGGCATGAGCTGTTGGCAGAGCTCAGCAGGTTGCTCCCAAGGACAAAAAAGCTGGTTTTACCTTTCTTCTCCTTCCAGTGCTGGCTCATTCTGGACAGCTCAGGGGAGGCAGTCTGGGGCTGTGCTGGTGGGCAGGAGTTGTGTGTGCAGTTGTGTTGTGACTGCTGAAAAGTGCATATCCTCATGGCAAGCTGTACTGAGCTTCCAGCAGAAAAGTATGGAAGTGAATTGGACGTCCCACCTTGTGATACAGCTGTCTTCTTTATCTGCAAAACCAAAGGTGTAGAATATCATACTAAGTCAAAGTACAGGCATGGCTATCTGAGAGATGGGATGAACTAACATGTGCAGCCCTGGGTCTGTAGTCTTGCACAAAGCAGACTGCAGGTGTGTGGTGGGCTGTCATTACATAATGTAAATATTGAGAGAGTTGGATGCCTAATTGATGCTCTGTAGCCGAGGCCATGGCACTAAACCACTTACTGGGTCTTTCCTGTTTGTCAGCACGTTGCGACTAAAAAGAAGTTATATGGGAGGTTTGAGGTCCTCGAAGCAGTGGGATCACAGAGGTGGCACTATTTGCTTCTCACCACATTATCTGCATCCCCCTGGAACAGTAAGCTATCTGCATCCCCCTTGCAGGCCTGGAAATGTGCTGCCAGGCCCTCAGAAGGGTGGTAGCGTTGAAAAGCTCTACTCAAGCCCCAGTGCTGGGGTGAGGAAGAACCACCCAGCTTCAGAGTTCAGAGCTCAGCAACTACTTGAGCTGAAGTCATGGTGATGTGAGGCTGCTGTTCCAGGTGCCAGGCAGGGCTCAGCCTGTCCCAGGCACGAGGTACTGCCTGTGCCAGGGCAGCCTGGCTCTGCTCATCTGTGCAGAAGGGAGGACTGTGAGGGTGCAGGCTCTCAGCTCCTCCCTGGCAGCCCCCTTGTCTTGGAGCACTGTGTTCAGGAGACTGGTCCAGCAGTAGCAGGGATCAGTGCCAGACCTCAGTGCCACACACAGAACTCCCACACCCTATATTAGCATCTCAGCACAATCCTGCACCTTTCCCTGACACTCTCTCTCTCACAGTTTTACAGCTACGGCTCCAGCAGAGAAGGACCCGTGAGCAGCTGGCAGACCAAGGCATCATGCCACGTGAGTATCTTCTTCTGCGTTTGTCTCCCACTCCTGGCTCAGCGGGGCTGTGTTCATCCTGGGCACTGCTGGGGCACTGTGTGGCACCAGCTGCCTGCTCAGACTCACACAGCTCAGAGCAAAGTGCTGCCAGGGGGACTTTGCTTCCTGCCCTGTAGAAATATGATGGTCCCTGATGCTGCACAGAGGACTCAGCATTTATCACACAGACTGTAATGCCCTTGTTCAAACTGAAGTCAGGAGAGATGTTACCTTACACCGTCCAAAAATTCAGCTGCAGAGCTCCTTGTCCCAGAGGTCGCTGTAGCAGAACAAGCACATCCAACTTAAGCAGAAGAATCACAAAGCTCTTCACATAGGCAAGAGCAGAGAATCTCCTGTCCTCCTCTAAAAGTTAGGGACCTCTGGGAATCTCTGTGGCAGGATGAGGAAGAGGTAGAGAGAGCCCATTCCAGGAGGCTGTGGAGGAAGGCAGCCATGGGCAAATGCCTTTGTCCCAGAGCAGAAAGGCAATCCCTGGAGGAGTGAGATATATCCAGATCCATGCCTGTGCCCAGCCAGGACGCCACAGAGCAGGGCTGTCAGGGTACACTGGAGGCCAGTGACACCCCACCCAGGCTGCTTGTGGCAGAGTGACAAATGTATTCCCTCTCTGACCCCACTCATCCCTGCTCACCTGGCATTTGAGCTTGAGGGACAAGCTCCAGGACAGCATTATCATGCAATCAGGCAGCATCAGAAAGTCAATTGCCGGAGCCCAAGAAGTCAGTGAATGAAAACGATCCGCTTCTGCACCTGCAGGTGCATCATGAAACCTGTAGCACCACTGGAGAAAGATGTTGGGACCTCAGCCCTGCTCGGTGGAATGCTCTGTCCTGACCTAGCTCAGGCTCCATGTGCATATCTGTGGGACCCAGGTAGAGGATTATCCTTTCTGTCTCATCAAGGACACCCTGAGTTCACTGCCAAGATCACAATTTTCTAAAGGCTGTGTCACTGCTGTCTCTTCTGGTTGACCTTGAAGACTGTGATGTGGCTCTTGCCTCAATAGCTGAACAACACCTCACTAAGAGCATGGCTCTGGCACTGCTTGCTGCACCCTGCCCATCCCCCTGCCCTCCTGAAGGATTGTGCCAAGGAAGCCAATAACAGACACCTGCTCGGGACATTATTGACAGCACCAAACACTAAGAAAACTTGAGCAGGATGGCAAAAGTCATAACTGCCAAAATGACCAATGGTTTTAAGACTGATAAATTAATGTTCTTTCAATTTTTCACCTTTTTAATTCTTTAAACAATCAGATTTTATGCTGCCTGCCACCAAAGGGCAAGCACGTTAATCACAAGACTCCAGGAGCTGAAGCTTTAAACAAAATACTGTGACTTTTGTTAGAGTACTGCAAGAACTGGGAATACAGTCAGTGGCCAAAAATACGTCTAACATCTCCCAAACTGCGAAGTCCTCTCTGTAAAGGTGGGGACAACTTGGACAAGGTGCAGGATACCCCATTGCACATGCACGGAGCAGCAGTGCCCACTGAGAGGTCTGCACACCTGGCACTGCTCTGTGGGGCTGAGCTGGCACATGTGGTACCCAACAGCTCAAACCTTACACATTGCAGACCACGTATTAAGCCAAATTTATTTGATAGCAACTGAAGGGTATTTTCCTGTTACTTACAGCTTCTCTGCGCTCCCAACTTCTAGGCTGACATTTTGCAGTCTGGTTTCTGTCCAAGAAGACCATTTTGGGAAACCTGAGCACAGTTCACTCACTGAAAGTAATAGAAGAAAAGGCACTTTTGCCATTATAAAAACAAACATGCAGAATTTAACTGCTGAATTTGACCTCCAGAGGAAGTGTCAGATGTTAGCATTTAATACATGGGAGCCCCAGCCAGCTTCCCCACGGCCTGGGCATGTGCAGTCATTCCTCAGGAAAAACAAGTCTTTGTTAACCACACCTCCCATGCCCTGTTGGCTCTGAGCACCAGCAGGTGAGGGGGCTCCAGAAGGTGCACTGAGACAGGATCCCAGCTCACAGCTATTGCAGGAGAGCAAGAAATGAACCCATATGGCTATAATCCACAGGGACTGAGAGACTTCTGGAAAGAGAAAAGAGAATCTTTTCTGGGAAGAGAAAAAATGGGTGTGGTTGGTCTCCATGGTGAGAGGCAGATTTGGGCCCAGACTTGGAGAATGCACTTGGTCCCACACAGCAGAGCAGACTCTGCACAAGGATTGCTTTCAACCCATTGCATACATTTTTCTGCTGATACAATCCCAGGACAGAGAAACTTTGCTTTTCTCACTGATTCATTTTAGTCAGAAACCAGAAAGAGAGCTGGAAGGTCAGAGTGACAGAACAGCATTGGACTTGCAAAGGACTTGAGGACTTGTAGAAAACCCTTGTAGAAGGAGAATTGCTGATCACCCACAGAGCCTCCTCATCTGTTCAGCAGTGCAGCTATAGCACAGTGAGTGCAAGTGGAGTGAGTCCTGGGAAGCTGCCTAGATTTTGGTATCCAAGAGAATTATGCAGGGAGAAGTATCATCAGTGTTAGCTGAGCATAGTGCAGTGAGATAACTGTCCTTACCAAAGCCCAGTGCTTGGTTTGATTGGAAAAGATTAATGTCAATGCATGTTCAAGCTTTGTTCACTGTTCCTTGGATGTTCCTCTGAGAAATGTGGAAGCTCAGATGGCTCCATCACTGGAGGAGGCAGGACACTGCCTTAAGAAGGATGCTGAGGAGGAGTGGCAGTGCAGAAAACCTGAGTTCAAGGCTGCACGCAGATGTTGTCAGGCTGTAAATGGAACAACTGGCTGGCAAAACAAACAGCACTACTGCAAAAGGCAGTACAAACAAAGACAGGCACATACTGCTGGGCAACAACAGCCTCTGATCATTCAGCCCTGTGGCTCTGGGTATGGAGGATCCCCTGAAAACAAGGGGAGATCCAGGTTTGCTGGGACACAGCCGTGCTCCTGCTGCATAGGAGTCAGAGCCTGCCCCATTCCTCAACTTCACTGAGTACGAAATTTCCAGTTCCTGCACCAGCACATGCAGATGGACTGTCCTAGTGAAACAGAGCCAGCAAAAGCCTTTTAAATCAAGAGCACATGGGGTCACCTGCAGAAAGGAAGCCATAGGGCCAAGCATGGATAAACTTGCTCCCTAGACCTGCCCAGACACCTGCCCTGGGCCAGACCCTGCTCACCTGCCTAAAAGCAGGAGGAGGCAGATTGCAGGATCAAGGATTCCTCAAGACAAGGTTCCCCCAACTGTGATGGAATGCAAAAATAGCTCCTCTTGAAAAATCTGCTGTACACAGCCACCACCTCATCCTCTCACTGAAACCTTAGAGCAGCAGTCCCAGGGTTATGGACACAACACACAGCAGCTCTACCCTGGTGCCTCCAGACCCTCGGCCATTTCACGCTGAGATGTCATCCCCTGAACAACCAGTGCTACCCATGTCTTTATTTGTTTTGCAGACTAATACAAGCTGCAGCATCCACATAATTCCTCCAGAAATCTTGGTAAATTACTAAGCTCTGCAACATTTTCCTCTTGAGTAGCATGGCACTTGGTCAGTGCCCATAGCGCACTGCCAAAATCAGTACTTCACAGTGAGCAGGGCTGGAAAAGTCATCTCTCTTGCTAACTCCATTTCTCATGTGCACTATTTGATTTTGCTTCTGATTAAACCAGCTGTCTCCAGTCCTCGTGGCTGCTCACCAGAGCATGGCACAGCTACGCTTGTCTGTCTGTCTGCTTTCCAAATGTCAGGAGTAGGAATGTGCCTTCTGTGTTTTCCTGTGATTCACTGGAGGTTCCAAGGCTTGCCTGAGTGTTGCCTACCAAAGGCCAATTCAGAGGACCCCCAAACCTTTCCTGCCTCTCCTCAGTCTTTTCTTCATCCTCCCCTAGACTGATGGAGGATAACATGTCCTGTGTGAAAATAGCTTCTGTCTTTATTGGATCCCATTCAGAAGATGGAAAGAGAATTTCTGCTGCCAGAGTTGCAGCAGGCTTTTTGTGGGTCAGGGCACCTTCCCCTTCCTTGTCCCAATGGGAACAGTTAGTTTTGCCTTCTTACACAGCCTGAAAAGAATTTTTGTAGGATATCAGAAGAGTTAATCCCTTCACCATGCAAATTTTGCCTCAATTTCTACTGAACCACAGTAAACAAGGAAATGTGCAAGATTCTTCATGACTCCCATACAGACTGCTCATGGGACTGGTGTTCGCTGGTCCAAGAGCCAGGGATCATTGCCCTTTTTTTGGGAGCCCTCTGAGTTAAACTTCCTTGGTGTCAGGAGATGCTGAGAACATGGTCTGCTGCCTGGTACCTGGTTGGGCCAGGGAGGTCCCATGTCACACAGATGCCTCTGGGCAGGAGACAGGACAAATGTCCAGTGAAAAGGGGAGGAACAGTCATTGATGGAAGAGGGACAAAGGACCACAGTTCAGGGGCCTTGCCCTGTGCCCACAGATCCCAAGAGGTGAGGCAGGTCTTAGTGTTCCTGCTGACCTCAAGCCTCAGTCACCTGTAGGTTTTACTTTCAGGTGAGCTCCCTCACAGGTGTTTGCCCTTCCCAGTACTGTCTTCTGGAGCTGTGGTGTCTTTCGTGACATATCTGCTCTCTGACATGTCCCACAGAGCACTATGTTTCAAAGCCTGCACCCCTCCCTTGCCCACGTGCCTCCTGCTCTCCCCATGATCTCCATCAACCCTGCTCTCTTGCCATGGACTGGCTGAGAGCATGGGATTTCCCAGAGCTTTCCTGGGTTATTTTTAGGCAGTGCAATAAAGAGAACAGCTAGTTTGTGTTGCTATTTTTATAGCACTCATTAAAATGCTGTTGCTGAATATCCTGGTAGCTGCTTGCTTCCGCTCCTGTGCTGACTGCTCCTCTCTCTTTCCTGTTGCAGCACTGAAAAGCCCATCTGCATTCCATGAACAGCGAAAAAGTCTGGAGCGAGCTAAGGTAACTCCTGCAGCCATTCCCATGAGGGAACACGTGGGCTTGCTTTGCATGAGTCACAGGGTTTGAAAGCACCTTCCACCACCATCCCCTCCTCTGGCATCCTCCACGCAGGCCCTGTGGCCAAGGATCAGGGGCAGGGCACCTCCCCTGCTTCCAGACACAGTGTGTACTCACAAATGTTCCAGAGCACCCTTCTCCAAGCAGGGAAGGGTTAAAAGGGCAGAGGGGGCATCTGTGCCCTGAGCTGTGGGGTTTTACAGCAGCCCCAGGGTTTGCAAGAGGCAATGGGCAGGGCCCAGTTCAGCATGGCATT
Organism: Xenops minutus; assembly: GCA_035221455.1. Lineage (NCBI taxonomy): Eukaryota > Metazoa > Chordata > Aves > Passeriformes > Furnariidae > Xenops > Xenops minutus. The sequence goes on along the minus strand of JAWWEE010000041.1, from coordinate 9,918,661 downwards.
GGCAGCCCTTCCAGTGAGTGTCCAAGTACTGGAACTGCTGGTTTCCCTCCTGGCCATATCCACAGCCTGTGCTGGCTGCTCTGCACTCCTGTGTCAGCCAGGTTAGAGCAGGGCCAGCAGCAAACTGGCCTGAAGGACCCTAACTAGTTCTGTGCAGGGGGAGTGCAGCTGCCACCCAGAGCGAATCCCCAGGAGCTCACCCTTGTCCCCAGGCAGGAGCCTGGCTCTGAGCTCGCAGGGCAGCTTGGCCATTAGGACACAACATCCAAGGGGGAAGTGGGCCAGACTCCCACCCACCTCGTTATCGGGCTTCCCTAAATACTGCTGAAGGCAGAGATAAGTAGCTGTTTCCAGAACACACTGAAACTCTGTGATGCGTTCATCACTTTTTGGGAAATCACACCGGTTTTCCAAGTGCCATGATCAAGCTGGAGGAGTGACCACAGAAAGCACCCAATCAGTTGTGCAGGTTTTGCTTGAACGCCAGAGTTTGTTCCATTAATCTGCAAAACGTGCTCGCAGTCACATGGAAAAGGGCCTTTGCAAGGAAGAATAATTGTGACATACAATAAAGTGCTGTTCTGAACTTAAACACACTCCAAATCACTTGCCCCAAGTTTCCCATGGTAATAAATGGCAAGCATAAGAAACACAATATGACTCTGAAAAATTAGGATGCTTACAAAATTTCAAGCAATCCAAAGTATTCTTGAAGAGTCATATATTTTACAGATTAAGTATACATTTGTGTCTCTTTGTCTTTCTCTTCAAAAGCTTCCACTGGCTGGTTGCCTGGGGAACAGGGAAGGATGATCCAGTCTACCCCAAACTTTAGGGGGTTTTAGAGCATTGTAAGGAAGACACTGAGCACAGCCCATAACAAACATTATGCCCTTCCAAGGCTGCTCTGCTTAGACCTGGGACAAGGAAGATCAACAGCTGTTTCCAGAAAATTACTCCAAGGAGGTTGTTGTTTAGCTGATATTTATCCAAGCTGATGTTGTGCAAACAGAAAGCAGATAACACTAACTGTTCATTTGTTCTGAAATCCCACATCTGAAGTCTTTCTCCACCATTTGCACCCCAGAGACGAAAAGGCAGCCTATAAACAGATAAGGTCCAAAGGAACTAAAGTCACAGCAGAAACATGAGCAAAGCCATAGCTGTGGGACAGCAACTGGAGCTGAGCCCAAGTCAGGACCTGATCTGAGGATTAGCTGGAAATGCATTAGGTGAACTTAATTGCATTCAGATGCAGATACCAGTTTGCTCTGACCTGGCACGGGAACGAGGCAAACCTACACGTGGTCCAAGCAAGGGATTGTGTTGGTGGAAGTAAGCTGGGAAAAAATACATAAGGGAGGGTAAGGTGTTGTAAAGACTTCAGTAAATAAATATCTACTATTTGTTTAAACATGTCACTGGCTATGTTAGGGGCTGGCATCAGGCCAGCACAGCAGACTTTGAAGTTGGTGTCCTAGAATAGATTGCTGGGTGGGAGGACTGAGAGCAGGCTGGCTTTCCTGAGGCAGCCTGGCTTTCCTGAGCCCAGGCTCAGCAGGGCTTGAGCGCTCACCCAGCATCCCAGCAAAGGTGGCAAAGAGGGTCTGTGGGGGCTGTCGTGCCTCTGCCCCAGAGCAGAACAGCCCCACCTGCGGCAGTCCTGACTGATGTGTGAGCATCCACAGACATGCCACTCCCCAGCTGTGAGCACATTCCCAGCTCAAGCTGTTCTGCTGAAGTTTGAGCACACTGCTGGTTCTCCTATGTGCATGCATGTGCAGAACTATGTCTCTTTTTTCTTGTAGCACTTTTAAAAGCTAATTTGCATCCTGTGCAATCTCATATCTGGCCTGACCAATCTCCCCTCCCTTCAGCCCCTCCTCTGTGATCCCATCTCTGATTCAGTAATGATGTCTGCAGCTGTTGTCCAGTCCTTGTCGATGGACCCTTTCAGATCCAGGGCACAGAATGGGGTCTGCTATGGCTGCACAGGGCAGGTGACATCCTGTGCTGTGTCTCCCCTGTTGGTTTGGGGTCGCAGATCAGCTGCTGATCACTAGATTCTCCAGATCCTTTTATACTTTTTCTGTGCATGGATTAACTAATTTCTGACAGGGGCCAGTGACCATTTCAGAAGCACCTCTGGTGCATGAAGTCTTCGTCCCCCACAGTGCTTAATCAGATGGCTTAGCTGTGGCTGTAACCTGAACATAGTTCTTTTGAAATGTCCTTGAAATTGTATCACATGTATTTCAGATCATCAATTGCTCTAAATCATAATGCACTGTAATCTGTTAGCCCTGAATGATTCAGAATTAAGGAATATGTCTTCTATCATCCAAAGCATTAATTAATATATTGACTAGCAGGAAAAATTGCTGCATAACAGGATTTGATATAGTTTTCTGTTTAGACTGTGAGCCATTCCCAGTTCCTTTGTTGATCCACAGCTATGCTCCTTTTTTTTTGTTAGTCTTAATCCAGACCAAATTTCTCTGGCTTGCATATGAGAAAACCATGTGAGATAATGTCAAAACATGTTTCAAGTCAAGCTACATGACATTCATTATTTATTCCTGTAGCAGAAAACTGTCATCTCTCCTCAGAAGGAATTTAGTTTGGTGTGATGTGGTTTGTTCTTGATAAATCCATTCTGGCTGTTGCTCACATCCTTGCTATCTTCAAAATCCACTTATATAGATTGTTTGATTACTTGGTCCAATATCTTGATGTCTGCTTTATAACTTCCTGGTTTCTTCTCTCCATCTCGTTTAGAGCAAGAAATTATGCTCTCCTTTGCCCAGTTTCCTGGAGAACCACAGATGGTTGCTATTAGTCTACCTTTGTGTATCTCAAACTGTTTGGGGACTTGCAGCTCCTCTGAATACTCTCTAACCTGTTCCCCAACCTGATAACTGGAGCTTCTTCTCTTTTGTTGCCAAAGGCTCTTGGCTTAGCCATCTGATTGATAAATGGCCATTTATCTTTTTAGTGAGGATGGTTTTTAAAGGCATTAAATCCTGTGGCCATCTCAGCAGCATGCAAAATCATTTCTCCTGTTTATGGAACACAGACAGCACTTTCCATTGCCTGATCCTGGCTGGAGAAGTGCTTATAAGGTCTTTTTCTCATGATCCTGTACATTTTATACTGTGGGATTTCCAATTTTGCTCCAGCTGCTTATACTATCCTTTTATATTTGTTCTTAAGATTTTAACCTCTTTGAACTATGTATATTTTTTGTTCTATTTCTTCTTACAGCTCAGCTTAGGAAAGAGCTAATCTTGTCTAAGTTGTGCTCTAGCTTCTCTTCACTGGGGACAAGCTTATATATGTATTCTTGAGGTCAGCTGTCATTAAAGCTGACTTCCTTGGCCCTGATGAAGGTGTTGCTGTACCTGTTTTCATCTCTCTGTTCCTAAAGCCATGAGGGAGTTGGCACAGGACTCCAGGACCATGTTCATCATAAGCTCAGCTGCAGTGATGCACAAAACAGATTTTCCCAACCCCATATCATAGCTGGGGTGAGGACCTACAGAGCACAGGAACTGCAGGAAGGTTAAACCTCGAGGCTGACCTGAGCAGGAAGTCTGAGTATCTTCATGAGTTGCTCCTGATATCCACCCCACCATGCCAGGCTTCCTACAGAAGCCACTGCTTAACAGGACACTCCAGAGCTGCCTTGGTGCAGCTCTCCAAGGTGGTGGACCTGCACCTCTCTCTGGGAATAGGTCTCACCCTTCCTATGAGGTCTCATGATACTTCAGGCATCAGAAGCCCACTGATGATTGTAAGGGACACAGGAGTGGGTATAGTGATCAGTCAGAAGCTCCATGCATTTGTTCCCCTTCTGAAGAACTCTTGCTCAAGAAGAGGCCAGTGTCTGAGTGACAAAAAATGCCATTTAGGGCCTCAACCCAGCGTGTAATAAATCCAAAAGAACCATAGGATGGCACAGGGGCAGGTGCTCTCAGGACCATATTGCTGCTCCAGCCAGGTAACTCTCTGCATTTGTGTTCTGCAGACTGAAGATTATCTCAAGCACAAGATCAGAAGCAGGCCTGAGCGGTCAGACCTGGTCAATATGCACATTCTACAAGGTAAGACTACCAGAGTTTCTTCCACATATTCCTCATGTCTCCTGCCCTGGGACTCATGTCCCTCCTGCCCCACTAGCGTTCCTTCAGGGCTCTCATCACAATTAACTTTGTCTCAGCTGCTCATGAGAGGCAGTCTCAAATGGGATACAATTTGTATGAAATTCTGCCCAGACCTGGCCTTCAGGAAGCAGGACACACTTTTATTCCCTGACAAACACAGTTGCAAGGCCATCTAGTCTTTCTCCCATCTCTGCCAGGAACCAGTATGAGATGCTCTAGAGAACAGTGAGTACAGAACAGCTGTGAAGAACAGAGAACTCTGTTGAACACAGGAGCTGATGTCTGACCATGAAAAGCAAACCCAGGGCATTTGTTGATAAGGGCACTGAAACTCCTAGTTTCAGTAGGTCACTGTAACATCCACTCAAAGCAAATCTGCCATAATTCTGGGTATTCTGTGTGACAACTGATGCAGTCAATGACCCAAGCACAGCTGTATGAAAAGCCCCCAGTCCATGAGCCACAGCAGCTCTTCCCTCTCCCATCCTGGTGTTCCCTCCCAGACAGAGACCTGACACGGCTGCATCCCATCACAGACAGCAGACAGCAGAACCCCACGGTGTCCCTTGTTATCTCCAGAGATAATGAGATCCTTAGAGACAGAGAAGATGAGCAGTCTCCCTTCCTCCCTCCCTCTTTGAGCCCTGTCAGTTGCCTGGAAGAAGCAGATCACTCTCTGGAAGCTGTAAATGCTGTCTTCTGCTCTCAGCATGGATGCAATCCATATTTCTTTTTTCCTGAGCTAGGGTCCCATGCTGGATCAGTGTTACTGCCTTGCTTTGCCCTGAGGTTTTCATCCCTCAAAGGAGCTGGCAGCATTGCTTAAGAGGTGAAAGTGTCTTTCTCTTAGGTTAAATAACAGAAGCAATACAGGATGGAGTTGTGGCTGAGGACTGTAAACCAGACATGGAGGCAGCTGGAGCCCCAGGCACAGACAAGGCCAGGCAGGGCCAGGCAGGGCAGAGAGGGAGCAGAGCCTGGCTGTATACTGAGCCAGCTGCATGTCAGATCACACCCTCCTGAGCTGGAGCCTCTGCTCACACCTCTGTCCCTCATTCCATGGAGGTGTGCCTTGGCATATCGTGAACTTACATGTCCATTTTGTTCATAACAGGACTAAAGGGGATTGAAATTGGCCAGGTGAGACACTTTGCATCATCAAAGTGCCTTACAGACCCATCTTCTGCCACTGTTCACCTCAAGGAGCTCATTTGTGTTCACTGGTCTATATCATCTGAGGCCAGAAGTGGCCCTAGACCAGCTCTCCTGGCCTCCCATCGCAAATTTTGCATGCCATCAAGCCCTGTAGCTTGTATTGCCACATATCTCTTCTAGAGGAGCGTCCAGTCTTTGAAGATAGTACAACCTATATGCAGCCATTCTTACTTTAGACCCCTGAGGGTATAGAAAGCTTAGAATCCCACTCCCTCACTACTCATGCCTGTGCCATGAGTACATAGCACAGATCAGCTTTTGAACCAGATCAGCTTTGCACAGCAAATTTTCTTTTTAAATGGCTACTCTTCTCTCACCACTCAGTAACTGGGGACTTCTCAGTTGGCTTTGGTCAGACTGTAATTTCTGTATCTACTTGCCTTTGCTGTGCTCCTCTCCGGCTTGTTCTTCCCAGAAGGCCTGGAGCACTGTAGTCATGTCACCTCCAAAAGTCCACAGCCCAAGACTCAATATTTTTAATTCCAATGTAAGCCATTTACTACAGTTTTCCAGCACTGCTATTGGTTCTTTTTTCCAGCAGTTCCCCAGGATCAGGGATACATCTGCACTAAGCCACAAGGGCCAGTGTGCTCCTGGCAGGCAGAAGCTGGAGACCCCTTTGGCCCTCATTTGTTGCAGCTTGCTAATGAAGTTTCCATCACAGATCACTCCTGGGCCTTGCAGAGGGGGCTCCAGATGTAGACAGAGGCTCCTGTTTGGCAATGGAGAAGCTGAGCCTAAGGCTCAGAGGAGGACCCAGGTCCCAAACCCCAGCAGACCCATCCAGTCCAGCAGAGCAGCTCCTGCTGTGTGCCAAGCCACACTCAGGCTGTGACCACAGCCCCCCAGGGCTGTGCTGAAGGGAAGCACATTCTGGCCCAGTGCCGTGCTACAGGTGCCCCCTGGTCCTGATGCCTTCTTTGGCCTTTTAGACTCAGCTGCAGAGGGGTCCATTCAGTCCACTCAGATGAAGCTGAAAAGAGCCCGACTGGCAGATGACCTCAATGAAAAGATCGCGCTCAGGCCAGGTCCTTTGGAGCTGGTGGAGAAGAATATTATTCCTGTCGACTCCGCTGTGAAAGAGGCCATAAAAGGTAGTGAAAGGGACTGCGTGTGTTGTGTGAGCGTGTGGAGCGGGGCAGGGGCTGGTGAGGGTGTGAGGAGGTACCACAACCACTGCAGGAAGGGACTGACCTGGACTTGGGAGCTGCATCTATTGCTGAAATCTCATTATTTTCACAGTAAGCAGCCCAGCCCAGCACAGCGTGCGCTCTCTTATCCAGCCCGTGAGCGGAGAGCTCTCATCTTAGAGCAGTGACACTGAAACACACACAGTTGCTCAGACACATCCCCTCGGGAAGAGCCTTCCTTCTTACAGCTCTTCCCTCCACAAGGCTTTGAGCGTGGAAGTGCTGCTGTTGGTCAGAACACTCCTTCCTCTGGCGTGGGAGATGACCTGGTGCAGAGGTGTGGCTGTGAGGCCAGTCTGGATTCCTGTGCCCTGCCAAGGTCTGACACCCCAGTAAATGGGGATGAAGTGGCCCCCGTTCAGCGAGGCTGTGGTTCTTCTTTTTACCACTGATGCTAGGGCCCAGCAGAGCAGGTTGCTGCATCCCTGGGGTGTGGAGGCATCCCTGGGATGTTAGGCTGCTGGGGAATATGAGAAGCAGCCTACACCCCAAAGCAGGGGACACTTTTACCAACCAGTACCCAGCACTTGCTTTATGCCTAAGCTTGGTTTTACTCCATCACCTCCCCCTGCCCAGAGGAAGGAGGCAGAATCCTCCACAATTATTTCCCCACAGGGAAGCTGGTGTAGGAGGTGATGCAAAGCAAAAAGGTGACTCAAATTTCCCCAGGGCCCAGTGCCAGGACAGGGAGGTTTGAAAGCAGAGAAAGGAGCAGGAAAGTCAGCAGGGTCCTGCAGTGACAGGACACCAACCCATATTTTTGAAGCCTGGAGCCATCTCCACATGTCCAAATTGGCACTCGGCTCTGCAGTGAGGCACTGAGAGGTGCTCTGACCCTGGAAACTGCTTGTTCTGTTGCTCGCAGTTCCTCAATTCATGGGATCATTTCTATTGGCATAATTCCATGTGTCTGTTCTGTAGCTGAGACCAAGCTGGGGACAGTGGCAGGGCTCTGGGACAGGAGGGGTCTTTGAGTGACAGAAGTGACACCAAAACTGAGAGTTGAAACAGGAAGCACTTTGACTTTCATTGCATCTCAGAAACCATCATAAATGACATGAAATATTCCAGGCTCTGATACCGCTCTATCCTGCCCCACAACTGTTCCTGCTCTTGGCTTTGGGGCTGTGAAGTGCATGTGTGGCGGCTCCTCCAGCCTGGCCCTGGAGCTGCTCTGCTTCCAGCATGTCACAGCTCTCCTCTTTGAAGGTGAAATGTTCCAGGACTCTGCCTGACGAGGAATTTTTAAGGAGAGTTGAAGTAAAATATCCCCAACCACTTATCGAAGGAGAGAACAGTGGAAAAAAAAAGCTTCAAAAAATCCCCCCTTTATAAACATTTGAGGTAGTTTGAGCATGACTTTATCCCCTGGACTGAGGTTTGGAGGCTGGGCAAGTGAGTTTGAAGTTTGAACAGAGCTTCTCTCCAGCTGCCTTGTCAGGAGCTCATGGTAAACAGAGATTTACAGGACCAAACTGTTAAAAAGACTGGCTTAAAAATGATTTGTTTAGTTTTGAATTTCTCCCTTTTGCTATGCCCTTCTTTCCCATTGCTGGGGAAAAATGTGTCCTGCAAGCCCGTTACATCCCATTTAGGGTGAAACATGCAGCACATTAGGGTCAAACAAGAACTTACTTGGTACCATTGGGTGCCATGAGAAGTAGATGATGCAGCTGCACCAGGAGCACCATCCCAGCCCTCAGGTTTCTACAGAAGAAAGCCCCAGGCTGAAGGATCCTCAAGCTAATTTTTGGAGTCAGGGGTGCCTTGTGGTACTCGCAGTTTGGGGCAAAGGGCTCAACACAGAGCAGAGATGAGCACTGGCACTTCTGAATGTTAAGCCTTTTGTTTTTGCAATACCAGAAAGATGACAGGGTTTAAAATCATTTTACTTTAACCTTGGAATCTCAACTGTTTACACAGTGGAAAGTTCAGCTGACGTGTTCCTCTAATCACCTCCGGCAGGGTGAGCAGAAAGTGCCAGACCCCAACTGAAAGCCCAAATGTCCCAGTGACAGGAGGCCGCCAGTGCCCTGCATAGCTGAGCAGTGATACAAGAACCCTTTTTTACCAGGTCCTTGTCATCACTTTGTCCAATGCGCTCGAGAGGACAATACCCAGTGCATTAGAAACAGCCTGGAGCAAACACCATCCTGCCTGAGATTACAGCAGGGACATGGGATCGAGAAACAAAACGCTCTGGCTGGGCTGGGTGAGAGCAGGGCAGATAAGGGAAGCATTCCCCATCGGCACAGGCCTGTGGTATCAAGCAGCAGGATGCAGCACATTCCTGTCATGCTCTGGACTGTCACTGTGTCCTGAAGGTCCCTTGGGCTCCTGACTTTGGCACCACTTCTCAAAACACTCTTATTAAATGCCAGCCCAGCGGGAGCCTTGCAGATCCACAAGTCCCCATTGCTTGGAGTAATTTTTCCCAAGAGGGAATACTCATGCCGGTCTGCAGGCATGGGAAGGAGCTCCCACCCAGCCCGTGTGGACCATGCAGTGCCACAGTTCCTCAGGGAAGACCCCGTTTGGGTGCTGCCTCTGATGGAGAGGGCACACGCCCTATTTCCAGGGACATGTGAGGAGAGCAGGTTGGGCATGGCTGATCTCATATCCCCAGCCCATGTGGTGGCTGGACAGCAGCTCAGGCAGGGAGCCAGGGCTCCCTTCTCGCCCACCCTGGCACCAGCAGCCACAGGGAGCCAAGATAACCCTTATCTCTCAGATAGGGGCAGGGGTCAGAGCAGGAGGTGCGTGTCAGTGAGAAGGTGCACATTGCGAGACCAGCAGCAGGGACAGGTGGAAGCTTGTCCCTAGGCCCTTCCTATTTCCCCATTTGTCACCTTGCTATCGGCGTGCCAAGTTGCCTGACAAATGCCAGACATGAGCACGAGGAGATTACGAGTGTGGCCACACTGCTCCTTCCTCTACCCCCACCTGCAGCCTTCCAGTGGCTCCCATGAGACCTCTTTTTTCTCAGAACTTTATTCATCAGCAAAACCTGGGGGTCAAGAGCCCTTGCCAGTCTGACTAGCAGGTAGAGTGTGGGCACTGTGCAGGGGGAACCAGCAGTACCTGGGCTGTCAGGGAGGCAAAAGCAGTTGTTTTGAACCATATCCTGTGGGTGAAGCCCGTGGACAGAGACAGGATCTGGAAAGCCTCTGTGCACCTGCAGTCAGGTCCACCCATGTTGGCTCATGTGCTGTGAGGGGACGGGTCGTGCTCCAGATTGATTTCACCCTCAGATCTTGTGCTGAGGATGGGGTCTCACACAGGGTATGGGTGTGCAGCCCCTCTCCCCACCTGAGCCCAGCGGTGGGGCAGGACAGCAGAGCCACTCCTGCACCAGTCCCACCTGTGTGCACCAACCCTCCTGTGCTGGTGGGCCTGGCTCCTCCAACCCCTCCTCTCTCCTTCTCCCAAGGGACGGGGTCCATGGTCTCAGCTCCTCCAACCTGACCTCTCTCCCTCTTCCAAGGGACACGGTCCTTGGTCCCAGCTCCTCAGACCCCTTGTCTCTCCCTCTCCCGAGTGACCCGGTCCATGGCTCGGGCCAGGCACTGGTGCCCCCTGCCCTCCCCCAGCCGTGGCAGAGCCCCCCGGCTGTCCCGGAGCTGGGGGTACCCCACGGGGCTCTCCCAGCCCCCCACAGCTCCCCAGCCCCCCTGACCCTAACCCGCTGCCCCCCAGGCACCCAGGGCAGCTTCCCCCGCCCGGCAGACGCCTTCGCCTTCGAGGAGGACAGCAGCACCGACGGGCTGTCCCCGGAGCGGCCCCGCAGCCGCGGCTCCCCCGCGCCCCCCGAGCCGCCCGCAGCCCCCAAGGGCCCCGAGCGGCCCCCCGGCGGCCCCGCGGCCCCGCAGGTGGGGGGACAGGGGGACAGGGGGACAGGGGGGACATGGGGGGGGGACGGGGGGGGACAGGGGGAGGGACATGGGGAGGGACACGGGGGGGACATGGG
>JAWWEE010000041.1:9863729-9875813 GCA_035221455.1 Xenops minutus | reverse complement strand
GCAGCAGCAGCAGCAGCACACGGGGGCAGCAGCAGCAGCAGCAGCAGCAGCAGCAGCAGCAGCACACGGGGGCAGCAGCAGCACACGAGCAGAGACAGCTGCGCTCACAGCTCCAGCATCTCCCCAGCATTCATTACACCACAGGCAGCAAAGCCTGGATCCAGTTCACCCTGCTCACAGAGGGACAGAGCCACATGTCTCCCAGTCTCCTTCCAAATCTATTTTTTTCAGTCATAAAAAATTATGGCTAGGTGCCGAGTTTCAGAGGAGAGAGGAAAAAAAAGTCCAACACACAGTGATATTTAGGAGCATCCAAGAGGATTTTAGTTGCATGAATTCAAATCCACAGCAATTTATCTGTGCAGATAAATGACTGACTGAGCCTGATGAAAACCTGGGCATTGGCTCAGGAATGCAAAGCGGCAACAGCCTCTTGCTGCGACTCCACTTGGGAAAAGGATCCAGAGAACTCCTGCATCCCTACAGCCTTCCCCTTCACAAGCACAGGGAGAGAGGGGACAGAGCTGTCACTGTCAACTGCCTTGGGTAATTTCCCTTTTCTTTGCACAGCCTGGTCTCTGATCCCAACGCAGGGACACGGCCTCCAGTCCATCCTGACATCTATGCCAGCAGCGACTGCCCACCTTCTGCAGGAAGGAGTTAGGAGCGGGAAAACATCCTGTGCACAGTCAGGGCTGTGCACTGCCCCCTGCTCCTGCACAGGCAGAGACACACAGACTGTTCACTGGGCCACGGGTAATGCACTGACACCAAGAAGGCTGCTGTTTACCCCAGTACTGCACATCCCCTTGCCCACCCCCTCAGGGAGAACACAGCTGGCAGCCCCAGGGAGGGGGGGAAGACACAGGACACTGGCACCTGGGCACAGCCAGCAGCTCCGAGGTGACCTGGGAAAAGGACCTGAGTGACCAAGGACACTGGTGACACTATGAAACTCTGACCCTGAAGGTCCCAAAGGAGCAGGACAGGGCAGAACATCCGTCCTCATGCTGGATGGGCGCACCCCTGCCTAAACCAAGCACTTCCAGTCTCACCCCTTCTCTGTGACACAGACATCGGGTTCACTGGAGTGCTCAGAAGGCAAAAAGCAGTAATGTTACATAGGCCACCAACTTCAGCGTGGCACAAGGAGCCCAATCTCATCAGCAGCACCCACACAGCCAGAGGCAAGGCAGGGATCACAGGGAGCAGCACATGGGGAGGACTTGGGGCTGCCCAGGAGCAACCTCACCCCAACCTCACCCGGCACCAGCATGGGACAAATTTGGGTGAAGAGGGCTCAGAATGGCCATGGGGCTGCTCCGAGGGCCAGCAGCTGCCTGAGGACTCAACGGTGCCTTTCTTTCTTTCAAAGAACATGAGGTACCAACAGGCCTTTGCTCACTGTAACAATCACAGGGGAACTGAAAGCCAAGTGCAAAACAACCTCCCCAGCACTGCAGCTCCGAGGCTGAGGTGCAGCTCACTGTGACAGCTCCAGCAATTTTGGTTGAAGCTCACAGCACTTGCTTGGCAGCTGGACATGGCTCCTGCTGCCTCCTCAGACTGCTCCAGACTGGCCAAAATCCAGTGTTATTGTTACCAACACTCTTTGGATAACAGCCCCAGTGAATAAGGTGTCACAGATTCCTTCAGGGGGCAAGTGTTCATGCTGCAGGAATTCCTGAAAGTGCCATGGGGTTTGTGGGCCTTGGAAAACAAGACACTCTCATAAGGAAGAAGCATCCAGCAGCCCTTAGCAGAGCCTCCCTGGCAGCTACTGCTCTTGGCTATTTTACACTAAAAAAATTACTATTTTGCTTTTGAGAGGAGCGTGGTGGCCTGACTTCTTTCCAGGTATATCCAGCTTTAATCACAGCATCCCTACAGACATGAGCCTCTGCTGGCTTGCAGAAAGAGCTGGCAGATGTGCCTTGTATGCTGGGGACATCTCCCTGTTTCCCAGGCTTCCCAGTATGTGGAAATGCTCATGCACTCGGAAAGGAGTCACTGAAGCTGGAGAGCAGCAGGGAAGAGACCAGTCGTCTCCCACACCACTTGCCAGCTGCTGGCTGTCCCACAAACCCCGTGCCATGCCAAGGTCTGAAAAACACAAACTGAACTGGAACACTTCTGCTGATTTAGAAGTCCATCCAAGTGTGGAGCTGGTGATGAAGCTGCACAAAGAGCAGAGTGCATATGGACAGATAGACAGGAGAAAGGAAAACCAAGGGGCTATGGAAGCACTCACCACCCACAACCCAGGGGAAAGGAAGCAGTGTAGCCATTTACAGACATGCCAGGAACTATCATGGTGTGACTGCACCAACAGCCTGAGCAGAGCCAACCACCTGCCCATGGCTCTAAGAAAAGGGGGGATCATTAATTCCTGTAATTATCGCCCTCTGAACTTGGGAGAGGAAAAGGTGACAGCAATTTTTCAAGAGCTCTATTTACAGACACGACACATGTACCAGAGTGCAGGGAAAAGGCAGTAATAGCCTGAACTCCACAGAGTCATGCTATCCAAGTGCCTGCAGTCTGGGATGCAAGAGCAGGCTTGGACCAGACCAACTCACACTGCTCTGGCTCCCACCCCTCCTGGGCACCCCTCTTGCTGCTGCCCTCAGCATCCCACACCCCACCAACACCCCAAACTGGGCAGCTCTGACCCAGCCTCTTTCCTGCAGGGAGCTCCACACACTTGCCAAGAGTGTTGAGAGCAGACATGGTTCTGGCCCCTCTCCAGCCTCACAAGATCTTTATTTAACAAACTGCCCTGTTTCACCACATTTCGTGGGTCTGATGCTTGCACAGACTTTGCTGTACCACAGCACTGGTCCCCAAGAACAGATCTCATCTGTACTATCCTGTTCAGCTCAATGAGTAACTACCTCTGCTAGGAGGACAGTGAGAGGAAAAGATCAAATACTCAAAAATTCAGACTCTGTGCTTGCACAGATCAGTTAGGGCAGACAGGTTTTGCCTTGGACACCACAGTCAGATAAAAACCATCTGAGAGCTGTGACCTAAGCCAAATAGGCACTGTACTTTAAAAGACAGACAGTTTCCTTTTTTCTCCTTGGTGGTAGATAAAGCATTCAGAAAAGAGCATTTTTCAGCATACAGAGCCATAAATCAGTAACAAAAATTAAATACAGGCACTGAAATTAACGCTACATGTTTAGCAGCAGGCACACAGTTCCCTGAATAAGGCACCCCTGGCTCATGTGAGAGCAGAGATGCATTTTCAAATCAGCCTGAAGCACAGAAGAAGTGTTTAAAACCCTCAGACAGCTTCCAAATTCACTACTACAGCTTTTCTCCCTGGCAGGGGGAGGGCAGCAAACAAGCAGGACAGACTCCCAGGAGCCACGACTCAGCCCCAGGAATTTCCACACAGCTGCTCTGCTCCTGCCGCTCTCCAGAATCACATTCCCCTGGAATTAAGTTCTGGCACACTTTGGAATTAAAGTGGTTTGCAAAAATCACTACAGTTCTGCTCTGCAGTAACTCCTGTGACATAACCTTCCCAGAGCAAATGGATTTCTTGCAGACCAAGGCAAACCTGCACTGCAACTGCTCCTCCCAAGTGCTGTTCTTTGGAGCTGTTGGAAGACACAGAGCTCCTCTCCTCTCCAACACCACAGCCCTGACAGCAGCAGAAGAATCCAGCTGAAAAACGGGAATGTGGTCACTTTGCCCCAGCCTGGATGCCTCTGCTGACACTGCCAGCAGCAGCACTTGATCCAGAGCTTGGGAAGGGGATGCTTGTCCCATGGGAAACAGGCTGATGAACAGGCAGGGCCATACTGAGCCAGGCCTCAGGAGGAGGGTAAGATCCTGCAGATGCCACACACAGCAGCTCATCCCACTCACCGCCATGTACGGCCGACATCCCGCATCCCGTGTTTTGGCAATGGAGTCCACGAGCTGCCCGCTAATGCCAAAGTCACAGAGTTTAATATTCCCATTTCTGTCCAGAAGAATATTGGAAGGTTTGATGTCTGCAGGGGAGAGAAATTTAAAGCAGTAAGTCACGGCTGGAGGTTTCAATTTCAGGCACAGCAGCTGCAGAGGATCCAGGCCGACATCCCTTGTGCTCACTAGGGATCCTGAACATGAGGAGATGGAGCCCGAGGATATGGAGTCAGCCCCAGAGATGCCTCATGCCCAGGGGCAGAGGCAGATGCCAAACTATCCTGAAATCACACTTACATGGAAAAAACACAGGCTGAAGGGGCAACAGAACAGGCACTGGAGACACCTGTGCAAAAGCTGTACTCAGACTCGCAGCAGGACACGTGCCATTTATTTACACTCTGACTGAAGCAAAGGCTGCTTACAGTTCTTGCCACTATTTTCACAGACAAGAAGAAAAGACATGAACTCACCTCTGTGAATGATTTTCAAGTTTTCTTTTAAGTGGTTTAGTGCTTTCACAGTCTAGGAAAGAAAAACAGATAAAAAATAAGCAGACGTTCTAAGAGTCCTGGGATTATTAAATTTTTGAAGCTCTAAGAGTAGGGGGAAAAACATTTAATATGTTGAGATATCAAAGCTGTACTATGCCACGTAATAAAAGCATTTTTCTCTGAGCCTCTCCTGCAAACAGAAGGTGATATAAGGGAGGAGATGTGCTTAAGTGAAGACACACCCCCTGTGATCTAGAAAGATCCCACTCTGGGAGAGGGGAGCAAAGGGTGAAGTCAAAACAATTTCTGATATTAATTATTCTGAGCAATAACTTATTTCAAGCCCTGTGCTGTATTTTTTTCAGTAGGTAATAAATATTCCCATTCCTTGACTTTTTATTGGGCCAGGGTTTGAAAACATCAGCCAGGTTCTTCACCTGCTGAAGACTCTCCTGTGCTTTTGGAAGACTTTCCACGAGGCTGCCAGAGGCTTCCCTGGACTGGAGAGGCTCAGCATTCCCTGCAGAAATCCAGTGGGCCTGACAGATTTTTAAAGGCAGCAGCAAGACAGAGATTTCAGGATACATTTCAACACTGACCCAAACTACACATTTGTTTTGCAGGGCCAGACCTTGCCCTTGTGTTCAGCCAACCAAGGGTTCACTTTGGCACAGTCGAGAGGAATTTTACATGGATACTTAAAGGAAGGAAGGGGACTCTGTGTAGCAGGGCTGCACCCGGATACCCTGGGTGGGATTCCTCTCCCTTCACCACCTCAGGCACAATGAGATGGGTCCTCAGCTCATACAGAGAAATGCCAACTTGCCCCCAGTGCCTCGAGTGTGAGGGTGGGCAACTCACTGAGACCAGAGCCTGGTGGGGTTCACCTGTCTTGGGCAGAAATGCCCAATTCCTTGTTCCCTTTACAGAAAAGGGAAGGGGAGACAGATCATCTATTTGAGGCACCTTTCTTGGGATGAGACAGCAATGCCTCCCCCTGTGCACATGAAGTAATCCCTGTGGAGAGGGCTGCTGCCTGCGCTGCTGGTGCCAACATTCAAGCAGACAGAATAGGAAACTGGTCCTGGCCAGGGTCTCTTTATGAACTGATTACTGATCCCAGGACTTGCTTCTCCACCATGTAATATACTGTGGAAAAGTCACAAGCACCCTCAAAGACCATTCACGGTGTGATGCCAATGGCAGCTGAAGTTCTGCTGCACAGACCAACCAGCTTTTCACTCGGAGTGACAGATCTGAACTATTCACATTAACTTGAACAAAAAGGTTTAATAAAATACTCACAGCTAAAGTGATTTTGCCTAGGATTTCTTCTGGAATAACATCATCTAATACACTATATACATATTTGTAAAACTTATCAAACGAGGTAGACATGAGCTCCATACAGATCCAACAGTCACCCTGGAATGAGAAAATAATCTATGTTACTGTCACAATCAAAACAAGAAATACAAATCCAGAGAGCTATAGAGATCCCTTAAATCCAAATGGTAATTAACAGCAATGTGCATTCGACAGGAAGGATGGAATTCAGGTTGATTAATTTTAGCAATGAAAGACATTTCACACAACATTCAGAGGTACCACCTAAGCAAGAGAAAATGAAAATAAACCAAGGTATGGGGTTGGTTGTTGATTTACACTTTACAGCCAAACAATTCAAATGCAGAAAATTGTAAAACATACCAGAATATGTGTTAAACCAAACCAAGCTGAACTGCCATAGTATGTTTTTTCACCAAGCTCTCCTGGAATCTGTAAACTGACCTGCTCACAATGGATTTTCGGGGGGGGGGGGGGGGGAAATGGATCCCCACCCCCCCAAAGGGATCCCCACACCATAGAAGGACTGCACCTTTTGCTTCAGTACATATTCGCCCAATGGTGATAGAGTGCTTACCCACGCACTGATCTATTTCTATTTTTTGGAACATGTTAGCCCCATTGAGGAGGACAGGAGGCTTTCCATGAGCTGTTTTTGAAAACTCTCATGCACTTGAGGCAACTCTTCACTGCAGAAATACCAAACCACTAGACCTAGACCTGCCATCATCAGAAATGACATCCTCACACCATCTCCTGCAGACTGTACCACAATGAATGTCCAAACTGCATCAGCTGTCAAAAACTACCTGCAGAACAGTCTTTGTGTCTCATCCTGGCTAAACAGCACCCACAAAATCCCTGTGAGGAGAAGCAGCTTGTGCAGACAGTGCTGCCCAGGGCTGAGGAACAGCTCAGGGCGTGGGATAATCTCTGGGTAGGACAAGCTGCACACTCCTGTGGTACAAGAAGCAACAGAGGAGAAATTCCCAAAGTTATTAGCCTACAGAAGGCAGATTTTCCTGACCAAAGAAAACACAAACCAACTCAACTCTATGTCAATATATGGAAATAAAATTAGGAAAAACCCCTAGGGTATGGGCACGCTAGAGAAGTGGCAAAGGCCCCTGCTCCATCCTGCACACTCAAACCACTTCTCAATCTCTCAGTCTCAGGAGAGTCAGAAGCAATTCTCCAATTAAACTTAACTGGTGGGAAAACTTATAGAGTTGCAGTTTTTAAGGCCAAAAAGGGCTTTTCTGCCACTCAGAATGACCTTCTGTGAAACACAAGCCAAGAAACTGCACCCAGCAAGCTGCCTCCAGCCCAAAGGTTTGGGTCAGCAGGAACAGAAGAGCCCAGCAAAGGTGTTTCCAAACACCACATATGCAGGTATGGGCACAGGCAGCGGTGCCTCCCAGGTTGGCCCTGGGCTGCTCACACACATGCAAGGCTCTTTTCAGCCAGACAAATAGCAAATTGCCCAGAAGGGTCCATGTGCCATCAGCATTACAGGTGCTGCTGCTCCAGTGAGAGCAAAGCCCCCACCCCCTCCTGCCAAGGCTGACGCCAAAGGACAGCCTCTCCCTTCTGAGAAGAGGGCATCTGCTTCCCTAGGAAGTGCTGAGCCACTGGTGGGCTGGCTGGGGAAGACTGTGGGTTCAGAGCCATGGGCAGCTCCATTTTACACAGCTCTGTGGACACCAGGTTTTTCATATCAGCACGAGGTAGAGAAGGAGCTGTAATCACCCACCCAATGGAAATGGCTGCTACAAGCCTGAGCCCAGAAAACACTCATTTTACCCAAAAGAAAGCAGAGGGATGGATGGAATAGGTGGTGTGCCACACATGGAAGCAGAGACATCAAAGTGAAAGAGGCAAGAGCAGCATAGTGGGAAAAGGGATGACGAGCACTTCAGAATACCTGGAGAAAGGTGAACTTGGACTGCTAGAGACCAAATGATTGGCTATGGATGAATCTGGCTATGGAACCACTCAGATTTAAACTGCAGAAGTGAAATTGGGCAACACATGTAGAAAATTCTTCTTTTCAGCACTAGCAACAAAGGCAAAATGCAGTTGAGGCGCTTCCATACGATGGAGAATGGCTCAGAGCAAGCAACTCCAGTGCTAGTGATGGCCACAAATCAAGTGAGACTGGAACCCCAGAAGAGCCTTACAAACCCTCTGTAATGAGAGCAGACATAGACTGGTTCTACTGGCCACTGAATCTTTCAAACACTGTTTCTGCTTTGACCACCATTATATAAAAAACTGGGACAGGGCAGTATTCACGGGTTATTGTACAGAGACTGTGGGGACTGGACCGGTTCTGGAGTGGCGGAATATTACTGACCACCTGCAGCCTTGCATTTATGTCCAACTGCACCAATATTGTGAGTGGGTTCAGTTACAACAGCTGGTGTTTGGACAGCAAAACAAAGTGGAGTGACAGGCAGCCTGAGCAGAGCCATCATTGTAACAAAAGCTCCACGTGTACTCTGTGCATCCATGGGGTTGGGATGGGTGTTGTACTGGAACCTTAAATGTATGTGGTGGTTTAGTTTTCTTTGTTTTGGTCTAGGCCTTCCCTGGTAACAGGGTTATAACTAAGGAAGTATGCCACACCATTCCTTTACATAATCAGGTGTATAAAAAGACAAGGGGGAAGCTTCCTCTCTCTCTCCCTTTCCTGTGCTTGGAGGACAGCAGGTCTCAGTGTGTTGCCTTTGCTCTTACCTATGTGAGCTGAGGCCTATCTGAGAAACTGTTGTTCCAGCCATGCAGAGGTGGAGGAACTGCTTCTCTTGAGGGAAGTCTGGTGAGAATTTGTCAGTTACTTTATTGAGCTATTTCCCTGAGTTTTCAAGTGTGTGTATCTGTTTTGTTTTGGTTTTACCCATTTTTGTCCCTTTTCGCCTTCCCCTTTTCCCCCTTTTCCCTTTTGGGGCTGTTTGGGATTCTTGTTCTGTATATTCATAGTGTTTAATTGTATATAATAGTAATATATGTGGATAGATATATATTTTTACTACCATTTTCTTTTGGTACTTTTTTTCCCTCTCTCTCTCTCTCTCTCCTGGGAGGGGGTGTGGCCAACAGCTGGGTTTGGCAGGGAGCCAACCCAAACCTCCACAAAGTACAATAAATTGCTATCCTGTGTTGATTTCTAAGCATAAAACCCCTCTGTATATGATCAAAAGCACCAAAGGAAAGATCTGGTTTACTTGTCTCATGAGATATGTGCCATACAGAAATCCTGGATGTGGGCATTTATTGATCTGGTAATACAGAAACCTACCTGACCAACATGAACTCATGTCAGCATGATCAAAGGAAAAAGACAATAGACCTTTTCCTTTATGTAGCTTCATTAAGGCTGGTGGCAAAATTCAGAACTCTATAAATTAACTCTTCCTGGGACTTGGAAGGCCTTACCTGTTGGTAAACTGGTGAATTTTACTGGGAAGAAAAAGGAAGACTGGCAGGGATGGCTGGGCACTGGGCACCCAACCCCCTTCCTGCCCAAATACCAAGAACTGCTGATGTGCATGGGCAAGTCCTGCTCCGCTGTGAACTGTGAGGACAAAACGATGCTAGTCAAAGCTTCTCTTTAATTTTTGCTCTTAGGTCAGGGTGATTTCCAATTATAAAATGACAAAAGAAGTATTTTAATTTTCTCTTCCTACTACAGTTATTCTTTCAAAGAATGTATTTTAGCCCTTATTAAGTCACCAGACGCTAATGCACAACTTGTAAACATTCCAGAAAGTGTCCGGGAACACCCTGTGCATTTAATTCAAAATATCCTTGCCCAGGATAGATACAAAACCTGCTTTACCAGCACTAGGGATGCTTCAGCTTCTCAGTGCAGAGCCCCAAGTTTCCAATCAACTCCTGAGCAGCTGTCACAGAGATGCCACTGGAGTACAGCTGGCCAGAAAAGGATCTGGGGGTCCAGGTGGACACTGAGTTGAACATGAGCTAACAATGTGTCCTTGCTGTGCAGAAGAATCACAGCACCCTGAGCTGCATCAGGCAAAATTCCCAGCAGGTTGAGCTGGGTAACCTTCTCCCTTGATCCAGCACTGGTGAGGCCATACCTGGAGTGCTGTGACCAGTGCTGGGTTCCCCAGCAAAGAGATACTCCAGCAAAGGGCCATTAAGATGACAGAAACAGGAGCATTTCTCCCATGAGGAAAGGCTGAGACACTGTTCAGCCTGGAGAAGACTTAGGGGAATCTCATCCATGTCTCAGGTCCTTATAGGACCTGAGGGAAAGTCACAGAGGATGGAGCCAGGCTCTCCTCAGTGGTGCCCAGCGGCATGACCAGGGCACAACCTGAACACAGGAGGCTCCTTCTGAACATGAGGAAACAATTTTTGTGAGGGTGATTGATTACTGGCACAGGTTGCCCCAGGAGACTGGAGTCTCCATCCCTGGAGATATTCAAAAGCTGTGTGGACACAGCCCCGGTCAAGTGGCCCTTGGTGGCCCTGCTTGATCATGGGGCTTGGACAAGGTGACCTCAGAGGTTCCTTTCAACATTCACCACTCTGTGATACATATGCTAAAGGTTTATCACATCCACACACTGCAGGGAGCAGCCAATTCTATGCAAGTTCTACCTGCACTAGTGAGAGAGACCAAAGAATGTCACCACCACCACATATCCTTATGTGTCACACAGGACACTTTTCCTATGGACCAGGGACTGACCACAGGGACAGATACATTGAGTAACGGCAACACAGCCAAGGATTTCCATAGAAACAGAATGTTGTGCATCAACAGCAAAGAGATCAAACAACTGAGCAAAGGCTATGTTCACAATTCACACCAGCACCAGTGCTGTGCTACCAAGACATCCGTCCCAGCTCTTCTCTCCTGCCAGCAGAAGTTCCCCATGGACGGATTTATGGCTTTCCAAGCACTTCTGCAACTTGCAACAAATTTTTTATTAAATAATTTTATCAAGTATTGAATTTGTTGGTTTAAACTTGGCTCGGCTAGACTCACACTGTGTAGGAGTCACTCCTGAGATTCCAAGTCAGACAAGGTTTTTTCCTCTTCCCCTCTTGAGAAGAAAAGCAACAGGAACAGGTACTTTGAAGAGTCACTAGTGTGGTCATGGTAACTACCCAAACACTCCCAGCCTTACAAGTATTGTCTCAAACCAGAGTAGCTGTAAAGCTTTTGGCAGACATGCCAAGAAGAAAAGAAGACTTTTTTCTCAGACCTAAAAACCCTCTAAACAGCAACACTCAGGGCCAAAGTCTCAGGGTTCCCCACACAGCCCTACAGGCTCAGCCCAAAGCTCCTCTCTGCTCACTAGAAGAGACTCAAGTGAAATGATTGCAGAAAGCCCAGCAATCACCTTTTTCAACCAAGCAAGTACGGCTTTGAGAGGAAACACACAGACACAAACAGCCAGATCCTCTTCAATGAGCATTTCTGCTGGATGGTGGGGACAGCACTGCCAGGAGTTCAGGCTCTCATGGGTGCAGGACGGAAAAGCCTCATGAGGCAAGTGTGGACCTCACAAAGTTCAACAAGGCCAAGTGCAAGACCCTACACATGGGTCAGGGCACTCAGCACTATAAACGATGATGAACTGAGAGCAGCCCTGAGGAGAAGGGCTGGAAGATGCTGGTGGACGTAAAATTGGACATGAGCTGGTAATGTGCTTGCAGCCCAAAAAGCCAATGGTGTCTAGGGCACAGTGCACTGAAGCCCCTGACTCCATGCAAAGGCTGAAACACTGTCTTCTACTTTTTCAGCTTTGTTCCTGTTTGATTAAAAAGGCAATTTAATCTCATCTAGTGAGTGCCAGTGAACTCAAGCAAAATCCCATACCCAGAGATCGACTTGTCGTTTTTGCACTTTACATGTTACATCACATGCACAGACACAGAATAACAGAAACGTCCCTTCTGTTTGGAGAACAAGCAGTAAATGATAAGGGTTCAGGTGCTGCCTGCTGAGGGACAAGCAAGACCCAGAGAAGACTTCCTGTCACAAAGTGGAGAACAAGCAAGACAAAAAAAAAATTGTAGGGAGAAATAAATTTTTTTCTTTCCAAATCAAACTTCTGGTACTCACAGAGGCTGCCACAGGAACACATATTCACAGTTATTTTTCTGACCTTGGAAAAATGAATGAGCCAGCAGTGCCCTGGAGCCAGGAGGGACATCCCTGTCCTAGGGACATCAGGGCAGGGAGGGGATTGTCCCACTCTGCTCTACACTGGGGTGGCCTCACCTGCAATAGTGGGGCAGGTTGGGGGGACACAATGGAAGGGAGAGATTGAGCCATTGGAGT
>JAWWEE010000041.1:9847129-9863629 GCA_035221455.1 Xenops minutus | reverse complement strand
CACAGCCCCAAGGCTGCCAGAGCTCCAGGAGGGTTTGGATGATGCTCTGGGGCACAGGGGGTGACTCTTGGGGATGGACCTGTGCAAGGTCAGGAGTTGGACTGGGTGATCCTTGTTGAGTCCCTTCCAATTTGGTATGTTCTGTGATTCTGTGATTCAGAGACTGCAGGCTGGGACACTTGTCAGGCTACAAAGCAAGACCTTGCACAGTTTTGTCCAATTTGGTTTAGTATTCCCAAACTGCCATGATCCAAGAGCTTACCTCTGCCTCTCCACATCAACTGCTCACTGTTGTGGAAGGCTCCATCCCAGCTGCTTCTCCTAGAGCTGCTCAAATCCTGCCAACCACGTGACTGCACGAGCTCCCTGCTCAGCATGTGAGCTCCTCCAAAGAGGCTCAAATGGAGGTCCTTTACCTTTTAGGAGCAGGCAAAAGATTTGTCATCTGTAGCTCCATCCATATCCAGAGAATCTGCATCCTGGTAATCCTAAAAGGATTTGCTTTTTGAAACTTATTTCCTTACTTTTCACCTCGAAATTCTGGAAAAAGGGCTTTGTTTTACATGGTTTGCTGAGGACTTACTGAGAGAATTTCAGTCTTTAGCAATGTCCCATAAGCTCTTACACACCAGGGGATGGTGCATCAGTGACCTGGATCATTCAGTTATTTGGGAACAGATCTGATAAGCAGATTGGGGGCGGGGGAGGTGAGAGAGATCCAAACATCCTGGTGAAATTCTTTTTTTCCCCTTCTGTGCCATCCTACTTTCCTATCTTTAAAAGATTAAGATTTTAATTAATATTGGAATATCTAATTAACATGACAAGACAGAAAAATCTTATCCAAGCCTACCAGCTCACCTGTGTAACACTCAGGTACACAACTTGGAACATCATGCTGGCAGTAAGGGACCAAAGAGAGGGGAAGGCTGCTCTCACCTCCAAAGCAAACACCTCTTATGCTGAAGGGGAGAAATGGGGATTCCACTCCAGCAAGAGTGACCTCAATTAAACCTCTCCAGACAGAGCATGCAAGGAACCCTGCCTGGCTGCAGGAGGACAGGATTTTTGGACAAGAGTGCAGCCAGGTTGACATCTGGGTGTTGATCGGGGTACATTTTTATATTATTTATGTATTTACATTTACATCCTGGGATGTGTGCAGAGCTGCAGGGAGGTGACAGGCTTACACAGCTCTGAATATGCTGCTCATCAGCACCTGGCAAGACACTGTCTTGCCTGCAGACCTTTCGTCACAGCAGCTGACAGCCTTGTCATTGGTATCTCAGGAAAGATGGAAATTTCCAGCCAAGTTGAGGCTCCACACTTGATAGGAGCTTGTACTGTGTGAACATGGACAATGCACACTGGCCCCAAATCACTCCAGGTTCAAATAGACCAGAAAGAGCAAAGCATAGGGAAAGGAAGAATTATTATCCTTATTTAGAGACTGAGATTTAAAGCCAGAGGAGTGACCTGGCAA
The DNA here is from genome assembly GCA_035221455.1 of Xenops minutus. Taxonomy (NCBI): domain Eukaryota; kingdom Metazoa; phylum Chordata; class Aves; order Passeriformes; family Furnariidae; genus Xenops; species Xenops minutus. Next base: position 9,862,146 of record JAWWEE010000041.1, on the reverse strand, counting down.
AACTACAGAGGCAGACTCTTTAGAAGCAGGAATTGAACATTCAGACCCAGTTTTGGGCTTTAACTACAATACTGACCTTCTCTAACAGTTCCCTGTTAAAGCCCCACAACACTGCACAGGTTGCTATACCTGGTAACGTGGTGGGGGAAGTCTTGCAATCACTGGCCCTTGTTCTCACTGGAGGACTTCAGCTTACCAGATGTCTTCTGATACAACACAGCAGAGAGGAAACAGTCCAGGAAGCTCCTGCAGTGTGTAGCAGAGAACTTCCTGACACAGGTGGTGGGGGAGCCCCATTGGACCTGCTGTTTGTGAACAGCTTTGTGAAAGACACTGAGAGGCTGGAGTGTGTGCAGAGAAGGGAACAGAGCTGGGGAAGGGGCTGGAGCAGCAGGAGCAGCTGAGGGAGCTGGCAGGGCTCAGCCTGGAGAAAGCGAGTCACCTTCTGACTCTGCAACTCCCTGACAGGAGGGGAGAGCCAGGGAGGGTCAGGCTCTGCTCCCAGGTAACAGGGACAGGAGGAGAGGGAACTGCCTCAGACTGGGCCAGGGGAGGGGCAGGTTGGATATTAGGGAAAATTTCTTCACCAAAATAGTTATCAAGCATTGGAATGGGCTGCCCAGGGCAGTGGTGCAGTCATCACCCCTGGAGGCATTTAAAAGACATGTAGATGTAACACTTGAGGACATGGCAGTGTTAGGTTTACAGCTGGACTCAGTGATCTTAGAAGGTTTTTTTCCCCAATCTAAAAATACCCCAATTCTGACTAATGTGACGGACTTTCAAACAAGTAGTAGATAAACAAGGGATGCGTCTTTCAGGGAGAATCATGGATGCAAACTGTACATGTATTTAAGGGGAAACTGAACAGTTTAATAGAAAAGAAATCCAGTAAGTCACTGAGAAAAAAAAAATTACCAAATGGCACATGTTGATCAGAAGACACTCAGCTGCATATGAGGCTGAGGTGAAGTACCATACAAGCTTCTACAAGCAAATCCTGTGGGCCACTGCCAGGGACAGAACACCCAGACAGGAGTTTGGTCTGACCCAGCACACCTGCCCTTGTTTTCCTACATGTCTGTTGGTACAAACAGATTCAAGGCAGCTCCGTGTCCACTGGGAGTGTCTGACACAGCCTGGACACGTACAAACATTCACCAGGAATGAGGGCTGGGAGTACCATCACAGCAACCACCTTCTTATAGGGGTGCAGGGCCTCCCCATGGTCACATCTCACAGCCACCAACAGAAATCACAGCCGTGTCCAAGCGCTGTGCCACAGAGCCCAGTCCAGCAGCACACACTGCGTGAGGGAGCCACAGACCTGGAGCTCATCAGGAGAGAAGAAAAGCAGGAAAGGAAAGACTGGAATACACAGAAACACATGCCAGCACATGGGAACAGCATGTGTGTGCTCTGCAGCACCCAGACATCTGGGTCTCCTGGTTAAATACCCTTGAGTAAAAGTGGAGAGTCAGGAAACCTAAAATAAATCAACTTTCTCCTTAGCACAAGGTATAAACTGCAAAGGAAAAATGTAAGTAAAACCCAAACTGTGCTACAAATGAAGCAAGTTTGGGGTGCCCACCTCTCTGAAGAGCGCGCCATAAAACTGAACAATATACGGGCAGTCACTGCTTCGCATCACGACATCAAGGTCCATCAGAAGCTGCTTCTGTTCTTTTTCATCCACTGTCGACCGAATTCTCTGAAAGAGGAAGAATGGCAGAGACTTTATCACTTACACGCCATTACTGTGTCCTCAGCCCTGCTGACGGAGACACGAGCCAGGGACCCCGGACCCAAGCAGAGCAGGCAATCCCCCAGCATGCTAGAACACGCTCCAGAGAATTAAGCTGTGCTCTCAAATAAGAAATATAACTGAATACCCCTAAAGCTGTTTAATCAGACTATAAAACCCTCAGTCCTCGCATGAGCATCAACATTTTCAGATCAAATGTCAGAAGAAAATTAAAGAGCTGAGATTTCACTGAAAACTACAGCAAAATACCACAGCCAGGCTTTCATTTCAAAACAAATTCCCACACAGTTCTTAGCCACATTGGATGGGGCTTGAAGGCTAGTTTGAAATTTAACCAAGGAATATTATGTTTAAAATTTCTTAACACAGAAGCCAAAAAGGCTCCTTCCACAGCCTCCACCATGGCTGCCATGGGGAGAAGGGACTGTCACATACCCAGGGAACACATTGCTCTGGTAATGCTAATGGTGGACAGCAGTCCTGGGAGCTCTTCTCACCAAACTAACAATTCTTTACCCAGTACTGGCCTAAGGAACATTAACAGCATATAAAAGATACTTTATATATATACCCCATGTGTATATAGATGATATATATATATGTATACACACACTATAGTTTATATATACTCTATATATAAAACGTCTCATTTGGGTTTGAAAGAACAATACATGTTTGAAAATAGAAAACTACATGTTCAAACATGAAGCTGGTTAAATGAAGGATGGAGAAGACCATCCACAGTGTTTCATGTGATTTTACAGATATATTTAACATCTTGCTCTAATTAACACATTCCCTGAATCACAGACAAGGAAATCATGATCCTGAAGCTGTGACTCATGTTAAAAACAACTGAAAAACTGTTAAAAAAACGAAGAAAAAAATATTTGGCAAGAAGTCCAAAGCAACAGAAGTAGCCTGGACCCTCCTCGAGGACAAAAACTACGTGGCTGTCCAAGAAAGAAAATTATTCACGGTTGTGGAAAAAATCTGCAAGATACCAGCTCCCATTTCACTGATACTTTGGGTCCTGTGGGCAACTGCTGCTGGCATCAGGACCACATACATCAGCCAGCACAAGCCCAGGTGTATGAAGGCACTTTCAAGGTTGGCCATTCATATAGAACCATATGTGAAACAGTGCATTGTTATGTACTTTAGGACTATTTTGAGATGACCCACACAAAATGAGGACAATATCAACAACTACAGTTTTCCTTACCTTTGGTGTATTGTGATATTTTGGTATTTTACCACTCGTTCTTAACATTCTAGTAGCTCTAGTTTGGCCTAGACAAGTAATCGCTATATTCATATTACCCTTTTCCCACTCCATTAATTCTAGAGTTCTTAGGGAAACTGCCAGGAGATTTGCCCAGTACACACAGTCTGTCACATCTGCGCCCCATGGTGCCATGGGCAGGTGGGATCCTGTGGCCACCAACAGGGCAAGAAGACAGGAGCGATGGGCCAGGAATGGAACCGAAACACTTCACCTCTAGGTCACTGGTTCAGGTCTGTTCCACACAACTTCAGACACGTCACTGAGGAAAGACAGAGTTCGGCTGTTCCCTTGCCCTCGTCACACAAAGCTCTGTGATGCCCCACACTCTGAAGGCTGAGCAGACTGAACATCTTTCTCCAAATGACAAACCATCGGCACTGTGTGAAATGAAAATGCCCTTGCTCTGACCTCCATGGAAAACGATGGATACCAAAGGCACCATGGTGAGACCTCTGAGGAACAGCTCAGTCCCTCACTGACATGTGACCCACACTGAAGAGGTCACCTCTTTGGTGAGGAACAATACCTTTTCTTCATATAATAACTCTATCCCCTTTCTGTACCCACTCTATATCTGTCTCCAAAAAGCCTCTTTCGTGGTCACTTGGGAGTCTGCCCAGCCCTACCCTGCATTCCCCTTGCACCTGCACAATCCTGTCACAGCCATCCCCACAGTGTCCTCAAATTCCACAACTTCCCCCAAAAGCACCTCCTTCCACCTCTGACATTCCTTCTCTACTGCTACTTCTTCAACTCTGGAAAGCATGTGAAGTATCCACTGAATGGTGGAGGCAATTTTAATGGCACTACAGAGCAACACTGAACCCAAACATTCCTCTTCCCAAACACAATCTCCCCAGGGAGAAAGGGCAGGCAGAGGACCCAGACACAGACCGTGGGTCAGCTGTAGGTCAGAGGTCCAGGCAGACACAGGAGCCAAGGGACACCTTGAGAAGCCAAGACAGACACTCCAACAAATATTGTTTCAAGGAGCGAAAGGAATGACATGATACAAGAGCAGAAGGTCTCATACAAGAGTGCTGGATACTGGCAAACTCAAAAGGAGGGGAGGACTCTGAGGAGCAGCGCAGCACCAAGCTGGGGTCAGTCCAGGCTGGAAAGATGGCTTTGTTTATATCTGGAGTGTGCCAGAGAGCCTGCAGCCCAGCACTCCCAGCTCTACAGCTGAGGAACCAGCGTTCACCAGCAGAATGGGAAAGGAACAGCGAAAGGTGAGTGAAGTCAACAGCAGTCACTACCCAAACGGCACGTAAGCCATGGATCAGCATGCTCCCTAAATTCAAGGACTAGTGCAAGGCACTGCAGCAGCTCCCACAGACACACTCCACCGAGAACAGAGGCCACAGCAGGTGAGATGAGGCAGCTCCTTGAAGGCAGCATTTGAGACAGGGATGGGCAGGGTCTGACCTCGCCCCAGGCCTTGCACTGCTCAGCCTGGTCACCCTCCTGCAGGCACTCACTGACAAGTCACTGACAAGTGACCCCACAGCCAAATAAGCCACAGATGGAAAAAGTGGGGTTTGTGGTAGAGGTTTATGGAAAGTCTCTTTTGTAACAATTCTTCGTTGGCCTCAAATTTAAACTGGATGGAATCCTCCAGGAGAAAATTCTCCAGCTCTTTTAATACAAACACAGGTTAGGACAAAACCTTACAACACCAAGAACAAGAGCTCTGAGCAGCATCAACAGCAACAGGATAATATGTGCTGTGCATTGTGCCAATCTGAAACCCAAAACCATGCAGATCCCAGAAACTGGACCCAAAACTGTTGAGACATCATCCAACCCAATTCTCACACAGAAAGAGTTGGGTGCAAAGGGAAGCAACTGGTTTAACAAAAAAAAAAAAAAAAAAAAGAGAAAAATCTATAAACACCAGACGAAAATCCAACTCCTCGAGATGTGAGACAGCCCAGCTCTGTCCTGAGCACAGGGCTCACCTGTGTCCTCAGCAGACAGCTCATCACAGCAAGTGCCTGGCTGTGCTCCCAGGGGACGGCAGGGACTGAGCACACCAAACTAGCAGGAAAAAGGGGATTTTCCTACCCACTGCTGAGGATGAGAGTATCCCTCTACCCATCTGAAACACATTTAGTGTTGACGGAAGTACATCACAAGTAGTTTCCCACCTCCTGTGATGAGACTCTCTCTCTGTCATCATTTCCTTCAGCCCAGCAGGGCTGGGAGCACTGGTTTCCCTGACTCTCAGCCAGCAAACCAAAAGAGAAGACAAACAGAAAATTCTGAAGGTGTCAATTTGAGAAAGGGCACCCAATTGTGCAACGAATGACAATGATAGTTTGCAATAAAGCCCAAAGACTTCTCTTCAGAATTCATATGGGACATCAGAAGGACTGAGAAATTTGCCCCTTGATGGAGCTTAATACACTAATGTGTCATTTTGATGGATTTTTATGGGCTATCAGGCATCCAGGTAAGGACAGAGGGCATATTTGATGCTTAGCAACCTCTTTCATCTCTGAGACTGCCATCCAAGAAAACCTGTGGAAGTCAGACAGGAACTTCTGGTTTAAAGATGTGGATGTGAGAACAAGCACTGACTAAGGGCAAAATAGTGTAAAAGAGACATTGTGCTCTTAACAAGGAATGGCTCCATGGCTTACTGGCTCCTCCAGGAAAAACAGGGATCTTTTATGTGCAACCTATGCGTTTGACATCTTTGATTACCCAACAGATCTTGAAAATGCTTCTGATTTCCTTAGGACAAGTTTAGAGCAGAAGCAGAGCAGATCAAAAGTATTGCTACACTAAAGAGAAAACAGAAAACTAGCAACAATGGCTGAGGACACTGGCTGGAACTGCAGAGTGGGACTAAATCAGCTGGGCTGGTTTATAAAACAGATAATTGAAGATAAAGAAAATTCTGGCATAATGCTGAAAATCACTTTCTTTTGGGGTGGGGAAAAACACTGTGAAGACTGTGGACAAAATTACCTCTTCCCAGCTGGGTTACTCTCCCAGCTGTAACCATTTCTGACAGAAAAATAATTCAATTAAAAAGAGGTGCAGGAAGTTCATGGGGTTGTGGTAAGAAGCTTGAAGGTCCACCAAAGCAGAGACCACTCTACTTTTCTCCAGATGATGTACTTTTCAGCCAGCTGAACTGGTTGAACAGAAACTGGCAGAAGCTGCTGGGAGTAAACCCCAGATACCCCAGACATTCCCTGCTACAGGGCAAAAAGGGGTGAGGGGACGGAGGAGCAGGAGGCAAAGATCTCCTGCCTGAGCCTGAAGCTCAGGACACTCATGGAGGCTCAGGAGACACTGCAGTGCTCAGGCCCCTGACCTGCACAGGAGCCACTCAACACGTCAAAGATTTTAAATATTTTCTAATTTATTTTATGAACTCTTCAAACAAGGAGCTTTCCCTGCCTTCCAGAGGCCTTGAGAAGTAGCTGGCTATTAAAACCCACACTGCATATAGTATTTCAGTGCAAAGCAAAGCATCCTGCTCCAGCTGGGAGAATGCTCCCCAGCTTTCATTCCAGTTTGGTCTTTTTTAAAAATGTATTTTTATATCCATATTCCAAGGATCTTTTAAAGCATCTTTTCTGTGTGAACTATCACCAGGGCCAGAAGGAAACCTCAGGACAGAAACAGAGCCCCCAGCAGCTGGACGAGCTTCCCAACAAAACTGTTTCACCCAAATAAAATGCGGCTTTTCTATGGTTCCTCCAATGTGTCTCAGATTTGTGGTACCCTCAGTGGAACAAGATGCACAGTCTGTGGAGCAGCTGGGACAACACCACATGGTGATGCTGGAGGGCAAATACAAAAGGGGCTGGAGAACTGCTCATGCTGTGAAGCCTCTGGGATAAAGCCAGAAGAGGCAGCATTGGAGCAGGTCCTGAGGAGGGACCAGGGCTCTCTGCAGAGTGGAAAAGCCCAGGACATCAGTGATAAGTCACTTATGAATTGCCAGACTGGGAAAAACCATGAAAAGACTAACATGAAAACAAGAAACTAGAAGCAAAATTAAAGGCTACTGGGTAAAACTGGGAGTGTTACCACACATCACAGAGAGCTGGTGCTGGTGGGGCAAACAAATGCCAGCCAGGAAAAGAGACTTCTTCAAGGAAAATGAAGAGCCAGGAAGAGAAATCTGGCAAGGAGTTGAGGATTTAGCATACAAGCTCACCTTACAATCATGAATTTGCATAGCGAGAGCTGGCTCTGGATAAAACTGGACTGTTCTCTTTCACACCTGGAAGTCTTGACCTCATATGCCAATATATCCTCAAGAAAATGAAGAGAGTGTTTTCAGGAAGACTGTGATGGCAGCTGACCCAGAGCAAAGAAGGACTGTGCATCTCCAGGAAGATCTGAGAGGAAGGGACTTAATGAATGAGTGGATTGTTTTTTATTTGGAAATAAAAATTTGGAAGATTTGGGAAACATAATACATTTTCCAGGGGCAAAAATGAGAAAGGTTTGGACACAAATCCTCTTGAGCTGGATTCCTCTTTCCTCATCCTCTCCCTCTCTTCTTGGTGGCTGTAGGAAGAGGCTCTCTATGGCTGAAAGGATAAGGGATGCACAAGCAATTGCAGGTGGTAGCCTCAGGAGCACCAGGTCCCTGCTCTTGCAGTCCACTCCAGCCTGTTGCCAAAGAAGTACAGCATGTCTTTTTGCCACTAAAATACGTATTCACAAAGGGACAGAGTGACAAAGGCTGAGAGAAAGGAGCAGGACTGGGGACAAGGGCTCATCCCAGCCACATTCTGCCAGCTGAAGCTTTGCTGCAGTGGTTTCAGTCAGCAACACAACCAGGCTCATTTTAGGCTCATTTTCCTCCTTTGCCACTGACTTTGGAGAACAGATGAAAGCTTTCTGACTCATCCAGGGCCTGGCAGCCCTGCCCATGCTAGCAGCGAGACACTCACATTGAAGGAAGGTGCCAGCACTGTATCTGCCAGGACCCATGGGCGGATGAGACCAAAATGAATAAAAGGGAAAAATGAAAGAAAACGGTGCCTGTCTGCAGATCTCGAGTTATTTTGGTGACATTTCAGCATTCAGGAATTATTTCCTGCAGTGGTTAAGAAATACTGCCAGGAAGTGCAGCAAAAAGGCCACGCTGGGGGAGCCTCAGGGCACAGAAGCTGCTGTGCCCAGCGCTGGTGCCACACACACACCAAGCAGGGGGAAAGCTTCAGGGAATTGTTTCTTGTGCAAAGGCATGGCAGGCTACAAAAAGCCAGAGGAAGGAGCTGGGAACAGGATTTGAAAGTACACAATGGCAGCCACACCTGTGTAGGCTGAGGGGAGCAGGATGAGACCCCAGAGGTGTCTGGCTGGTCTGGCACAGCAGGAGCTACCACCAGCCAGAGGAATCCTCCAGCATGGGGAAACAAGGAATGTTTCACGCTTGTAGAACAAAGAGGATTTGAATCTCTCTGGGGTAGAAGGGGGTGACGAGCCTGGCTATGGTAGCTGCAAACAGGACTTGGCCCTTCCAGAAGTAGGGTAGGAATTTTCTGACTGTGCTGGGAATTTGCAGCAATGGTAGTGGAAATTTGGGGAGTAGTAGAGAAGGATGGGGGAGCAGCTGAGATAGGCCCCTGTACCAATTTTCTCTGCATTTAATTAGCAGTACAGAACAGCCAACTTTTGGCTTGTGGCCTCCATAGAACTGTTTCCTCCTGCTGAATGTCCTTCCAAGGATGCTTGGCCTGCTGCTCTGGTGCTGCTCTTGGGGAAACACAGGAGGGACAGCAGCTCAACCAAATAACCAGACACAGGCTTCAGAATCCATCTGTGAAGGGCAGCATTCCTGATGCCTGTCCCAACTCGGTGCCACACCATGGAGGTGGCACTGAGTTCACAGCCAAGACCTCAAATCACTAAACTGGCAAGTTTTCACAAAACACCATTCCCCTTCTCAACCTTCTCTTACAGAAGGGTGTTATTCTGAAGGAGAACACACGGCTGATGGCAACAGTTCTGCCATAAAGAGATCATAGGCTTGAGAGAAGAAGAATGAGCAAAGGCAGAACAGCCCCAAACACAGATGGCCCATAGGGCAGACTGAGATAGAGCAGGAGCGAGGAGATTACTGCAGTCTTGGCTGCCCCAAAAGCATCAACAATCTGAAGAAAAGCCTAAGGAGTCTGGGATGAACCAATCACCAGTCCAAGCTCAGCCCTTTGTTGAAACCTCATCTCAAAGAACTGCACCATCCAAGCTGGGGAATTGCTGCTGCTGCTTTGGAGACCTCACTGACTGTTTCACCCACAGGTCTTCCTTTGCCCAGTTTCGTGTTTTATCCCCACTGGACAAGCAGAACCGTCTCTTACCTCTACCATTTTAGAAATTATGCTGTTGCCCAGACACTCCAACTTTCCTTCCTCAGCAGGCCTAGCCATGCCCAAAGTTGGGTCAGAGAAAAGAAGCTGGCACCAGCCCAGCCCACAACTTGGACATTTCAAGGTTTAGTCACAGCCAGGTTGTATTTGTTGAAAAGTGAACCCCCCAAGCCCAGCACTTCTCGGAGGCTCAGAACACCTCTCCTCCCTCAGGAACGCCAGCTCAACATGCTGTGCCATGCCATCTTGTGTACTTCAGGGACACAGCCCTGGTGCCTTCTGCCTCCCGGATGGGAGCTGTACCTCATCATAGGCCCTCAACACTGACAAGATTCACCTACTATGCTGAAAAGCCCTTGTGCAAACAGTCTGGGACAACAGAATCTCTGCGCCAGCAGACACATCTCCACCCTGACATAAGCTAATCCACCAAAGTGCCCTTCTCTGCATGGCTATACCCATTGTAGAGCTCCAGACAGCAGCCACTGAGCTGGGGGTGTGTGCCTTCCTCATACCCATGGCTACCATGGTTAGAGGAGCAGAACTACAGGTACCCAGGTCACACACCCTGGGTTTGAGATGCTGGAAGTGCCCAGGCATCATTTCACTACATGAACAGGTTTCAACCCACCATCTGTGGATTACATCCATGAGTAGTATCAAAGGCAACTGAAAGAAATCAGCCTTTGACTATAGGCAACCTCTAGGTTCCACTGGAAACATTTAGGGATTCAAAACCATGTTGAAACAGCACTGCAAAACACTCAGAGACCCAACCAGTGATCCCACCACTGTGAGGAAGTCAGTAGTGCCTGGAGAGGATCAAAGCCTGGTGGTTACTCCAGTATCCTGACAACTAGAGACAGATATGGATTATATTCACAGCAGCTGGAGCTGGGGCTGAGATATGTCTACCGGGCACGAGGGCAGCAGGGGTGAATGTTTCCAGATTAGAACAGGGAATATTCCAAAGAAGACAGAGAGACTTGAAAAAGACAGCAACATGAACTCCTACCTAGCTCACTTCTGCTCTTTCCTGGGAGCCATGAGAGTACCTACATTCAATATGAGTTAAAAGAGAAATGTATTTCCCACCTGCAGTGAGCAAAGGAAAGGAGCCAAGAGAGACAAAACAGGTGCTGCCTATCTCCATGGACAAGCAGCTCCTCAAAGGTGCCTAGTGAGCAGCACTGCTGTAGCACGACAGATTACTCTGTATTGCCCAGCTGGGAGAGGAGACTGTGTATTGATTCTGGTTTTAAGGTGAGTTTTTGAGTAGCATAAAATAGAAAATGGACAGTCCAGAAAATTGCTCCACTTTCCATCTCCAGAGCAGGTCTGACATGGTAAGCACAAAGCAGACACTCCACCATACATCAGCAAGAGCACAACACTCCCTAGAACACATCTACTCCATTCCAGCTCCTCCTGGTGAGGCCACACCATGGCATATGCTGACAGAAACAGCTAATCATAAGTCACTACTTTAGTTCACAAAAGACACCAAGAAGCTGTGAGATGACAAATTGTGCCTACCACCAGCCTAGGCTGTACCTGAACCAGTGACCCAGAGGTGAATGGCCCGTGCCCCATCATCAGTCTCCAGGGACGTGTGATCCCCTCAGAACAGCAGGTTCCTGATAGACATTTTCAAAAGGGCACAGCAATTATAAGAACTTCACAAATCACTTGAAAACATGCCCATTATACACTATTTTCAGCAAACAGCAGCCTTTACACCAGAAATAAATAGAACAGAGCAGTAGATGGGTGCTAGATGGAAGAACCTTAATTCTCCATCACATTGCATCCCAACAGACTGAAGTACAAATGTAAGGATGGGCATCACCTACTTTAACTGCCATAATTTGCCCACTTGGTTTGTGGACCATTTTGTTGACAGAACCATAAGCGCCTCGTCCAATTTCTCCAAGGTCTTTCAAGTCCTCTGCTGTAAAATCCCAATGTTGCTCAGGGGAAATCTTCAATTTTCCTGATGATTCAATGCTGTGTGTTCTCAGTCTCTCTCTGTCAAAAATATTGGGAAGCAATTTTTCCACATTTTAAATAGTCTGTAAATGTCTCTTTTCAGCACTTGATTAAACATTAGAAGAGAGGGGTTCACAAAGCTACAGCAACAATCTGACTCCACAAAGGATTTTGGTTGGGGTGAGGGGTACAGGGGTGAAGGGAAATGTTAAATCAAAAAGACATACACTTGCTTACAGCTTCAATTAAGGATAAATTTCTGCAGCTGCAGCATAAAATTCAAGGTGTCTCATAGAGTCATTCTAAGCACTCACTTACACAAAATGCATCAGGCTGAGAACAGGATCTGGGAACATGCAGCACCAAGAGCCTGAAGAGCACTCCCAGCCCCATCTCCCCAAAGCTCCTGCTGCTCTACCACCACATCCCAGCACCCGTCTCCCTTCCAGCTGGGATTCTACCAAACACAGGCAAAGCTGTTCTGGGTGAACCAGGGGGACTTTAGGAAAAGTTTGCTCTTAATGGAAAATGGCAATTAAAAACCAAAATAACTCAAAAAACCCCAAAACCCAATACATTTAGGTAATAATTTAATTTATTCAAAACCAAATAGACAAGAATTCATAAAAAGCAAGACAAGTTCTTTACGACATGAAAACAAAAACTGCCTGTTCATGTGTGTCTTCACCAAAGACCTAAATTAACGTTCTGAAGCAAACCCTGCTCCTCCTGAAACCACCAAAACAGGATTTGCCCGGGTAAGAAGATCAATGTCCATAATGTTTGAAGGTGCCCCTAAAGGCTCATTCAACTGCATCAATGCTATCACTGAATTAAGTAGGAAAAGCACAAATATTTACAACACTTTTCATCTTATAATGCCATGCAAAATTTCAGGTTTCCATTAATTAATTCACTGAATTGCACTTCTTGGGTCATAAAGTAAGCCAAAAGCCCATGTTTCCAACTTTCAAGATGCATCAAGAGCGTTGCAGACAGTTCCCCCTGCAGGCCACACCAATCTCACCGGGCTTGTAAAGCACGTGGGTACTTGTGCCCACCCCATGTCCAGGGGAGGTCTGTCAAATTCACCCCTCAGACTCTGGACACTTCTCTTGGGCTTTTGTTCAAGCCCCCACTTGTCTGTCTGGGTCCAGCCCAAGGAGTGGAACACACATGGAAGGTCCAACCATGGAGCTTATCGAGTTTCTCAGCCGAGAAATAAACCAGTCCTGGCTGATCCCACACTGAGAAATCCCACGCTGGCCACCAGCGGCTGCAAACATGACCCTGCCAGGGGCCACGGGGGACCCACCCAGGACCTCCACAGGGTTTCATTTGGATCCCAGGGTTTGTGAGGGCAAACTGAGCAGCCACACAGTTCAAATGGCTTCATCAGCTGCACTTCAGCCTTTCCTGTGCTGCTTTGGGTTAGCGCTGCCCGGGTTTGGGTCAGCTGCATGTCCTGAACCCTTGATCTGTTTGATGAAAGCCCTGGGGGAGCAGCTCCTCTCCCCAGTTCTGGGCTGTGTCTGCCCTGGAGCTTCCTGCTCTCTAACCTGCCCAGCTCAAGATTTTCAGTCTGCTGCTCCCTACAACGTCCCTACACTGCGCTTAGGAATAATCCAGGAAACCTGCTGATAGTGCTACAACACAGCACAAATGAGATGGACATGCCTATCTCAGAGCTTCTGTGCATAATACTGCATTGAGTGGGGTTCTCCATGGAAGGTGCTTACTAGAAAGCAAGGAATGAAAATAAGGCAGCAAAATGATAAAAAAAGAAAAGAACAGAGGAAAAAAAGAAAAGAAACATGAACTCCACACGTGCCAGGTGTCTCACAGGCAGCTTCTGTTGGGAGCTCCTGAACCAGTTACTGTCTAAATGCTCCACCACTCTGTTTTGTCAGTGCCACAAAAACAGTTCTTGTTTTGAGGGAGGAAGGGAGGTGAGAAGCACCAAACTGAGGGGGCACTGGCAAGGGGGCATTTCCTGCCTCACCTCCTGCCAGCTGGTGGGCACGAAGGAGCAGCACCATCAGGGATCCTCTTCAAAACACAAAGGAAAAATGGCAGAGAGGTGACATTTAACAGAGGGTGAGATGCTGAGTTTTCATTTTCTAAACAACCCCTTTTTCCAGCTCTTCTTTTAAAACATTTCATATCCAAGTTCTGATGGAGTTAAAAAATTTAAACATTGACATAGTTTATTCAAATAAAGCAATTAAACCCTTCTCCGCTCTTCCCTCTCTTTTTCTGCCCAGGGAACTGTGCTTTTCTGATCCTCCACCAGAAGAGAAAGCGATTTGGCATTCATTATTTCTGTCACACAAGCAGCCTGTGTGTCCCCAGCTGTGTGTGAAAGCCGATCTGTGCCATTGTTCAGCAGCTGCAAGACAAGGGCTTGAGCTGCCAGAAAGACGGTGGGAGCTGGGAGTAAACCCTCCTGGGGCTGCACCAAGGGCTCTGCAGCTCTCCAGGGGTTTGGATCGAGGTGTACCATCACCATCCACCCCCAAACCCTCCCATCTCAGAGCTTTGCTTCATTTCCATTACATATTTATGATGCCATCTGCACTGTCTCACAACCACAGCTCCTGCTTAGCTTTTCTCAAATACCCAGGGAAATGGTCAACTAACCAAATGACAGGTTTGACAGAGTGACAGACACTTGGATAGAGGTTTTGCTTATTAGCCACATTTAAGCAGGGCAGTTTTCCCTAAAGAAACATGGCCCACCTCAGGAGCTGTAACTGAAATGCAATGACTGCTTTTAATGTCAAAAAAACTATACTTTGTATCAGGAATTTTTCAGTGTAAATCAAAATCCAAAGGGATTTCCATGCCAAGAAAGGAGCTCAAAAATGCAAATCTAGAACACAGACACTCTGAATTGATCTAAATTGGGAATTTTCTGATGTAAATCTGAGTGAGGCAATAAAAACAACTAAATCACCAATGCAAGGTATCTATTCCAAGGTTTGCAAGGCTGCAAATGGATGAGGACATAAATCCATAGGGTGGGTATGCCTCCAAATGCAAAAAAGCTGCCTAAACCCTACACTGCATACTGGTGCTCTGGATACTACAGTAGACTGCTTCAGAGAACAGCAGGGTAACCACACAGTGTCTAGTAAAGGCAAAAAGTAATTAGTGCCCAGTCCCTGTGATCAGTGCACATGAGTTTGCACAGATGTGAGCAGATGTGTGCCTTCTCTTCCCATTTCATTTTTAACCTGCGCAATCCAACCTTCTCTAAGGATGGGAACGTTGGGCAAAATTGGACATATATTCTTCATATGCTGAGGATTTGTAAGATGAACTTGTGAGGTTTCATATATGATTTAAAAAAAAATAATATAAACAGCTAAAGTGGGCTAGATACTACTCTAACAGTTAAAAAGTAGCATTTCGAAATGCTACTTCTCCAGGACTTGAGCTTCCAACTCCCCATTTTATTTCTGAAAATTTTTAAAAGGCAAGAAGAAAAACAGGGGCTGAGGAGGTGGTTGTGCTCCCTGCCCTTGAAAGGCACCAATGTGTTGGTCGCACTGTGGATGGTTACTGTGCTTGTCACAGAAGTTACTCCAGGGATTAGGAGCATAAAGCAAGACAACAACTCTCAAAC
>JAWWEE010000041.1:9824342-9847100 GCA_035221455.1 Xenops minutus | reverse complement strand
CTCAAACAGATGCCCTTTGTCAGAGCTGGCTCTGTGGGCCCAGCCTGGCACCAGGCACGGCCGCCACGCTGGGACAGGGCACGAGGCTGCTCACTGAGAGCTGGACCTGCACGGGAAGATCTGCCAGGGCTACAGGCCCCCAAAACCTCCTGGTCACACCCACAGAAACCTTGGGAAGCTCCCAGACAGGCTGTGTTAGTTCCCTGAGCCGTGCTGTTAACACACAGCTGCAGGAAGGCCAAAATTTTTAAAACAAGCATTTCCTCAGCATGAGAAGGAAGGCGGACTGGGAGAAGCAGAAGAAAGTCGGTGGGTTTTTTTAAGCAAAACTGGAACTTATCACACATGAAGCAAGCCCAGGAAGATGCTGTAGATAGCCACTTATATCCTCTTTGCTTCCCTTTTTTGAGAGCTCTGCAGGACTCAAAGAAGCCCAAAAGTTGACATATTTGATGTTACAGTTGACATGAATAAAATCTGCAGAGGCAAAAAGATCCAAGTGAACCAGCTGTGCTTCCCAAGCCAGCCTGGTGCTGGACTCTGCTCAGAAGTCCCTCATTAAAGCCCCTATTTACGCTACAGCTAATGATAATATATTCTAATTCTCCACAAGTTTGGTAAAAAAGCTGCTCAAATCAACGGCATTTTAAAACCAGATTTGTGGCCCACCAGTCAACGCTAAAATGTAAATCCTAACAAAAACCCTTCCAGGAAAACTGCAGGGTGTGACTGACACTGTGCACTGTCCGTAACTTCAGAGTACAAACACCGCTTAGGACTGGGGCTGACATGTCTCTACCAAGACTTTCCAAAGTCTGGAAAGGTCCTGGAGAGCTGTGATGTTTCTGTCTCAATGTCTGTGTCACTTGTAAAAACAGTTTTCAGACCCTGCAAGCTATTACTAATACAGTATCAACCCTAGTTAAAATTTCACTGGAGAAAGTCTCCAGAAGAAATGTTCCATTTTGTTCTCTAAAGGGCTGGAAATGTCAGGGCTCTCACAAATCTTTCAGACTCTCAAGAAAAGTAATTTTTACTTCTGATAAACAAACAGCATCCCTGCAAGAGGGGAAGAACAAATTTGAATGTACACTGACCCACATAAGATGTCCTGAGGCTTCACTACATTCAACAGCAGATTCCTAGATCTGGAGATACAGAAAATGGGGCAAAGGAAGGAAATAGTTTTCTACCTATGACCTATTCAGACTAAAGCAAAACACACTTGCTCCCTTTCCTTGTGAGGCTGAAGAGGCTGAAATTCTCCCTAGCACTGCCCTGGCTTTTTATGCTTCTTCAAAATTTTAAAATAAACCATAATAACAAAGAGCAGAAAGTTGCATAGCCCTTCCACAGCCTTCATGTCTGAGTCCAGCATGTGTTCAAGGCTGCAAAAAGTCTCCCTGACTTCAACTGGGCTTGGCTTAGGCTTTTCAAATGTCAATATTTTGTATTAAGCTCCCCTAGTAAAGTACTGAGTTACAAAGGCTTTTGATTAACCCTGCTCTTGACACAGAGGAAACCTCTCCACTCATTGTGGTGAGGCCTGTGCTGAATTTAACTGGGCACATTGATCTCAAACTCATTCTGACTTGGCCACGAGCCAGATGGCAGCACATTCACAGCCAGGAGCTCAAAGATTACACTGGATTCAAGAATTTCAGGATAACACTGGAAAACCCTGAGCCAATTAATTTAAACAACGCTTCTGAGAATGCTTACTCTTTTTCTGAACCATTCCCTCTCCTGGGCCATGGGCAGCTCCCTGAGAGAGAACAGCAGAGACATGAGCACAGCCATAAAAATCAACAAAAGAACCCAAACACAGAGTAAATAGTTTGAAAATGATGCTGAGATGCAAAATCATTCATTGCAGAGCAACCACCCAATGGAATGACACTATTTCTGAGACAATTCCATGACTTTGGGAGATGCCATTTTTGCAGGATGGAGATTTGACAATGGCTAACAGACAGGGAAGCTTACTGTAGCCTGTTGGAAAGTGTCTGGATGAGATCCGCTTCTCTCCTTTTGAAACTGAACGGGACAATGTGATTACTACCCAGGTTGCTTGTGTATCACTTCAGCCAGGAAAAGTTGTGAAAATGACAGGAAAACATGGTGCTGTTATCACATGACACAATAACATACAACAAAATACTCAGCTCCTCACAGCCCACCAAACACTCAGCATCACAAATTAATGAGCTGTACATTTTCCTTCCAGTTTTCACCTAACCAACCTCCCCTCCGTGGGAGCAAAGCAGCACCTGATGATTTGAACTCATTTTAAGTCATAAGCAATTTGTTTTCTTACAACAATGACGATTATTACTTCCAACTATATTATTACTATGATTAGAAACATGCATTAGCTCATTAGCCAAATACCTGTATGTTAGTGACATGCTGCTTCCTCAAGGCACATTGACCATCCCTGCTCTGCTTTTCTTCTGCTCTCTAAAGCAGAACTTACTATCAATTGTTTTTTTGTAAAAAAAATTCTAAAAATAAACAAAACAAACAAAAATAAAAATAAAAATTAAAAATAAAATATAGAAATAAAAATAAATAAAAAATAAAAATAAATCGAGTTTCCATCCTGAATCCACCTAGGACTGCCCAGGAGGGCTTATCATTAATCTGATCCCCTCTCCCAAATAAGTCTGAAGGTTTAGAACAACTACATCCTTACCTCCCTTCAGAGTCCCACAGCTGACAAGGGTTAATCACCATTCTTCCCTGTGAGGCTTCCCCAGGAGCAAAAATTGGGTTCTGGATCTCTTCAAGCTCTGGAAATCTTTCCTAACACAAGGACCTATTATCTCAAAGCAGTTCAAGGAGCTCAGGCGAGATGGGTTCCTGCTAAGCCCTGTGTGGAGAACCAGCCCTGGAACACTTGTGCCAATGACTAATGACCAGGGACAGGCAGTCCATGCAAAAGACACCAGAGGCTCCGCTCAGCTCCCTGGGGGAACTATCTGAGGGGCAGATAACTAGCACTGCTAATTCAACTACAAGAAATTATTTTATTTCAAACCCTCTTAACAAGTGATTTTTCTAATTTAAACTTCTGTAGGTCACAAAATTCTAACCCTAGGCTGGGAAAATCCAGCATCTTCTTTGGGATTTATTTTCTACTTGGGATTTAAAAAAAAACCACAGTCCAACAAAATCTCACAAACTTTGGTCTGCATCACAGCCTGAAATAACCTGAAATTCAGAGCCAAGAATGCACCTGGCCATATATTTCTTT
Organism: Xenops minutus; assembly: GCA_035221455.1. Classification (NCBI taxonomy): domain Eukaryota; kingdom Metazoa; phylum Chordata; class Aves; order Passeriformes; family Furnariidae; genus Xenops; species Xenops minutus. Next base: position 9,843,844 of record JAWWEE010000041.1, on the reverse strand, counting down.
CTGTGTCAGACAAGGACAGATGGGAGACACAGAAACTAGCTGACTGCAAGACAGAGATTGCTTTTTCAGAGATGCAGCCATCTTCACTGTGGTGACCAAAAGAGAGTTCGTGACAAGACCAAGTAGATCAAATTTGACTTGTATTTTTAAAGCGTCCCTTCTCTAAGACATAAAACTTGTGCAGGCCAGTGAAAGCAGCTGTCTGGCAAAGGTTCCCAGGGTCCTGTGGCTTGGTGAGATTTTCCACATTGGTCCCCTCTGTGATGGCTGGGTGGCACATGGTGCTCTCCATGGACACTCCAGAGCCAAGAGGTGCTTTGCCGTAAACTCTATGAGGATGTTTACAAAAAACTAAGTGTGCTGAAAGGAGTCAGGCCAATGTTCCCAGAGAATCACCTTTCCCATCCTTCATTGGTATGAAACACCCACCTAGAACATCAGAGAGAAAACAACCGGAGCTGCATTAGAGCAGAGCCCCCATGGCTCTTCAAAGAGGACAACCACCTTCACACTGCTGGAGCAAGAGATACAAGGAACAATCAATTCCAAACGATCCACACTTGTCTCTGCAAAGGCATCAGTTGCGCTGAGCATGAAGGACCAGTTGCTTCTCCGGATTTATTTGAAGCATATCTTAGGAAAGAGGGAATTAAAACAGACTCAACAAAGAACAAAGCTCAGGGTCACCATAATCCACTGTAGACTGGCTTGGCCATTTAGGTTCAGGTTAGGTAACAAGAAAAGGTTCTTCCCCCAGAGGGTGGTGGGCACTGCCCAGGCTCCCCAGGGCAGTGGGCACAGCCCCAAGGCTGCCAGAGCTGCAGGAGGGTTTGGATGATGCTCTGGGGCATAGGGGGTGACTCTTGGGGATGGGCCTGTGGAGGGCTGAGGGCTGGACTCAATGATCCTGACAAGTCCCTTTCAACTCAGGATATTCTGTGATTTTATGATTCTCAGCTCTTTCTTTACTGAGGTTTCCCAAAATGGAGAGGTCTTCATGGTATGAGGCAAGAACATCCACCTGAATCTCCAGGACGACATCTGTAGTTTTCATAGACAGAATACACAACAAACCCAGATAATCTAAGCCCTTTTCAGAAGTCTGTTCCTCAAATAAGCAGAATAGCAGAAACAATTCAGCCCTGCAGGCCAATCCCCACCTCCATCACATCCACCTAGTCTACCACAATCCTTTCCAGGAGCACTTTGTAGAGCAGATGACCTTCCAGGGTGCATCCTGTCCACTGCAGTCAGATGGAAGTCACAGCACATGCTGGAAGTCATTCATTTGTGCAAAGGATGAGAACAGAAGTTGTCAACAATGACCTCTAAAATCAAGGCAGTCTCTGAGTCTGCAGGCTCTCCTCTCTTTATTCTCCATTCCTCATTGTGTACAGAAGACAAAAGTAGTTGACTGCTTCCTTCAGTTTGAACTCACAAAACAGAAGAGCTAGCTCACTTCTCCACAGCCAGGGGATAATGCAAGATATTTTACACGAGGTGGCGATTCAAGTCTGAAGAGATAAAGTATGTGCTCCAGCTCTGATGAAATGTGGTGAGGTCCTGAGTACACAGAGTAGCAAATGGCAGAGTTTATTCCCAGAGCTGACAATGGCAGCTGTTTATTGGGGTTTCCTGCAGGAATGTGGTCTGCAAGGTTCACATCTTGAGACAAAAGGTTTGAGTCCAATCACAGATACGAATTGTGGTGGTCCATATATAAAATTCTTTATGACGTTTCTGTATGTTGCATAGCGAAAAAACCCAGTCTGTGTCTGACCCTCACAGATTAACTAGAGTCCAACAGTGACAGTGACAACCCCTCAGGGTCAGAACCCAACTCCACCATCTGTACAACACAGCACAGACACACAGGCACCAAGCTCAGCCCAATGCTTAAGCCATATCCTATTTAGCTACTTGAAAATAAGTATTCAACAACACATTTACTCAAAAAAAGGATAGAGACCAAACCTTTGTGTACATACAAATATATTTATACACGTATATTCAGAGATGTTAAATATAATAAACTGCTTCATCCCATTTTCTTCTCCCAACACCAGCAGTCTTTGCATAGGAAGTCAGCAGTTTCCGGCTCAAGGAGGAGGAGGGAACATTGGGATATGGGCTCTCTTCAGCCTCAGGGCTTCATCCATGTCCCAGGACACCAGTCCCTAAGACACACAGGATGGGGAGCATGGCACATCTATTGCTCCACTGATCTTGGATAGAAAAAACAGCTCTGAAAGCAGATTTATGTGGTAAAAGAAAAGAAACTACAAAACAGCCAAGAGGGCAGCTCATGCTCTCAGATGGTTTATAAAGATAAGCAACAGCATCTCTGTTCCCTGGATAAATTTTAGCAGCAATCAGTTCCACCTGATGGGTTTTCAGAGCCTGCCCTATGAACTGCTGAGCTCAGACATGGGGATGCTCAGTGTTCCCTCTTAGGGAGGACAGGAGTGATGGGCTCAGCTCAAAGGATCCCTGGGGCACCCTGGGATGAAGAAGGAAACACACAGGTGCCATAGGATCATTTTGATCAAAACCCTCAAGTCCCACAGACTGCTCATGGCAGGAGGAAGGAAGGGAGAAATTCTGGCAACTTCTAGTTGCCAAATGGAATTGTGGATCTCACTGATACTTCTTAATCATAAAAACTTGCTGGTGAATGTAGACAATCAGATCATTTGAAGACTCAGAGATGGCAACACATCTCACTTTCTCTACTAAGTATGAAATGCAAATTTTAGAACAGCTTACAGAATTTAATAGACAAAATGCTAAAGGACAGACACTTAAAATACTCTAAAAAAACATCAACAGATTCAGATGTTACTGAAAAGTCCAATGCGAATGGAGCTGTGGTCTTCCCCTTTCTCACTAACCCTCCAGAGAAGCCTGGGGTATTTTGGTATCCTGAATGCTTTGAAAGTCTCCACACACCAAGACTTACAACCAGTTTGTACATGAGCATGTACACAGCTGTCCTTGCCAGAGGATGCAGCAACTCAAAATAAAGGAAAGGAACGAGAGAGAATTTTGCCTCTGTTATACAACAGTATGAAGGGAAGGGAAGAGCTGAAAGCAGCTCTGAAGCTATTCGACCTACTTTCCCTGTTCCCAAACAAGCACTGCAGTAGTTACATCTCGGGGTGAGTGACACAGCTGTGCCAGGACCAGCCCTGGTGTGTGAAGAGGGCTGCAGCTCAGGAGTGCCCGGGGTCTGCCGCAGTGATGGGACAGCTCTGCTCCTGCCACACCCTTGGAACCATTGTGCACAGCCAGCACAATTACATAAACCCAGAACCCTTAAACCACACCAAACCCTCTGTAGCCCAAAACCCTGAACCACTTTCAAACAAGGGCAGCACTGTCGCCCATCTCAGACACAGAAAGAACATTGGGGGAAGTTACAACTTTCCACTGTGTTAGGATGACAGACTTTCCAAGCATCTTCCTCAGCAGAGTACACAACATATTATCAAAGCACTGACCTTGTATTTAGGTTTACAAATCTGGGCATTTGGAACCAAGCTGACTAACCAAGAAAAAGGGTCACTCACAGGCTCTCCTCCAGGCTCTGGAGCATGACAGGCACCCCCAAAGCAGAAACTTGTCCCTGCACAGGCTGCAGAGACCAGGCTTTTGCCATGAGCATGACAGAGTCAAGGATGGTGCTCTAACATGTCTCAGGGAAGGATCTGGCCAACAACAGGTCTGCCATGGAGCCATGTTACCACAAAAAGGGGAGGCAACATAGCTCACCAAAAGCCAGGCATGAGAGGAAAGTCTGTGGACACTTCTATCCAAGGGAGACATACCCAGCTTTGCTCTTCTGTCCAGTCTCTCTGTGTCCCATCAGGCACGAACACTGATGCAGATTTCATGGTGGATGAAGTCAAGTTCAGTTTGAAAATGAACATTTTCAGCTCATTGCTCTATCTTTTCCATTCCCACTGACCCAGAATGCTTCCCCTCCCTCCACACCATTCCACTCAGCAGAAAAAACCTGGTAGTCAACTCAAAACCGCTCCCCTTCAGGGACTCACCCCAGACACAACCTCAGTGTCTCTGGAACAGGAAAACTGTGGGCAACATTGCTAAAAATACTTTCAAAGGTAACACAGCTCTGCCACTACCCCATACCACCTTCCACTGCCCGACGTGCCAGGGAACACAGCCTGAGGAGGCAGCAAGAGCGTGAGCCAGCACACACTGAACTGGGGAGTGCAGCACAGTCACAGCTCAGTGTGTCAGACATCCCTGTCCCTGCACAGTGGCCGAGGATGGCTGAAATCCCGTGTGGGCCCACAGGGACAGGGGGGGCTCTGGGAAGGTGCAGAAGCCTCCAGGCTCCCCCATCTTGAATAAACCCCCCTGCCACCACAGCTCCCCCTCCACTCCCAGCACCCAGATGCTGTCCCTGTCTGGGCAGGTCTTGGTGCTTTGGAAGGTGACTGACACCATCACCATCCCCTCATCCATCATTGCTCTTCCCACCATGGAGCGGGCAGGCCTCCCTCGAGCCCCGGGGAGGTCCTGTCACACACCACACTAGGAGGGTCAAGGCTGAGAGGTCCAAATGCTGCTCCCAAATGAGCAGCTCTGACTGTGGCTATGTGTGCAGCAACAACGGGGACAGCAGCTCCCACCCATGCTGGCGATGGGACAGGAAACACAGATCATCGGAGATCCCCGATGAACTCTCTACCCTGTCACGAGCAGCTGGCCTAACCTTCCCCTCTTCCAAATGACAGCATGACTCAGCTTCCAAGCCACAGAATAGGGAGCACAGAGATCTGTGCAACCATTTAGGATTGCAAGGCTGAATCGCTCAGCATGGGGGAAGCACCTGGAACCCGTGGGAGTCAGGTCAGTAGATAACATCAGGCTGGATTTGATTTAGACACCCAAGGGTACATGAGTAGTTTCCAGAAGTTCTGAGGAGCCCAGGTCGCAACAGCGTGGCAGGAAGGCAGGTGCTCAGCACCCTTGAAAAAAATCCATGTGAATTAGCTGAATGGAGATACATGAGGTTCAAATTTTGTTTCCAGACATGGAAGGTCTGAAGCCAGAAGTAGAGTACTGGGATAGGAAACCTTCACAAAAAGAAGAAACCTACTAAGGCAGTGAATCTCCAAGGGATGAGGAAGTGCTAGAGAAATTTATTTTGGAAGCAGAAGATAGCAAAAAGCTCCTCTGCAGAGGATTTGCACCTAAGAAACACCAAAACTTAAAAAGTAAAAAAATACCTTAATGCAATATATTTAGACAAAATCTCACAGACTCAGGCAGCACCTTCTCTGAAGAGGTGAGCTCCTCAAAGCCTGAGATACTCAACTTGGGTGTTTTCCAGGCCACACCACCTTTTCGTCTTCAAGGTCTCAGAGATCACTGGCCAAAAGAACTTGTAAACTTTTGGAAGAAATAGGAAGGTTAAATACAAGGAAAAAAATCATCAATTTGTCAAAAATGCTCCCAAAAAAATTGCAGAAGAAACATTGTTCCAGCACTGAATCAACGGTGATGTTTGTATGAAAACTGAAAGCCTGGTTACCACAGGCTCCCTCAAACACTGAAAGGTCTCTACTAAGCCCTTGGAGGTTCCATCCTACTTGTGCTGACTAGAAAACACAAGTGATTACATTCAGAGACTGCAACTTTCAGGAAATGTGACACATCAGTCACAGAAAAAAACCTAAATCTTCATACTTTTGACGGTGAATCCTGTCTCCAAGGCTTCCAGGCAGCACCCCCTGCCATGGGAAGGCATCACATGCCAGGAAGGTAATAGTGAAATGTGAAATGACAGTGATAGAAATGGTGAACAGCGAGAGAATTCACACCAGTAGTTGTGAACATGCCAATTTAGGACATTCCACATTGGAGTTTAATAATTTTTGACAAAAATGCTAGAAACTCTTTCAGGTTACTTCCTAAACAACTCTGCCAACTGCAGGCTATGTCCCTACAGAGCCTGACACCACATGCCAGAAGGGTATGGAAAAGAAGAAGAGATAAAAAGAGAGGTAGATACCTCAGAGAGGCTTTGGAACAGGCAGCAAAAAAGCCTTTCCAGGACTAACAACAGAAGGAATCAGCAGAGTCTGACATGCAACTAGATCTCCATTGGCTTTTGAGGAATCCAGCCCTGATGGCTCACTGAAACATTGAACACGTTCCTGGGGCAGCTCTCTGGAAAGAGTGTGACTCTCTGAGGTGTCACAAGGAGAAGGTCCCCACAGGGCACCTCTGGGAATTAAAGTCCCAATGAATCCATGAAGACACTCACATGCTATAAGGGAGGCTGTGGAGTGCAGCTGGACACCAGACACTTCAAACATCAAGTCTGAACATTAGGAGAGGTCATTTCACTGTCACCATTCCAGGTAAGACTGCAATGCTCTGTTGATCAGGTGCTCGAGAGGTGACACCTCTGATAGTCAAGAGACTTCCCAGACAGCAGACAGAACACTCCATCAGCAACATGCTGGGAACCAGATGCCAAACATACTGTGTGTGCTTATTTCATAGCAGGTAGATCTAAATCCTCTTAGTAAGCATCCAGGCATCACTGCACCAGAAGAACATAATGCTTTCCAGAATACCAAAAAAACTCATCTACAGCCAACTGAACAAATTGGTTCAAGAATGATGGGCAGCACAACCCAGCCAGGCATCCTGCTGTGCACAGCCACATCACTCTCCTGATATGTGATCTAAACCTCCTCTCAGCAAAGGCCACCAGCTACAAGCAGCTCTGTAAAGCTTCCACAGAGACAACGGAGTAATCTAATTTTGTTTGAGACCTAAATCCTACTTGGACACAGCACAGATGAGGTAAAAAGTGGGATACTTTCCACTCGCTATAGTGGCTTAGAATTTGACGAGCTCACCCTAACTGTGGCTTGTGTCGTCCAGCCTCTGCAACGTCTGCTGCAGGGAAAACAAAGTTAGCAGTTGTTAAACTGGTCTAAGGCAGAACTTCAGCCTGAACTCATGAGAACCACAGGCTCACCTGGCAGGTCTCCACAGCCTCACCTGCTCCCCAGCCTGCACAGAACAGCAAGCACTCCTGGCCTCGCTGACTCTGACAGGCACTGGGACACCAGCCAGCAGTAAAACACATCTTCTCTAGACTGCATCCTTTCAAATATGAATTATATTTCCCAAATACTCTGTGTAATTCAGGCTCTACTCTGCCTTACTCTACACAGGTCACATGCAAAATTCTGTTTATAACTGTGCCAAATGCCTACAGACAGTCAAGGTACATGTCATACCAACACAAAACCTCTTTGTACTTCTAGAGAGGATTTGGTCGCAGCAGTTCCAGCTGAACCAAACAAGACATCCTCCACCACATGTAGTCACAGAACCAGAATGGACCTTCCTTCCAAACCCGTCTCAATTCCTGCTGCTCACCACACCCTCCCAGGGCTCTGCCCTCCTGTCCCCACCGTATCTGCACAGGAAAGCCATTCACAGCATCTTTAAATTGGAATAAGGAATGTTTCAGCTTTCAACATCACCAGGAGGGGAGATTTCAGGGAGCCACAGCCCAAATTCTGCTACTAGAAAGGTACTCCCAGTTTCTAAACTCATTCAAAGTCAAACTGAGTCAGTCTCCTTTTTAAAAGTCACTTCAAAGCCCCCAGATTATAACACGTGTTCTAATTCAGAAAATACTTAGGGTAAACCCCTCACAGCACTGGAGATGTGAAGGGTCCTGTCCCTGGCTCCAGTCTGAGCAGCTGCAGGCTCTGCTCATCTCCTCGCTTGGTTTCCTGGTCATCTGTGACAAAGGTGACCTCCTTCAATACATCCCAACACAGCTGGTGGTGGATGTACTGGAAAAGGTGAAGGAGGATGGTGTCCTGGGCAGGGGCCTGGGGTGACATGGGCTTTTCAGGAATAGGAAGGAGCAGCAAGGCCAAGCCACCCACTGCCACCTGGCCACTGCAGCCCTCACCAGCTCTCAGACCCACAGCCCCCATGGAGATGGCACAGCAAAGCTCAGAGGTCCCAAATGCTCATCGGCTCCTCCTGTTTCTGCACGTGGTCTCACATTCCTCCATTCTGCTCTGTATCCTGCCGTGGCTAACCCACGGCTGCACTCTCGTACAGCCTGGAGGGATAAAGTCTCAGCCCAGACCTAAACCACAATATATGGCTCAAAACCTCCATAGATGGGAAAGAAAAGACAACGAGGGGCAAGCGAAAGATTTGTCTCAGCTTCCTACACCCAGTAGTGTTTAATCTATACTGTCTCCTCCTTGACACATAATTCCAAGGCACAGCCTACAGAGAAGCAAAAAGCCTCCACCCATGACATCAGTGAATCTCTGGGAACAGTCTCCAGGCAGCACAGTGGGAGCAGGGGGTCTCTGCCACAGGAGATAAGCCAACAGGGAAGAACTGGGGAGAGTCCTAATAAGGCCACATTTTGCAAGTGAGATTCCACAACCTTGAAATTGTTCCTTTGTGTAACGTCATGAAAACCAAGGAACTAACATGAATGAATGGACCCAGAAACCCCACAAAAATCACCTGGGAAACCTCTCTGTGGAAACGACAGCAAGTCCCCTTCAGACTGTGTGTGCATCACCCCTGGTCACCGGAGCTAAACTCCACCCTGGCTTACAGTAATTCCCAAAACTGTTTCCTCCACACTCCCCAACTTCTCTTCCACAACACCGCTGAAGATCTCTCAGACCAAGAAACAAATCCTCAAAAGAAAGCTGAACTCACACCTTGGCAGGGTACATGGGGTCCATGCCAACTTTATCCAGGGACAGAGCCTTGGCACTCAGAAGGAGCACAGCCACACGCTGAAATTTGGAAGGCCACCTGTGGCATGACATGCCTCCCCTCCTGGAGAGCCATGTCTCTGCTCCAGTGGTGTGGTTTCACACAGACTTCCTCCCTCCTGACACACACACCGGCACAAGGAGCCCCATTTGCCCCTTTACTGTTTATACAGTAAGAAAATACACTCTTACCTGAATGTCCACCAATTCAGCCTGAGCAGTTTCCCAAGCAAAACCTGCTAATCAAACAAAATAGAGCTAATAGGCAATTCCCACCTCCTGGCAGCTGCAGGTCACCCCTGGTTGCCTCCTCTAGTGCCCCAACCAGAGTTCAGCATAGGCAACAGGACCCTCTGCCCTCCTGGAGGCAGGAGCAACAGGACACCTCCAGATTGGTGGATCCAAGTCACAGAATCCCAAATTTCATGTGAGAAATTGACCTCTCTGTACCTTCAGATCCACCCATCTGGACCAACAGGGACTGCCCAGGGCAATCCCCAGCAGTGTGGAGCCAGCACTCATTTTGGGAGGGTGCCCAGGCCACCCCTCTCCACCAGGCTGAGGAAGAGAAGCGACTTGGTGAACAAAAACACACTTTGTGTCAGGAACATGTCTGGGCCACGAGGTCTGGAATATCCAGTTCAAATCCAAAATCTGGAAAAGATTTCTAGTCAATCGAGGAAAAAAACATTCCAGCATCTCTGGGAAGAAGGGAGGAGATGGAGATTCATCAGCTGCAAGACAAACACTTGACATAAGTGTGCAACCAGAAGATGTCAACACTGCTTTTGAGGAACAGCATCCGCTATGGACACACAAAGGACATGAGGACAGTTAGCTGTATCCAAGCTCAGACAATCTCACCACAGAGATCCAACCAACCAAGAGCAATCCAACCAACAGCATCCATCTCTTTCAAACAAATGGCCACTACAGCTTGGAGCCTCCCAAGAAAGCTTTGGAACAGACACATAACCATCAATTCTGGCACTTCAACAGCTACCATATCCAACCCAAAACACTTCCAAGCCCTCAGAACCAGTAAAACTATTAACCAGCTCAGAATCCAACCCCTGCCAACAACTGCAACTCCTATAGAGACAAAGCAGCACCTTCTTCCTGGACAGTGTTCACGGTCACTTGCACAAATATGAAACTTGAAATGTCATCCACTAACAATGAAAGCTCTTCTGTGCTAGACAGGAGCCACTGTGACTTCCAGTGAATCTGAGACAGAAATCCACACAGATAAACACAGAGAAGTCAAATCCCTATAGATGGCTGATGGTGGTAACTCACTATCTGAGACTAAGTCCTTTATTTAATGGACTGGGAAGGTCAGAAAGAAGAAAGAGCCCCAGATGGGATTCTGCAAAAAATCGTTACAAGGGTTTGATGATGTGATGAGACACAAAAAGTAAATATCTAAATGTGAGCTCTAAAACCAGCAAGAATACTCTAGTTCAGAGTGAAGAGAAGGAAAGAGGAGCCTGGAAAGGTCACTCAGGATTTTAAGAAGAATCATCTAAAGTACTCCATAAAATTTCTCAGTGTTGTAATTACCACCCATAACTCATCAGAAACACGTTTCTGACTCAAAAAAGGCTTGCTTGAAAATCCCCAGCATAAACTCCCAGGAACAGAGCCCAGTAGGTATGTCCTGGGGAAGCAGAAGGCACTGAGCTCCAGGAGAGAGGCAGCAACATGCAGAGCCAAGCAGGAGCAGCCTGTGACAGGGACACCTTCGAGTGCCCAGGCAGCAGGGAGGCTGCAGGTGCCGTTTCTGAGACTTGACACTGACAAAACACCTGAGACCTTAGAGAAGAAAAACGTGGGGCCTCTTTGCTTGCTGCACCTGCCCCACGGAGCAGCTGTGCTGTGGCACCACCCAGGCAGATTAGTGGGTCTGAGGATACAAAGCTGATCTTTTCCGTGCTGGTGTACTCTGGTATTTACTAGTGTCAGGAACAGCTCTGCGCCACACCCGCACTCAGACTTCTGAAAGGGATATCCTAGAGCTAAGCTGGCTAGAAAACTCCCTGAGACCTGATCTCTGCATAACTCCCTGACATCGCCCCGCTGGTAAAATTATAATCCTCCACCTTTGTCTATTTTAGTGCTGCAAACAATTATATCACAGTTATGGCTTTCACAAGTAACACAGAAACAAGAATTTCTAACAAAAAGTAATAAGCTGAATAAAGAGATAGGAAAATGACAGTGAATCAGTCTGAAAATTAATTACAGGTGCATCTAGCATTATTAGCTACAATATCTCAAGTCAATTAATTCTGGAAGGCATCACCTCCAGTGAAAACAGGAAGATCCTAAATTTACCTTTTATTTGAATTCTGGAATGAAAAATCTACAGCAACTCAAATGGAGAGATTTATACAACCCACAAATAACTGGAGTAATTAAACTGCACTTAACTAACACTGGGTGTTGGCTAAATCATTTCAAAGTTGTTCCCCTAGTTGTGCCATTGGCTTTATACTCACATGTGTGGATTTTGGAAAGGAACTCCAGAAGTATTTAGAGTAAATCTTGCTGTGGACTTGAAAGGTGGATTTGCAAAATTTAACTTCAGCGCTTTGCGTTTACCTGGGAGACAATGAACATAAAGTAAACGTTTTGTCAGCAACAAAATATTGAAAACATATGGAAATAAACAGAAAAAAATGACATATTGTAAGAAGAGGAAAATGCATTTCACCACAATATAAGCAAATCACTGCTCATTTCAGGGACTCGGGGATGGAGACCTGGAGTATCCTCGTACCCCAAGGCGTTCCCTGGCTCATTCCAAGGCAGTTGCCACAACGAGGTATCCACAGCACCTCCTGTAACAGGTGGAGCACCTGCAGCACTTGCCAAGGCTCCAGCCACAGGGCACCTCCTCACCACAGCCCTGAGCATCCTCCATGCACACCCAAGGGGACAATGGGCCCGACCTGCCCAGCACAGCCTGGGCACACCACCAGGCCCAGAGGGGATGGCACTGCAAAGGGAAATGGCACCTTGGGATGTCTTTTATGCAACACCCAAACCAAGGATGGCTGACAGGGGTCCTGACCCTCCTCAGGCTAACATCAAATGGAGATGGCCAGGCTTAAGGGAGGATGGAGGTTTGCATGCTCCTTCTGCAAAGTGGGCTGCCAAGCAAAAAGCAAAATTCAGCTCATCCAGAGGGTGCAGGCAACTGAGGAAGTGTGGGGAAACATAAAATAAAGAAACAGTACTGCAGGAGGGGCCCTGGCTGCTGCACCAGCCAATGGCTCTGCATTTTCCACTGAAGTTCAGATGACCTGCTCAAGCAACAGCAGGGTCAGGGACTACAAACACAGCTGTCCCTTCCCAGCCCTCTCACTGGGGTGCAGAAGACCCTGTCTTGTTCCAGTTTGTCCACGGAAAATCTGCATCTCCCACCACCAAAACACCTGGGACAAGCTCTCTTCCAGCCCCCTTCCCAGGAGCATGGAACTGAACCCCCCTGGCTTCCCACCACCTGGGCAATACCTTAACCACTCACTGCTCCTCATCCCAGGAGCCACCAGCCACCCTAAGCCAGCACACCACCTGTACTCCTCCAACAACCTTCTTTCACCTGCACCCTACAGTCGGTGTCATATTCCTCGCCATCCCACAACCTTCCTGGGAAAAGTCAAAATGCACCATTCTGCTCTCCAGCATTCCTCTACCTTGCACAAAGAGGTGTTTTGGATAACTCCAAGACCACACAAAAAGGGGGAAAAAAAAAATAGGTCAAAGCACTTAGAACAATTTCAGGGCATGAAATGTTACAAGGACCTGAGATTCACAGAATCATTCTTGAATCATTCTTGAAAAGGACCCAGCCTTCCCCCAGCACTGCCAAACCCACCACTAAAGTCCCCAAGTGCACATCCAAATGCCTTTTAAATCCCTCCAGGGATGGCGACTCATTCGTTGCCCTGTGCAGTCTGTGCCAGGACTTAACAACCCTTTGGGTGAAGGAATCCTTCCTAATCTCTAATATACACGTCTCCTGGCACAACTTGGTGACATTTCCTCTTGTCCTATCTCTTGTTATTTGGGAGGAGAGACCCACCCTGCTAACGGAATCACAGAACCTTTGAGGATGGAAAGGACCTTTAATAGGCAATATACATCTAAAACCAGCCTGATAAACCAAACACATTTCAGAACTAAGCATTCCCTCAAAAAAAATATACCCACCCTGCAGCCTGGGAGGCCAGGAAAGCTTGTGGCCAGTAGACACCCATCCACACGCAGTCAAGGCTTCTCAACACCTGCCACCCCACACCACCTCAGCTGGGACCCAGCGACAGCTCAGCTTATTGGGGTTAAGTTCTGCCTTGAGGCCTCAGTGCAGGAGGTGGTGCTGCTGCTGGCACTGCCTGACTAAGCACTGGGAGCCCCACGGCCAGCTCCAATCACTCCCTCTGATTTCCACAGAGAGATGACACCTATTTCCTCTATCAACGTTTTACTTTTAAATCACTGGTAGATAACTTCAGTTTTAATCCTGCTGCAAAACAATCATCCAGAAATACATGTTGCATTTGCTAAAAATCACTGAATTTGTTACACATAAATACCACACGGGAAACTTGTACAAAATCCAACAGTGGGAAAGAAATTATCAGATGTTTTGCATCAACTACCTGAAAAAAAAAAACACATCCCCATATTTCCACAAGGTCCCAGTCAGTGATCCTGACAAGGAAGAGTAAAGGTGAGGACTTCAAAGAATCACTGAATAATAGAATGGTTTGGGTTGGAAATGACCTTAAAGACCAACTCATTCCAACCCCTGCCATGGGCAGAGGCACCTTTCCACTAGGTCAGGTTGATCAAAGTCCCATCCAAGCCAACTTTGAATGACGGAGCATCCACAGCTTCCCTGGGCGACCTGTGCCAGTGTCACCACTCCCAATGTAACAAACCATTTCAAGGTGACACTATCACCACCACCAGCCAGCAGAGCACTCTGCACCTCCCATCTGTCCCCTGAGCAAAGCACAGAACTGTGGGCAGGCCTGCAGCACCAAGGCACCAGAGGGTTCCTGGCAGGACCCTCTGCAAGTGCAAGTCCCGTCACAACACCCTGTCATCACCTGACCAACCTCCCACACCACTTCTGACTGCTTCCCTGAGGGCATCTCTCTTCCCACCCAGAGAAAAACCAGATGGAGCTCATGACTGCCAACGATCTGGAGGATGCTGACACTTATCCCTGAAACCTGTCCCTGCTCATCTGCTCCCCCCAGGTCTGCACAGGCACAGGGGATGCTGTTGGGCAGGGACCTGCAGGGAAGGGTCACACAGACCCTTGCTCACTGGTCCTGTTATCAGTGTTATCTGCTCTCAAGACTGGGTCCAGGGATTTCTTCCATCATTGTTTGAGTATGTTTCATTCACTTGCCTCAAACTCCAGCCCTCTGTTGAAGGCAGTAACGTCGTGTCACAAAATTTTCCCTTTCTCACAGCAATGTTTATTATACAGCTCCGGAGAACATTGGATGTGAAGTGGCCCAATATTAAAATCAACCCAATTAACTACAAAGTCCAAACAGAAAATCTCTTCTCACAGTCTGCTCCTATTCTTGCTACTTGCAAACTTTCTACACCAAGTTTCCTCATGTTTTCACATTGGGACAGAATATTTTTTCATCACAGTTAAACACTGGTCTATTGATTTCTGTCTCAGTTGGTTTCTAAGGATAGTTTCAGTTATGTCAAGCGACCACCTGGAGCTGGATTTTCTACAAATTCAACAAATACATAAGCATAAGCTGCCCCTGGGAAGCAAACAGGATGGTTTGCTTTTGCTCAGCTGATGAATAAAGAACATGACCAGAGAGAAACGAACATCTGAGAAATGCCAGGAACTTCCATTCAGCACAGATCATATGAAAACATGTACTATAACTGAAACAACACACTCAAATGGTCCAGAAGTCTGAAGAGAGGCAAAGCAAGCTGTGTTCCCCAGCAGCTTTCCAAAATGCAGCGCTTCAGCTATGGACTCCAAGTCTTGAGTTTCATCCTAAAAGACCTTAGACAACTCCATATCATTATTCCTTGCAGACATATCGTTCTGACTGAGGCAAAAGAGCCTGTTTAGATGCAAGAGTTCTGCTGTGATTTTGCAATGCACAGATTCAATACAGTTCCACTGTGTTCCACTACTAAAAAGGGGCCTGGGGCTAATGGGGCTTCTGGAATTCTCTAATATCTGTCACCACCATGGCTGTGTGATCAAAACTGGCTGATAATGTGCTGCAGAAGTATCCACCTTACACACATTAAATGTCTAAAAGGTTCTGCTAACTTCATACATAATTCTAACCATCGACCACTATGACATCTACTTCTGTGAAAACTGTTATAGTAAAGACTATGTGAGAATGAATGATTTGGAAAAAAACAAAACTTTAGAATAGATTTCTTTTTCATAAATTAGGTTAATCCTCAACAACAGACCTGAAATCATGAAGTCCCTTGACTTACAGACTTCCCAGTTGTGACTCATGGGTTTGTTGAGCTGCATGTTAATGGTTATAACAAGTCCAGACCATATTTGAAAGCAGGATGGCCTGGGCTTTGTCTGAGCTAAAGTGGCAAGGAAAGCACTGACTTTTTTGAGGGAACCTAACCAGAATCGTATCCTAAACTATGCTGCTCTCCAAGAAGAAAAAAGACAACCCAAAATAGCTTTCTGATTGTAAATAAATTCTTCTATTCATAAGTACAGCAGAACTGATTTCCAAACATGACAGTCTTAAAGACATGGTGGTGGTGTCCTCTCAATAGTTTTTAAAAGGATATTGACATTTTAACGCCAGGCCTGTGTGTGGAACAGAGGTAAGGGAGTGGTGCCTTGTGTCCTGCTACTTCCCAAATGCACATCCCTTGACATTCCATCAACCACAGCCAAAACAGACACTGGAAAAGCATCTGGGAGCACTGCAAAGCCCCCTACACAACAGCATTTGATCTTTGCTGCACTGGTGAATGGGTGCTAGGCCAAGCACAGAATTATTTATGTGCTGCTACCCATCACCAGAATTAATCCAAGCATTTGGCTCTGCTGTTAAGTTCTCATCACTCTTTCTGAGGCTCCTTTACCACCACCGCAGCCAACCAGTCTTCATACAACCAGGAACAGCTGCACCAGGCCATATACAGGCCAAAAGTATCTTCCAGACTTAGACTGGGTACTACTATTTTTACTTCATTTAGGACATCTATGATTCACCGAATCACAAAATCATCAAGGTTGGAAAAGACCTCTAAGATCATCAAGACCAACCATCAGCCCAGAACCATCACTACATTCTCCGCTAAAACACATCCTCAAGTGCCACATCCACAGATTTCTTGAACACTTCCAGGGATGGTGACTCCACCACTGTCCTGAACAGCCTGTTCCAATGCCTGACCATCCTTTCAGTGAAGAAGTTTTTCCAAAAATCCAATCTAAACCTCCCCTGGCCATCTTGAGGCCATTTTTCTCTTGTCCCTTGTTCCCTGGGAGCAGAGCCCGACACCCACCGGCTCCCCTCTCCTGTCAGGGAGTTGCAGAGTAAGAAGGTCCCCTCTGAGCGTGCTCTTCTCCAGGATGAGCCCCCGGAGCTGCTCCTGCTCTGTTCCCTTCCCTGGACATGCTCCAGCCCCTCAATGTCTCCCTTGCCTGAGAGACCCAGAACTGCCCCTATGGCTGGAGGTGCCTTTGCAGTGCCAGCACAGGGGACAGGCACTGCCCTGGCCCTGCTGGATACACTCTGACTCATACAAACCAGAATGCCCTTGGCCTTCTTTGCCATTTCTTCAAGCCTCTGAATCACCTCCTATTGGAGAAAACAGTACTAACTTCTTCCTAGAGTTTCCTCCTCCCCATTCCTGCCTGCCATACCTCAACAACACTGCTGACCACGTTCAGCTTACACAGAACAAAATGCTCCATTTCCAAGACTTTCATAACAGCCGTATTTAATGGACTCTTTCCAAGGTTTCTGTCTTGCAGGGATACAAACAGATCCCTGCCAAAACACTTCCTATCTCGTCCAACTCTGCAGGATCAACCTCTTGCTGTCACAGCTTGAATGTGTCTGTCACAGGGCATAGGTGAGTATTCTCTCTGGTCAGATGCTGAAGCCACTCCCAATTTATGCAGTGATGATACGCCAGGAATCAAGTCTGCACTCTATTTCCTTACTCTGGTATAACCAGGAAAAAACAGAGATACAACCACAGGACCATGAGCTGTGGCAGCAAACAGCAGGAAGGACAATCAGTGGATTTGTAATGAACCATGAAATCTTTTTACCTCTCCCTTGTAAAATTAAAACACATCAACAAAAAAACCAGAGCAAATGGAGAGGAAGGAATGATTTGCTTCCATTTGAAAACAGAGGTGAACTCTTGGGGTTATTTCCTTAAGAAAAACTATCAGGTCTGATTTCTTCCAGGACAACTCCAAGCAAAGCAAGTGCCAACTCTCACCTGAGACAGATAAAAAAATGCCAGCAACAGACCTCCGGTCTTCCAAAAACTTTAAATAACCAAACTGTTTTATCTCGTCTGCTAACAAAATGCCTGCTTTGATGCAGAGACAGCAGAGAACATCTACCTGTGTTCAGAGCTGCAGCACCACAGCTGCTGATGCCCTGAACGCTCCCAGGATTCCCAGCTGGTTCTCCCTGCTCCTGTTAGCACAGCTCTGCCTGTCCACGGACCCTCCCCAACCTACCATCCTGCAGTTATATTTCCTTTCTTTCCAGTCTTGCTCATGGATCTACTCCAACACCAGCGCAACTAATTTGAGACTCAAGTAGGTTTGCAGTTTCTTCAGGGAAAAACTAGTCAAATTTTGAAACAAAACCTGAAGAGCTTCAGCATATCGTGCAGTTACGTTTGAGAAGTCTGGATGAAAGAAGAGGCCTGGGGTTTGAATTAATATTTTAAGAACTACTATGGAAAGTAACTTTGAAGGCTACAAGTATTTTCAGTGTGTCTGTTTCTTACTGATATTTAGTGTCCTTCAATTTATTATACTTCAACTTAGTATAATCCAAGAGTCAGTATTCCTATCTGAGATAACAATTTTGCACTGCGGGAATAAGCTAGGCATACTCATTTTTAGGAGTCACCTCATTAGGAGAAGAGGATTTATCCATGATTCCCCTACAGTCCCAAGCATGCTTCCACTTAGGGAGCACAAACACCCAAGCCCAGAGCAGCCAGGACTCTGGAAGGGTTACTGGCCATTGCCTTCAGGAAACCACTCCACAGCAAAACACCTATACTGGACAAGATTTGAGCAAGACTTCTGAGTGATGTAGGGCCAGGAAGTGGCTCACAGCTGCACCAACAAACACGCACCCCTGCAACTTGCAATGCAGGATTCGTGCTACATGCAACAGCGCTTGCAGCAGCACCTATAAATACACCACAATGCCTGGCTAAAGTTGGTTAGGCTGAGAGTGCAAGAAATTGCAATCAGATTAAGATTAGTTCCCTCAGACTGGAAACTCCCAGCAGTAAAACCTGAGAATGAAGTCTCTGGACCCTAAAAAATCCACCGTTAACCTTTAATATTTATTATCCCTGATGCCACCCTGCACAGAAACACCATTTGTATGAATAGAATTAAAACTACCCAAATTTTGGGAGCAGATCAACTGTATTAAAAGAGCTTCAACCTGTCCCTGGGCAAGTGCTGCCTTGTGGATATATGAGCCTATGTGGGTGCCCCAGACCATGGGGCAGCCCCCTGCTGAGAGGGGAGCCCAGCACTTGGATGAGACTGCAGCTTCCACCCCAAACCAGGGTTCAGGCCATTTCTAGCTGGAGAGCAGCACTTAACACATCACTCCCCGTCACAGCCCAACAAACACAAGGCCTGGTGAAACACTGCTGGAGAGAACCTGGAGAGTCTGGCTGTGCAGGCAGGAGGTGTCTATATCTGCTCTCGCTTCACTCACAAAATACTCCTGAGACCTGTGTCTGAGGCAGCCATGGCATAGCCCTGTGGAGCCTGTCAGAGAGCAGCTGCCAGAAAGAAAGGGTGCCACTGCCCTGGGAAATTTATTGCAAGGCACCTGGAGCCTCTGCTGATGGACAATAATAATAAATTATGCAAAGGGAGTTGCCAGGTACTTTTTCATTATGATACAACACAGCAACAATTATAAAATATAACACAGGGAGGAAGGCTGAGGAGGGAGTTAGTTGATTTTATTTTTTTTACTTTTTAATTTTAGGAGCCTGTACGTGAGCTAAAAGCAAGGGGAAAAAATCTGCCCTTGAGGGTTTTCCTTTAAGGTCAGTGGAAAGGATTTAGTTTCTTTGGATAAAAGCAGAAAGCATTTTTCCATCACCCCTCTAGGCACTTTAGGTCAGCAAAGCGGCAACATCACAGCCTGTATCGCACCAGCTCTGATAAATACCTTGGATCCAGCCACCAGGAGTCTCACAGTCACACAATCATAGAATATCCTGAACTGGAAGAGACCCACAAGGATCATCAAGTCCAGCTCCTGGCCCTGCACAGGACACCCCAGCAATCCCACCCTGTCTCTGAGTGTTGCCCAAACCCTCTTGGAGCTCTGGCAGCCTTGGGGCTGTGCCCACTGCCCTGGGGAGCCTGGGCAGTGCCCACCACCCTCTGGGGGAAGA
>JAWWEE010000041.1:9800715-9816642 GCA_035221455.1 Xenops minutus | reverse complement strand
GTGGGCAGGCCCTGGCACAGGGTGCCCAGAGAAGCTGTGGCTGCCCCATCCCTGCAAGTGTCCAAGGCCAGGTTGGACGGGGCTTGGAGTGACCTGGGCTAGTGGAAGGTGACCCTGCCCATGGCAGCAGGTGGGACGAGATGAGCTTTAAGGTCCTTTCCAACCCATACTTTTCTATGATTCAATACTAACTGTGGGGAACAGCCAACTGTGTTTTTGCACAGATTTCCAAAGCACCAAGGGAATCAAGACCGACAACCCCACAGTGTGTGAGCAGGCACTTGCTCTTCTCCCTTAGTGAGACATGAAACCTTCTCTGGAATAAAACTCAGGCAACCAACACCTTTGGGTGTTCAAACCAAGATGACCCAGGTTCAGATGCACAACAGCAGCTGCTCCTACAGAAACACGTGTCATTTCCATCGCAACTCCTGAGGATGAAGATCTCCACTAAACAACACTTCAGGAGTTCCCCAGCAGCAAAAGCATTGTGGGCACAACCCTGTATTTTCAGCTGCTCCTGTGTATCTTCTGCATTTTTAAGGCAAACTGTGGTGCTCTGGTGGCAGCTCCTCTGTGGCAGAGGTGCTAAAGTATTGGTTTGGGTGGGGGGTTTAATGCCTTTTAGCCTCCTGGGTCTAATCTACCTGCATTCCTGCCTCCAGGCACAGGAATCAAAATAATTTTAATGGAAGTATTTTACAGCCTTACCAGCCACGAACCTCTGGGCAGGGCCTGTATCTGCCCATTCTGCATGGGCAACTCACAGTACAGCAGGTGACAAACCACCAGCACACCACTGCTTGTAGGACAAACTGCACTAAGGGTTCTGGAGCTGGAAACACAATTTTTCACTACAAAACTGCCAAGGTGATGCTGGAGGGTTTTTTGTCCTCTGCTCTCTGGAAGCCCTTCAGCAGCAGCCGCAGTTGTGCTATGCAGTCTCCTGCCACCAGCAAAGCAGTTCCCACATTTTCCTGCATTTCCAGATGGCAGCACAGTGAACTGAGCTGGTCAGAGAGGATTCTCTGGTTATTGGTGCTCAGCTTGGGGCAGCCTCAGAGCCCCTTCACTCCTGCAATGGGAAAATAAATTTCCTTCCATAAGATCTCATTCATTACCCATTTGCTTCAGAGGCTACCTACCATTAGACCCAGCTGCCAAGCTCTGGTAAACCTCATTATTTTGAAAAACCCTCTGATGACAAAGCCTTTTATTTCCCTTTTTTTCCCCTGAAACACCATTTGTTCAGATTTTTTTGTTTTCTAGCCAACTTCAAACCCCCCAACACACACAGACTGTCTATGCCTGACAGAAGATCCTAGCTTCAGCTGCAAAGCACTGCTGGGGAAGTAACTCAACCCCTGCAGAAACATCTACAGTCTTCTTAACGTTTCAGACAACTGGGAATTGGCAAAAAGACTGACACAAAAGCAAGCCACTGTCCTTAATAAATATTAATCAATCTTCTTAGGCTGCCGTAGTTCATATGAACTATTGGATGCCAGCTGTTCCCAGCAAGTCACATCTCTAATTCAGTCTCACCTGCAGAGCCACTAACACAGCTCTCCCATCCAGATGCCTCCAGGCCACAGCTCCCTTGGGTAGACACTTCCCTTCCACCTCTTTTCACATCTCAGTCACTGTCTTCTCAGATACTCTCTGGAAAGGTCTATAAATCCAACTCCAATCCTGCCATACAGCTCTAGCTTGCTAAAGAGGTTTGAAATTCCTGCTTCAAACATCGAGTTTCCTAAATATCTGTATATCCTTTAATAGCTTTTTATTAGCTCAGAATAAATAGATGCTTTCCAACCTTGTCTTAGGGGAGTAGTTCTGACGTGAGGGCTTGCTCTAGGCTGGAACATTGAAGGATACATCCTTCTCAGCTGTTTCAAGACACAAAAGCATTAGTCTGTGAAAAGTTATGGCCAACAAACGATTTTTTATATATAATACCTCAGAAGAAATGTCTCCAAACAGTGGTCACAAAACATATTGAGATAAAACCCAAAGGCACCAAATGTTTAAAAAACATTAACAATTACCTCTCCAGATATTAGAATTGCTGTAACAAATCCACATACTGAGTTCAAACAAAAAAACCTTTATACAAATTGAAAGAAATGCAGAGTCACTAGATTTCTACAATCCAGATCTTTTAGAGCAATCTTTAGACTGTGCTGCTTTGGGAAGAGAGCAATCCCATCATGTCAGGATTTATCACTTTATAAACCAACCTTTAGAGGTGGCACAGCTCAACAGACCAGCAAGGGGACTGGCACCTGGCAGGAAAGGAATATACCAGAGTACCATATGAAGTAACAAGCAACAAACTTTGACACTGAAGAGAGTGTTTTGTCCACAAAAAACTGAAGGTCTGCAGTAAATCTGTTCATAATAAACAGCATTTTAAAACAGACAGTCCAGCTGCTTGTGCCCAGGCGATTTCCCACAAAAGCTCACCTCTCTAGCACTGCCACCACAGCAAAAGACCAGAGCTGAGAAAGCACAGCATTCCACACCTCCAAAGACACCTGCCCAGAGCAGGGGAGGACACATGCAGTGGCTTTTTGCCATATCCCACCATGGGTGCTGCTAATGAGATGTGAAGCAACAACCTGCGTAAGCAACACTGCCTGGTGTCCCTCCACCCCCTGCACAGAGCTGCTGTGCCCCCCTTGCCCCTGCCAGCAGCAAACCCAGGCTTGCAGAATCCCAGAACGGTGTGGGTGGGAAAGGACCTTAAAGCCCATTTCTTTCCACCCCTCTGCCATGGGCAGGGTGATCTTCCACTAGCCCAGGTTGCTCCAAGCTCTGTCCAGCCTGGCCTTGGACACTTCCAGGGATGGGGCTTCTCTGCTAAACCTGTGCCAGGGCCTCCCCACACTCACAGGGAAAAATTTCTTTCCAAGTAAAGAATTTCTTCCTAATCACACAGGGATGATATGAGATAACTACACTGGGTACAGATCCATTGCTTGACATAAGGGGCAGGTCATGGCAAAGCTCCAGCTCCCTGAGCAGTGACGACAACTCGCCAGCACTCAGAAGAGGCAGGTGTGATCGATCAGGCTCTAGTGGTGCAGGCACTAAAGCCACATGCATGGGGAATTTGGCACTGTCACACTGTCAGGAAGCAGCAAGCTTGCTGTTTCTGACCCTTTTACTAGGGTAAATAACTAGGGGCAAACACAAAATTTTTCTGCTAAAGAAACAAGCACCATAGAGTCTCTCAACAAAAAATCCCCAAGTGCACGGGATTTTGAAAGTCCTTGGAAAAAAGCTCTACTGCTGTTGCAGAGGGCAGGCTGGCCCTCAATACGGAAGGAGCCTGAAAGTCTGCCCAGCTAATCCCCACAGTCTTACGCTGGGTAACAGAAGACTGTTGCAAAAATATCAGCCAGTATCCCCAACTCAGATCCAGCTATCTTCTTCCCTTGCCCTTGTCCCCATTAACTCCTTCTCCCTCCGAGCTCCCAGTAAAGGGAATGTGCCACTCCTGCACACAAACTGACTGTCCCACACAAAAGCATAAAGGGTCCTCCTAGCTTCTGCAAGGTGTCAGAGCACCACAACAAGAAGTTTTCCACCTCTGTAATAGCCACCGGTACAGAGCCGATGGTCAGAGCCAGCACTGCTTCCCACCTGCCCTACACCTCGCCCCAGAGCAAACTGACCTGCAACACCTTGGTTTACGATGATGCAATTTCTCCACAACACCAGGGCTACCAAGTTTTTGCTGGGAAGGTGAGAGCTGCATGCCCTTGTATCAGTGATGCAAAAGTCATTTCTACTTGTGGCACCAGTACAACTTGGGTCTGCTCCTGGTGCTGCTGCCCTTGGAGGCATCTGGGGAAGAGTGAAGCTGAGTTATCACCCTGGCCATGTTGCCCACGTTTTCTGCTCCATGCAAGGCCGTCAGCAAACTCCAGAGACATGTGAACTCCAAAGTTAATGCAAATTAACTTCCCATCAGCAGGAACAGAGCATCCATATGCTGGAAGGGAGAGCAGAGGCTACTTCTTTGCCTAGCCCAAGGCACTCCAGGGCAGGAATGTCATCACATCCTGAAACACCTCCAACAAAGAGGCGTTACAGATGGTGCAGCACGTGCATATTGAAGATATCATACTAACAGCCACACAGGTGTCATTAAATCACCATGGTCTGGCAACAGAAAGAACATCCACAGCTAATGAAATTGTCTTCTAAAAGCCAAGAGTCCAAACTATTTTTAAAGAGGAGTTTGATATGCTTATGCATTATGATCATGTAGAAAGGGGTAACTAGACGAGATAAAATATGAAACTTACGGCAGAATTCCCCAGGCACCCAGCTTGCCAGTTCCTCCTTTTGTGGGAGAGTAAGAGCATTGTCTGAGCTCTGGCTGATCCCAGCAGACTGTGCATGCACGTGTAGTGCAGACACAATTCTTTCACTGCGTTTCTATCTGTGATTATTTTTCTTTTATTTTCAAAGACATTTTCAAGGGTCTTTGTATTTCTTTGAGTTATAACATGGACCAAAGCATATCAAAGCCATAGCCATCTAAAACAACTGCCACACATGGGACCGGGGGAACTCCTCTTTTACCATATCCTGCTTACCATCAAATCATAGAATCATCAAGGTGGGAAGAGACCTTCGAGATCATCAAGTCCAACCATCAACTCAACACTGCCACTATAATCCCTAAACCACCATATCACATAATCCAGCACCAGATCCAGACATCTCTTAAAACGCCTCCAGGGATGGTGACTCCACCACCTCCCTGGGCAACCGTTCCAATGCCTGGCCACCCGAACAGTGAAAACATTTATTCTCATACCTAAACTGAATCTCCCCTTAGCTCGAGGCCATTTTCTCTGGTCCTCTCACTGCAGGCAGAGCAGAAGAGACAGGCCCCCACCTCACTACAACCTCCCTTCAGGGAGTTGTAGAGAGTGATGAGGTCCCCCCTGAGTCTTGAGACTAAACAAATGCAGCTGCTTCCCATAAGACATGTTTTCTAGACCTCTCACAAGCCTTGTTTCGTTGGAACATTCCAGTATCTCCACATCCTTTTTCAAGCGAGGGGCCTTGTTCCTCTGAAGCACTGAGCAAAAGTACTTCACAGGATCACTCTGAAGTTCTGTTGACAATTAATATTTCAGCAACATCCAAAGCACTGGGAATACCTTCTGTATCACAAGCTGGTATTTTATACTTTAGTTATGGGTAGAAACTTAAAAAAAAAAAAAAATATTGCTGTGAGCCTGCTGCAAATGCAGAGAATGCTGGAACCCATAGAGAATAGGGACACTTGAGTTAGCCACCCTGGTGTAACCCTGACTGAGCAGTCACTTGTTTTCCTGGCACATGAGTCAGTGTTCCTGCTGGGCAGTAAAGCAGCAACAGTTCCTGCCAGCTTGGATGATGATGACCCAATCTTCTCCTTTACCAGCTCAGATGCCATGGAGCAATCAGTGCTGGCTGCTAAACCCACAACTCTTGAACACAACACCTGAAGGGACAGCCAGATTTATTATACTCTCACTTTGTGCATTGCTCCACAGTGTGGACATCAACCTGTTGAAGAACATCTTCATAGAGCATGATCTGTGTTTGGTTTGGGTCTCAAAGACTCAGGACACGGCAGCACAGGATTATTCTGAGAACATGAACACTGGGCAGCCAGACCTCTGCTGCCAAAGTCAGATTTGAGAGGGAAACCCAACACAAACCTTCCCAGAAAGCTTCTATTTACTAAATGGAAATCATGCTTTGCACAAGCAGGTCCTGGACTGTGTCCCAGGTGCTGTGAAAGCAGCACAGTGCCCTGGCACAGGGCAGGGTGCAGCTCAGACCTTTGGCAACTCAGAGATGAAGCAGGTTCCTTGCTGTCAGTTCAGTTCAGGCTCCTGTTCAAGTCAGCCCTGACTAAGGCCTATCTATATTAAAGGACCAGCCCAAAAACATTCCAGGGCTTCGCTGAAACAAACCCTGCATTCACACATTCTTCATCTACCATATTTTTGTAGGGCAGGAAAAAAGCAGCCATCCTGACAAATCAGATTTGGAATTTCTTCAAGTCACAGAAGATCCCCAATCATGTTCCTGCGGGGGAGGCCAGGCAAGCCCTCCCATGCAGCCATAGATACACACACAGAGGCCATGGACACCACTCCTGTCTCAACCTTTGTCACCTGCACACGTGCTGAGAAGATCCTTCTTCCCATTTGCTTAGCTGCAATCCTCATCAGCAGGATCGGCAGGAATAAACCCAGGGGAACAGACCAGAGAGTAAGTTTCTGTTCCCAGCCCCAAGGATATCTAGCTCTGATAGACAGTGGCAAAGCTTAACCCCTAGAAAATGTATATGACCACCACTCTGCCATAACCAGCTGGATGGATAGGCTCCAGAATGTTAATCCAATTTTTCTCAAAAAGAAGTAAATTAATTAGAAATATATTTTAAAATAGATTTTGGATTTCCAGGAGAACACTGGCATGCTTGTTCAGATTTTCCACAACATGTAGTCCCAGTGTAGAAAGAGCTCAACTGCCAAGCTGCTGTCTAATGCAGCACATCTCCAAATCTCTACATCGAAACCTTTCTTCTTCCAACAGAGGTCCAACCTTATTGACAACTCTTTTGTGTAAACTTGTATGTAAACTTATACCACAATGTCACGCTTTCTAGTGACAACAGCTGGGCTATATCAGATGTGAAAGCAGAGAGCTGACCTTTACTTTTCCCCAAATCACAAAGGAAACCTTTAAAAGCTGATATCGAAACAACCCAGTTTCTACATGCTGACTATTCATGCTACCAAGGCAAAAAGGACCTTGGAGAATGGACAAAATCTCCTCAACTCTGGGCCACAAGTCTTGGCCAGCATTACACAGAGCCATTCTGACCATCCTCCCCCTTCTTACCCTCTGCCTACCCAGGTTTCTGAGTGGGACAAGAAGAAAGAAGAGGACATCAAAGACAGGACAAGGTTTCCAGCATTTGGCACACAACTAGATTCTGAACTGACACTGCTCAGGAGGGGAACTGGTCTTTACAGGAAAACTCAGACATGGTCCCATTGCTCCCCAGAAGGGATTTCCAAAGACATTGCTTTTATCTTAGTCCACAACCCCTCCCAGGTCAAACAACACAGCCATATGTTTTTAAAGGAAATTGTTTTATTTGTGTCCACAAACCTCTTCAAAGTACACACACTTTGCTCTCTGCTCCAAAAGCAAAGTGATGGCTAATTCAGTTCAGAGAATTAGGTCCAAAGCAAACCACACAACTTTTCTGGTCCACAAAAAAAAAATATGCCTAGACAAAAAACAGATAAAGGATAGACTCCCATTCAGCTTAGCTGTCTGCTCCAAACAGCTGTCCTCCTTACACCACAGGGCATCTCCTGAAGCACCTCAAAAAGATCAGATAAATTATTCAAAACACAGGCTAATTCCTGCTTGGACTCTTTGTTTGCTCCAGGACCAGCAGAGCTGTCTGCTTCCTGGAGGGCTTGGCCCTGCCTCCAGTAAAGGGCAAACACCGAGGCTTTCATTTGCACAAAATGAAATCAATTTAGCAGCTAATAAATACACAATTTGTGCAATATACATTCTCACGGCTCCCTTGATGCTCATGCAGAAGTCAATGGCCTTACCCTGCCAAGCACAGTCACTGCCTCACCCACCTGCAAGACAGTTCAGCTCACCTGGGAGGGAGACGATGCTCTGAAACACCGTGTTGCATTTCCTCACTAACAGTAATAGCAGAGATCCCATGGAGGGCTACAGCCTGAGGAGTCAAGGTCACACATTTTGGAAGATGCTCTGCAGCACCACATGATGCTCCTGACTCAAATCCAGGCCAACAATATCTCACAGACCCCACACAGGGTCTGTGCAGGCATGGAGCAGGCACTCAGCAGGGCTGCAAAGAGCTCCAGTGGGACCTGTGTTTGCCTAGTCTGGTCTCCTGAAATATTCACCATGCACAGGAACTTAAACAAACCTATGACATCTGATAAAAAATCACACTTCCACCTTTCCATCTAACCATGAGGAGGCACAGACACATCCAGCACCTGCAGGACTAATCCTGAAAAAATGGAAAAACACATCACATGGATCTTCAGGACCTAAACCTTCCCCTTAAACAAGAGAAAACCCAGTAAGATGGCAGATGCCTGTAAGAACCAGGTTAACCTAACCTAACATAAAGTGGAATGAAAAGTTTAGAACTGAAGTCAGTGCCACAGCTTATTCAGAACAATGGCTTCTGAATGCTCAGGCTGACACAAAGCTTTACTGCTGTGGCTGAGGTAGAGCAAGTTTTCAGTTCTCCCTTCCCCCATCATTATTTCCAAATATATTTGGCTGCCAAAGGTTAAAGTCTTCTTTTACATCCTTTGACTTAAAACACATCTCTGCTGTCTTCTGGGTGCTCTGGGTTTACCATATTAAATCACAGGATTTAGTTCAAGTCTCTCCTACTGCAAATCTCCCTGCAGTCTATCCTTCCCTTCAACTTCAGGAAGGGTCTCAGGAAAAAGACCAATTCAGTAAGGCACAGTTCCCAAGAGGCAAAAACACTGAGACTAAAGGCAACAAGGAAGCTATTGAGCCCCAATGTGGTGGTCTTCTACATCTAAAGGTCACTGTAAACCAGAGCACTGCTTCTTACCCTTGCAGGTTCCCAGCCCAACGCAACTGGGGCAATCTGATTGACCCCTGGCAGGCAAAAACACACACAAATAAAACCCCAAAACCAAACAGAAAAACAGAAGCCAGATGAACTACTCAAGCCCACCCCCACAGAAAAGATTGAAAAACAGCATCTGGGGAGGCCACACAAATTATTTTGGCAGCAGCAGAGCAGCTTCTCGGTGAGTCAGAAGCATCAGGCTGTCCTGCGCAGCACACACACCTCTGCCCTCCCAGCAATGCCAGCTATGAGGGCTACTGACACAGTGTCGGCATCTGAGGGAGCCTGCAAGGGGACCAACTGACTCAGGCTTAGATCAGCTTAGTGGGCACAGGATTTAGGATAAGCATACACCCCTGTGCCATACCGGCATGGTCTGACAAGTGATAGAGCCAAGCTGCCATATTCCCCACCTGCCTCCAGAAAGGTGGGTTTCTCCCTCCTGCCACCCTCATGGCATAATCCTATCCCCTCCCTGCTCCGCAGCTCGGGCTGCTCTGCCCCTGCAAGGGAAAGGCAGGTCCTGAGCTGGGACTGCTCACAGGGCAGCGGGGACAAACACGGCCCCAACAAGGGAGATGCCATCAAGGTGAACAGAAGGGCTGCATGTGTTAAAGGTAATGTCAAAGGTACAACTGTACCAGCACTTGCACTCAGTTCAAAGGTGGTAGCACAGGATCACACCACAAGAGGTGTCACCTGCAGTGGCAGTTTTCCAAGCATCTTGTACACAGTTTATGTAAGTCCACCTAGCAAACCTCAACAAGAGACCTGTAACAGAGATAACCTGTCCAATAGCTCAGCAGCAGTAGAAGGAGGTGGGATGGAGGTAGAAAACAGGGTGCAGAGTAACAGCAAAAATTACTTTATCCTATTCAGAGAACCAGAAGAACCACAAGTGAAAACCAAAGAGGGCTCCAAGGCTGCACAAATTCTTCCTGCAACCCCATCCCAGGAGAACAAGATGCAACTCACTCTTCCTGCAATTTCACATTTAACCCCTTGGCATCTTTGGGATAACCAAGAGCACTTTCCTTCTCACTGATTTTGATAATCAAGTATTGCAATATTTTAACAGCCCCCTAAACACCCAAGTGAGTGCTGACTGCGAGGGGTGAGCCTCACACTCATGTTCCAGACACCCTCCAAACACAAGCACTGGCATCACCAGAGGGGCATGTGCAGATGAAGGGATAATGAACGTGCAATAGCTGTTCCACTCTGAGCCCAGGACAGGCACAGTATCCAAGGTATCTACAAGTTGAACTGAAGCAACACAGGTGAAGTGTCTCTCACCCAGGACTTACCATGAGTAACTGCAATACATTAACTGATCCAGACATAGGAAGACATCTTGTTGAAAGGAAGACATTTTTCTGTGCTCAACAGACACAGTACTATCATTTACCCAGTGCTCACACATCCCTTCTACAATCAAACAAGTCCACAACATGAAAAGAAACCTGAGTACCCAGAAGACAGACAAAAGGCCTTTGCAGGGAATGCCAGCAGCCTGGAATAACAGTGCAAGAATCACATTACTGAGGGCATTGGCCAAGGCAGCAGCAGCAGAACTGAACAGGGAGAACCAAAAAACAGAAACCAACCAAACCTATATGAAACCTGCTTAAAAATGCAATAACTACTGGACCAATTGACTTAAAGACATAGATTATTTTGAACTGGTGTCATTAGAGGGACTCAATTTCTCATTGCAGAAGAGACATTACAGCCCAACAACCATAAGTGACTAGGATCAACACAGGAATCCCCAAAACACCTTTCCATCTCTCCAAAGCCAGCAGACTGTACAATAATAATAATAACCCACCCCGACCAGAATATTCATGAAAAAGCCCATGCCCCAAGGTGACACCTCCTAAACCGGAATAAAAAGGGTCAACCCCAAAATCAAGCAGGTTCTCCTCAGTCTGCTGCTGCAGCACAGCAATCTCCACCTCCCCGCGTGGATGCTGCTGTCTCAGCATGTGGCAGAAGAGCAACACTCACATCCGTATCTAAGGTAGTATTTCAATACAGTGCAGCCCATTTTATATAAGGTACCTGAAAGCTGGAACATCACCAGCGCCTTTCCAAAGCTGGTCCAGATTAGTGCACTCCAGCCTTTGAGAGGATGCCAGAAGCATCACATTCATTCAGAGATTTTTATTTCTTTACAAACATCACTTTAGTGAAGCCGGGATGGACATTTCCTCCAGGTTCCTGCCTCTTGGGGCAGAGCACTATGCAATCACCCCATGCGGCCTCTTCCCCTCATGCAGTTATTCTTTCCAGTCTCCACAGGCTACAGCAGCTATTCCTTCATTAGGAAGCAGGCTTCCATTTTCAGTTTCACATAAAATCTTATCAAGCTTAAGTCCAACAGAAGACACCTGACTTCAAAAGAGTGATCAGGTCGCAGCTGTATGATACAAACAAGGTGTTTATGTGTGATACAAACAAGGTGTTTCGTGGTTACACGAAATTCCTGTAAGCAAGGCTTCACTGCATACACACAAATTTAATTTGGGGGACTCTTCAACAACATCAGGTTTGGAAAGTACACATTTGGCCTTTTATCGCTTCCTCAAAAAACTCATCTTTCTCTTATAGGATGACCCTCATTTTCACCGACAAGAGTATGACTTCCACACCTCTTGGCTTCCTCAAATCAGCATAAAATAACTGAAAAGGCCTCCCAGGGTCTGAGGAGATTAACTACTTTGGGCTGCCCCTTTACCAGGAAAACAGACAGATCAAGAATATCAGAAGATTACAATTAAAGTAAAACAGAAAGCCAAAATGCCAAATGTATGCCCACATGCCAGTACAGTCCTGCATGTGCAGGTGTAAGCCAGGACTCAAACACAGGGCAGACATTGGATCCATACAGGAATAAACCGGGGGCACAAACGAACTGAAATATACTGGTTTGCTCACCACACAACTGTCTTTACCTTCCATAACAAATGCAAACATGTCCAGATAGACATACACCCATCAGTCTGCCAGCATCAGCTTGCACCACCACTGTCTGCTAACACACCCTGGTTTGATAATTCCGCTGAGGGTAAGAGAAGTGTGGTGCCTTCTGATCGCATTCAATCAGTTCCTGTCTGCCAAAGATACAACTCACTTGGCCTATATTAGCATAAGTACAGGTAATTAACACACAGGGACAGATAACACTTATTTTTACTACTTACTGAGGACAGGGGTTAATTCTCCCCTCCAGTCCCCCCTTTTTCTTATCTTGTTCTTTTCCATCTTCCTTGTTTTCATATCTATATCATACATTTTACCTGGCCATTCATACACTGCTTCCTACCTAACCTGTGGCTCACTGGCTGCTTCTTCTAAAGTCCTGCACCTCCCCACAGACTTCTTGCTGCCCAAATTCCTCTCCTAGGTTCCCTAAGCAAACTGCCACGTTCACACTGCTGACTCCTCTCACCTTCTCCACCCACTGTGCCCCTCGGCTCAGAGAGGCAAGTCCCCCTGCCAACCTTTTGACAGTGCCCACTCTGCATCCCAGCAGATCCAACATCTCAACACTTCACTCCTCTCCTCCTGCCAGACCTGGGTCCTAGAGCATCTTCCATGGTGGGGAGAGACCTGCTCCAGTCATTCCATGCATTCAGCAAGGCAGCAACACAGCAGAGGAGGACACAGGAGTCATAGCATCTCTTACTGAATTCCCATATTGAGGATCACAGCGGTCACAGAGATTCCCACAGTTTCAAGCAATATTCTGCCCTTGTCAGTGCTGCCTGCAGGAGCCATAACCACCCCAGTGACATGCTGCGGTTACACACCCACACCAAACCCACCTGACAAGGGGACTGATGAAGTCCATAGCAGTGTTCACCAGTTCCATCACCTGCCAAATATGAACAACTCCTGAGCCTTAAAAAGCATCCCAGCATCTCTTTTCTGCCAGGCAGAGAAAGGTATAGGGCAGAACTTCCTCATAAATAGGCACAAACTGATTGCCCGGTTCCAGTAAGTCATTGATGTCGTGAATGGCACCCAAAGGTGACACAGGGACTCTAGTTCATTTCCTGACGCACTCAGGTACCTCTTGGCAACCTCCCTGCCCAGGCTCCTTGTCTCACATTCACAGAGGACTCTCACCAGAGACAGACCTCCTCTGATTTTTGCTAAAAACAAAAACGTTATGGCAGGAGTCAGGTGAAGAAGGAAAAGACATCAATGAGGGAGCAGAGAGAACCACAGACACATGTGAAGGGAACTGAGAATCCCAAATTCCTGCTGAATGGATCAGGAATTCCCACCCAACACAACTGAGCCATCATGCACACTCAGAGAAGACACATACAGTCGTTCTGACTGGCCTTTGAAAGACACCAGAACATACCACTCAGCAATGATTTGAAGAAGTTCCAGTTGCTTCCAGCATTCCCAAATGCCCAGTGCAGGAGCTGAGTCCATAATAGCCAGTTATAAGTGGTTCCAGTTCCTGTTTGGCACTGGAGATAAGAGTGACTCCACAGGTTGTAACTGGAATCAAAATTCTCCCTATGCCTTGAAATTAATTACATTTCTAGATTTCATGCCATCAGTTCTTCAAATGATCATTTTCTTCATAATGTCAGCAGTAAGACTATTACTAATTTTTGCAATGACAGAAACACAAAATTGCTCCAATTACAGTTTGAGTGTTGTTTTTTTCTTAAATCACTGTCAAAGCATGGT
Organism: Xenops minutus; assembly: GCA_035221455.1. Lineage (NCBI taxonomy): Eukaryota > Metazoa > Chordata > Aves > Passeriformes > Furnariidae > Xenops > Xenops minutus. The sequence continues at coordinate 9,803,225 of JAWWEE010000041.1, read as the reverse complement.
ATCCTACTTCCCACAGAATCTGTTTCCTCCAGAAAACATCCAGGACTCTAAATATTTGGTACTGTTCCTGAACTTTAACAGTACACATAAGTAAGAAGGACAACAACTCTTTGCACCAGCAGTCACCAGCATCCAGACAGACCTCAGCGTACACTCAACGTTCAAAAAATTATCAAATAGGATGTGCCTTAATATTTAGATTTCCAGCTCTCCTGTGTCTCAGAGCTGTGCCTTGAACACAGCATCATGAACTGCACTGGCCAGGACACCATTTGGGAAGAAATGAAGCTTCAGGTCCTTTGCCATGGGCAGCTAATCCAAGTAGCCAAGAGAAGACATGAGCATGAAGCTGGGGCACACAGAACACTAAGGGCCAGAGGACCTGAAGTAAGCCCTTGATTGATCATGAGGCCGGAGGGCCATGGCTGCACAGTAAGCCCAGCATGACAACAGCACACTGTCCCTTCATCTCCTTGTTGTCACCTGGAGGACTTTAGCCTCTGTGCATCAAAACTGCTGTAGGATATCAAATTAAAAAGAAAACTAGGTGGGCTGTAGAGACCTTCTGGATCCTCTGCCCTAGCCCCAGAGATCAGTGTGATGGGACTCAATTTCCATGAAGACTTCTCCCCTATACCACCACCCTCCACCTCTCCCACCCCTGCTGCCCCTGCCTGAATCCCCCCCCAGCAGATCCTCCTTATGGAGCTGCCAGTCCTCACACCAAAACAGAAACTCCCTGTGAGGGACTCTTGCCTCAGGCCAGCTTGCCTAAGCACGGGCTCTCCAAAAGCAACAGATTGCTGTCCAGAGGAGCACTGCCACAGCCCCTCGGAGTGGGAGTTGTCCCACCCTCTCCCTTGCAACAGCAGTTGCACAAGTCAGGTCGGAGTGTTTCTGGATGAAAATTAACTGAGCAAAACTTGTTTTTTATATATAATTACTTGTTTCCAGCTTAATGACTTCCTTGCTCCACCTCATCATGCTGTTCAAGCCAATTAAATAAACACTGATGCAGTCCTACCTACTCTTCTCCCCACCCAGCAATGCATCATTCCTGTACCTCCCTTGCTCCCATGCCTGCCCAGCCCCACCACAAGCACATACCGGGCATCTCAAATGCAGAACACTCAATACTTTTGGGGGGTTTGCTTTGTTCAGCTCAGCTTGCCCTGGCATCAGCAGACATGTGTGGTGTGCAAGGCCACAGAGCACCTTGGAGTGCAGCCAGACCTCTCCCAGCAGCCTGCAGACCACGTGCAGCCACATCCAGCGCCTTCCCATCCTTCCCACAGCCCACACAGGTGGCACGGCAGCAGAGGAATCTCTGTCCTCCTGGAACAGTTTCTTGCAGGTTCGTAGAACCAGCACTACCACAGTGACCTGCTGCTCCAGAGCCCACCCAGGATCCCACACTGAGCTCCTCCCAGGGCACCTAACACTCCCCTGTTGCCATCCCAACACCGACTTTCACCACCAGCACTTGGATATCATCATGTTGGCCTGTTGTCCTGAGTCAATATCTAAAAAGCCACTTAAACCAGCTACAACAGAAACAACTGCCCTTCCTTCACCTGGAGAAAGGATGCAGATGCTGCATCACCACACACTCACAGGCCATCACAGGTTCTGGGATCAGGGTGCAAATCCAACTCTCAGTCCTAGAGACAGGAGATTCAGAGGAACAACTCAAATATGAAAAATGGCTCAGGTGGAAATACAAGGGGCCACATGGAGGGTTGTAACTGTGCCGTAACAAGGCTAGTTCTTGTTTAATCACAACAGCTTTGGTCAAGTTTTTAACATATGCATTTAATTCACTAAGTCTGGGACTCTGGTTCTTGAAAGGTGGATAATGCCACCTTGACGAGGCCCAATGGGTAGCCAATTCTGTGCAAAATGTAAGCTACAAACAGCTAAAATTCACCTTTTTATTCCACATATACCAAACTCTTTGTTTTAACCATCAGTTCTCCACCCAAACAAACCCCACCAGTTTCAGCACAGTCTGTCCCAGGAGGACCGAACAGGGACTACAGAAAACAACTGTGACAAACATCTGCTGACAGTACCTGCACCTCTGTCACAAAGAGAGCGATCTTTCCTTCTTCCTGTTCCCAAAACAGGGTGAACAGCTTCTTTAGTATTATCATCCCTGTATTTAATTTGAAAAAAAAAAAAAAAGCAAAACCAGCACTGCGCCACCTCAGCTTAACAAGGCCTAAAATGCTGCTCCAGTAGAGAATACTCTCCAGTAGTCTAACTTTAAAGGAGAAACTCAACGGGTGTTTGCTGAGGCCGTTCTGAAAAAATAAATATCCACTATTTTGCAAGGCTGCTCCACCATCAACAAGTGCCGGTGGGAACCAACACGACTCTGCTGCAGCACCGTCAGTTTCCATCGGAACGGAACGGAACAGAACCGACCCGCAAGTTGGCGTTGGGCAGAATTCCCTGAGAGCTGTGCCCTGCCGAAGGCGCCGGGGCGGCGGTGGCCGGGCAGGGCCGTC
>JAWWEE010000041.1:9739959-9771919 GCA_035221455.1 Xenops minutus | reverse complement strand
GAGCTGCAGGAGGGTTTGGATGATGCTCTGGGGCACAGGGGGTGACTCTTGGGGATGGGCCTGTGCAGGGCTGAGGGTTGGACTGGATGATCCTTGTGAGTTCCTTCCAACTCATTGTATTCTGTAATTTTGATATAAATCCAATGGGAATACCCCGGATGTCCATTTTTGAGTTTGTTCCAGGGGGCCGCCAGGGGGGGCCCCTGCCCCACTTTTCCCTGTATCCTGCAGCTGCTCCCGGCTCTGCTCCTGCATCCCAGTGAAGCGCTGGATCCCACTGTTTGCCCTGCCAGTGAGCTTGGTGTAATGAAATCCTCCTGTTTATATTATATTTACATCCTGTTAGCAGCAGGAGCTTGAATACCTTGTGGCTGTCATGGAGTATCTTGAGAAGTAGAGGGAAACAGAGAAAAAGTGAGGGGGAAAACCATCATCCCTCAGGTCTGCAGGATGGCGCCCCCAGTTTAGACAAGACTTGTCTGCTGGAAGTATTTCTTCACACATTCCGAGTGTGCAGTGAGTTTTCGTTGTTTATTTTCTTGGGTAAAACTAGCAGGGGTCACTGAGGTGATCATAGGATCCTGGAAGATACTGAGTTGGAAGGGACTCACAAGGATCAGTGAGTCCCACTCCTGGCCCTGCACAGGGCACCCCAACAATCCCACCAGGGGCCTGAAAGAAGAGAAGCAGTGATGCCGAGTTTTTTCTTGTCTTGCTTTAGCTTCCTGAGAAGTTTGCAGCTGCCAAAGGCTGATCCCTTTTTTCAGGGAGTCACATGGAAAAAGCAGGGCATAATGGGTATAAGTTACTCCTGGGGAGATTCCAATTGAACAGAAGAGGAAAAATTTTCACAATGAGAAAAATCAGCCACTAGAATAATCTTCTCAGGGAAGTGATGATTTTCTCAACGTTGGATACATTTAAAATTTGGCTGAACAGGGTCCTGGGCCATCTTGTCCAGGCCATATATTTTCCAAGTGGGGTTGGACCAGTTCATCCATGAGGACCCTTCTGACCTGGTGGTGTGTGATTCTGTGATCTCTTACCAAGCTGTGTTGTGCTCTCTTGCAGGTGGATCACACAATAATAATGTACCTCCTTGGGCCTGATGGTGACTTTGTGGACTATTATGGCCAGAATAAGAGGAGCTCTGAGATTTCAGCTTCTATTGCTGCACACATGAGAAAATACAGATCTTAAAACACAAGATCTTCAAAGATTGCTGTGAACATCACCTGTGGGTTTGGCTGGGATTGGACACTGGAGTTAAAGCAGAAGCACTCAAGTGTAACATCCTGTCACAACATGCCTCCTTTCCTTCAAACAAGAAAGGCAATCATGTTTCTGCAAATTAGTGCTACCAAAAATTTCTACAGAGCCTTCCTCCTGGATATTATTTGCAGCAAGATCCAGGCTGCGGAATGAAATTTGGGACTCCTCTGAAACATTGCTGGGAGCAAAAAATGGAAAATACTTTTCATTTATGAAAAACATGTGTATCACTGGTAAAATTAACCAGTATCTTTTGGCAAGACATCAGCAAAGGACAGTCACTGTAAGAAGATTGCTTGATGAAAAGCTCAGAGGAGCTCCGCCCTCTGGTTTTTCTGCACTGTTTTGCCTTCTGGGAGGGGCAGTTGCACCAAGACAAGTGGGAGAGCCTGAAGATTGCTTCTTTATCCGGATTAAGAAGGTGAAGAGCATGGAAAGCACCGGCAGCTTCCGCACATGGGACCAACCCTATAGTGTGCCTGGTCTCTTCATCTGAGTGCAGAATGAAATGGGATTTTCTGATGATTTTTCCAGGTGAACACTGTTCACTTATAAGGAAAAGAGAAATGGGTTGCAAATAGGTTTTCTTCTGGTGTAAATGATTGTGTGTAGTTGCTCTGACTGTGCTGAGCAGGAAGGGTGGAGGGGGGCTGTGTCCATGCACAGGGCTGACAATCAGATGCATTTTATGCAGTGCAGCATTTGAAAATAAAGATTGCTTTGTATAGGCAATATATATTTTCCTTTCCTTAGGTTTGACTAGAACATCATCAGAACCTTGTATGCTGGTCAAGCTTCATATTCTTGCTCTGCTTTCCCACTTCATAGAAAACAGTATTTCTAGTTGTGCACACCAGAAGCTGAATGTGCTTTTTTAAGGCAGCTGAACCCCAGAGAATGGCCCACAGGAGACAAACCAGAAGAGTTCTTGGTGTGAGTCCCAGAGTGTCTTAGACTGAACACAAGTGTTCCTGCAGGTAGGAGTTCCAGGTAGCACTGGTGTTCTTCTGAGTGTCAGAGTTGGAAGAGAATGTTCCTGTCTGAGGGAAGGTGCAAAGTCTGTGGAAAACTTCTGTCCTTTCAAAATTGTGAAAAACTTGTTCCAGAGCAGTTCTAGACTACAACTGGCGAGTACAGGCCCACATCAAGTGCCCTGTACTGTGGTGCCCCCTGAGGTGGTGGGAGGGTTACTGTGATAGAGTGTGTCTCACACGGAATTCTTCTGGTAGAGCTCTCAAGGAAGGAAGGTTCCTGAAGTTCCAAGGTACAAATTTTTTTTTTATTTGCCTCTCAAATAGTTTAAAGAAGGTGGGATTTTTTCTCTTTTAAAGTAAGAATTTTTTGCATCAGTTTACAGTTTAAGTTTTAAAAGGGTCACAGTAGAATTAACCTCAACAGCTGAAAAAGAAATCAGGTTTTTTTCCTCTGTGCTGGCTGAGTTGATTGCAGTAGGCAATAGGAGTGGTTCCAAAGGAAATTTCATGCTATGAGTCTTCTATCAATTAGAGGCTGTGTGAAGTCCAGTCTGTTATCAATGGTATTAGTGCCTGTGAGAAGTGGTACCCTGACAATAATGATTTTATTTTCATGGAGTGGTTGCATTGTTTCAGAAGAGCCTTTCCTTGCCATTTTTTTTTCCCCACAGTCCTGGAGGTAATTAATTTTCAAAAGTTCCCTTACAGAGCTGACTTTTGGCACCTCTTGTCTCTGAATTTCCTTGTGCAAGTGACTCTGCACCAGTGTGTTTTGAAACAATATGGGCCATGGTTTGACCTGCTGCTGGGAGTCCTCAGCAAGCTGGGCTGGAGACCTCTGGAGCTCCACCAGAGTAGAGTAGAGGGGCAGAATCCCCTCCCTCGACCTGATCAAGTTTCCCTTGATGCAGCCTAGAATATGGTTGCCTTTCTGTTTGCCAGTGGACATTGATGGGAATGTTGAGCTTCCTGTCAACCGATATGCATCAAATACTGATGTAGGAGATGTGGTGGGAATGGGACTAAAAAATGGAGCAGCTGATCTGAGATGACACTTTGTTTGCCTCTTTAAAATGTGCTTCTGCTGATTATTCCCAAGCACTTAAATGGCCTGTGGAGAAAAGCTGAATTTCAATACTGTAATTTGACTCTTTAGGGACTGGAAAGACTCATTATACTTGTTTTTCAGTCATATCTGTCTTCCAAAAGGAACGGAAAAGAGACTATTTCAAAACTAAAAGTTCAGAGAGTTGATGGTGAGGCTAAGGGAGAAGGAGGGTATATTTATTTAAAAGCCGTTTTATGTAACTGATCACTGAGTAGAGGAGTGGTTTGAGTTTGTTGTAAGGTAGCCAGTTCCAGGCACAGGGCATGGCCTGGGGTCTGTCTAGTGGCACAGTAGGGACCTACATGCCAGCATTGCCTTTGTGCCATGTGGGGGTTTCTTCCTGTCATGCCAGTGTGCAGCCTCCACACTGAACCCTCCCTTGGTGCTTGGGGACTCTTGACTGCCCCTCTGTTTCACAGGGTGTGAAAAACATGGCAGTTTCCTTGAGCCTTCACCAAAATCTCTGTGCTACTGGTGGTTTGCTTGTAATGGAAGCACAAAGGGGCATGCCAGGCTCCACAGCAGGAGGGGTTTAGAGGGACAGGGTTTAGCTGATGGAGACGCTCATGCAAAAATGTCAGCAGATGGGCTGCTTAGCACAGTGATCTGCTCTAGGTTCTGGTCAGTTTTTACTGGCAACAGGAAAGAAATAGTGAAAACTGACTATAGTTCCTGAAGAATTGCTGGATAATGATAAATTGCTGTTAAACAGCTACTGCTGCTCTTTTATCTGCAGCAAGAACTGGGTCTATAATGAAGTCAGTCCTACCACAAGATGCTCCTTTTTCTGTTGTGTGACTCTACGTGACATCTCTCATGCATTTTCACATACAGTGGGTACTTGGTCTCTTTAATGGGTGACACATTCAGGTCTGTATTTATTCAACCCCTTGTGAGTTGTTTGTGGAGTCTTCAGGGCCAAGTCTCTGCCCCACATCTTACCATCCCGTGGCTATGCTCTGCACAGTAACCTTTTTCTGCCCTTCTCAAGGTCTCTGCTGTCACATCAGGCTTGTATTTTAGATGTTGCAGCAGTTTGTTAGTGCCAAATACCTTATTCAGCACAGAGTACAGTCTGTAAAACCAGAATTGTATGAAGCAATGATAAGTAAAAATAAAACAAGTTATCCAGAAGCACTTCCTCAGAAGAAAGAATTGGTGTTACAGCTGAGTCAAATTAAAGCAGGATTTGGACAAGGGGAGCCTCTGTCCTGAGGCTTTGCAAACTCAGCTCATGGACTGCAACCTGGGAAGGGTCACCCCATCTACACTGATTTTCCTGAAGCTCATTTACAGCTGACTTCTGCTTCAGACAAATGCAGGCTTCCTGTCTTCTCCCAAATGTTTTGATGGAAGTGTTGTGTCCTTTACCTTGTTTTCTGTGCCTAGAAAGGCAGAGCCAGCTGATCCAGGAAGCTTTTGGCAGACTGGGGTTGTGTGGAAAAGGCCCAGAGAGATGAAGGGTGGAGAGACATGTCCCTTGCCTCCCGGCAGTGGTAGCTACTGATGTCCTGCTTCTTTCTGTGTCTCTTGTTGACGATGATTGTCGCTTTCCCAGGGCCTTTCCCAGGAGGGAAGCTTTCTTTGGAAGTGAAGCAGGTTTTTTTATTGTTGTGTTTGGAGTTTTGTTAGTGTTGTTTAGTATTTGTTTGTTTGGAGTTTTGTTTGCTTATTAAAAACAACAAAAATGTTCCTTAGGCAAATATTAGGGTTTCACTGCCCTGCCTTGGTGACAGCAGGGAGCACAGCTCTGTTCCCTGCATGTTTAGGAGGCGCAAGAGCTGTGCCAGGTGCTCAGTGGGAGGAGGCAGAGCTGGGACAGGGAATGTGCCATGGGTGCTTGGAGATGCTTTGTCAGTGGATGTTCACTATTTCTCCAGTCCTCTATTAGAAGTAGAGCTAACTCTCTGTACTCATTGTACCCAAATTCCCTGTAGCCCTGATTGCAGTGCCTGGCCCATAGGGCAGGGCAGGTTTGTGGCAGGGCTGTGCTGGGCTCTGGCCTGGGACTGGGGCCTGCCAGGCTCCCTGAGTGGATCTGCTCTCTGGGAACTACCAGACAACAAGTTTCACTTGGGAACCAAATTTGTTGGAGCCTGCTGCTGTGCAAGGTGAACCAGTGTTACCTCAGGCAAACAGGGACCCCTGGATGCCCCACGGACAGAGGGAGGACAGAGCATAGTCCTGGCTGGGGCCAGTTCTCAGAGCTCTCTGCCCAAGGTACACCTGGCCCCAGCCTCCATGTCCTGGAAAATACCAGTGGAAAACAGCGTCTCCTCTGAGTGGCTGACTTCCATAACACTGGTGCCATCTCAGGCTGGAGACTAGTTATGAGATGTCTGAGGAATGAGAAATGGCTCCATTTGTCTACTCAAGGAAGGCAACACATTCCTCATGCCACGGAGATGCTCAACTAATGAATGATACTTAAGCCACATGGGTGAAGCTGGCTGTTTTAGGAATGCTCTCAGCACCAGCATGGGCAGAGCTAGGGACTGAAGAGGTACAGAGACTAGCTTTAAACATCTGTAAAGCCTTGTGTTGCACTTTGGTAGGAAGGACCCTTGGGAGGTTTGTAGTCCAACCTCCTGCTCAAAGCAGGGGCAGCTACTGGGTCAGACCAGGTTGCTCAAGGTTTTAAACAGTTAGAGCGCCAAAACCTCCAAGGATGGAGGCTGCACAACCTCTCTAGATGGGTAAATAATGTTCAGGGTGAAGAACCTGATTCTATCTTCTTGACTACCTTCTAATAGGTATTGGAAGGCTGCTGTTTGGTCCTCCTGAAGCCTTCTCCTTCCCAGCCAGGGCAAGCCCTGTTCCCTCATCCTCTTTGTGTTGTATGCGATGGCCAGCTCAATGCCCCTTACCATCTTCACCTCAGATTCTCCTCAAACTGTTCCCTACCCTGTCCCAGCATGTGTTTTTGTAAGGACATTTTTCTTACTGGGTGCAGGACTTTGCATTAGTCCTTATTGAACTACATAAAGTTCCTGTCAGCACAACCCTCTGGCCTGCCTGGATCCCTCTGGATGGCAGCTCTGACCCAGAGGTATTAGCTGTTCCTCCCCATGTTGTCCTCTGCAAAGCAAGATAAGCCACTGTGGTGTTTCTTCTGCTAGGTGATTGACAAAGGGGCTGCCCCAGGCATGTGATCATCAACAACTGTCCTCTCTTACTGCTCTACCAGATTCCTTGCCCATCTAGATGCCCACCCATCCAGGCCATGAACTCTGCTCTTGGACACAAGTGTGACAGGTGGTTTTGTGAGCTGAGGTTGGTCAGTGCCTGCTGTTCTCTCCACATCCACAGATCCAATCATTTCATCACAAAAGGCAATTGGAATGGGCAGATGTGATTTACTTCATGATAAATGCACACTGACCCTTCCCTGTCGCCTCCTCTTTTATGTCCCCGAGATGTATTCCAAACATATTTCTATGGGTGTTTTTTTTCTCCTCTTTATTATTTTTTGTCTAAAGAAGAAACCTGTCAGGAGAGCAAGCTGATACCTCTGGAGAGGGTGTGGGAGCCAGGCTGGGCCTTGGTCCAATGTCATCTGGGCAAAATCCAAATCAGGTTTTATTTTTCTGTACTCTGTCACATGTGTATTCCCAGTGTGAAAACACTCTCTGTACCTGCAGGGATAGCCAAAAGGGCTCAGCCCAAATCCAGTTTTGATCTTAACGAGATTGGCCTGGATCAAAAGGCCTGTGGCACAGGAATGTATCTGCTCCATGTGCAGCTGCCCAGCTCCGTGTGCCCAGAGCAGGTGAGTGCAGCAGAGGCTGTGGCTCCCTGGCCACATCCAGTCTGGGCCTGGTCCTCGGCATTGAGGCCGAAGGAGCTTGTGTTGCACAGGAGCTGTGGAGCGTCCTGCTGTGTGTTCTGAGCTGGAGCTGTGCCCCAGTGTGGGGCTTTTGGAGCAGGGCTGCTTCAGCCCATGCCTTGTGCCAGGGCAGTGAGGGGAGGGCTGCCCTGCCCGTGGGTGTTCACAGAGGGCTTTGCTTTAGTTCTGGGGGGTCTGTGCCCAGCCAAAGCATTCTGCTGTGCCCTGGAGGGACTGTCCAGGACAATTCCAGGGCAGGTCTTTCCCACAGTGATTTACCTGCTCCCTCCAAACAAGCTCACATTCCTCACAGTGCCAGCTGGGTCCCTCTGCTTCCAGGTCTTGGTGGGTCACCAGAGAGTCTTGCTGGGGTCCTCCTGGGCTCATGGGTGCTCCTGGATTGCTGGCCCAGCTGTCACCAGCCACGCTCCACTCAGCACAGATTTGTACCAACATCTTTGAGGCAAATACAACCTCAGGAGCATTTCCAAGCCACTTCAAAGCACGAACCAGCCAGCTTGATTCAGGGGCAAGCTGCAATGCCAGTGAGAGGGCAGGGAAGAGGGCAGCAGTGCTCAGGACAACTGCTGTGCCTGTTGCAGGGGCTTCTGGATTGGGGGCTGGCTTTGTGTCTCAGCTCCCTGTTCATTGGTATTGGGACTACAGGAAGGCAGCAGGGGAGTTTTCTGCAGGCAGAGCTGATTTACATACAGGCCAGAGCTGATTGTGCAGAGAACACCAAAGCACCCAGAATGAGGCCAAGGGATGGGACAGACTTGGGGGCAACCGTGGGCTGCCTGGAAGAGCAAGGTGTGCACCTGATCTGGCACCTGGTCATGTGGCCATTGTTCTGCTTGCATCTCCTCCACTGTGGCTGCCACAGGCCCTTCACCCCTCCAGGCTCTTCCCAGCCCCATTGCTCTTCCCTGACCCCCTCCCCTGGGGTAAGCAGTGCTGTGCTGCTCAGACAGGTTCAGCTGGTACAGACTCAGGGTTCAGTCTCCTTAGTGCTGAAGGAAATGCCACAGCCAGCACTGCTTGGTGACATTTTGGCTGATAGACTGAGTAGCATTATTGGCCTGTCCCACAGAGCACTGCAGGCGTGGGATAGTGGAGCTGCTGTTGTGGTAGTTCTTCAGTGGCACTGATCTTCAGTGACAAAGTTGCCTGATAGAAGCTGCCATGAGAGAAGCTGAAACTCAGTGTCCTTCTGCAGCCACCCAGAACCACTTCATCCGTGCTGCTTGTTCACAGGCTGAGGAGGAAACCAAGTCTTTATCATGCCCAGCTTGGGTCAAGACTGTGTGTGGTTGGAGATCCTGTCACTCTTTCTTCCCTTCTCATTGCTTTTGCAGATATCTACATTTTATGAGCCTTTTCAGACTTGCATGGTCCCAGCATTGTTTTGCAGTATGTGTTTCAGTCAGGTAAAAGAAGCCATGTGCAGACTTCTAAGGAGTCAAACAGAGCTGGGAACAACCTGTCCCAATGCAATGAGGTTGCTGATTGCAGCCAATGCTTTCCAGTCCCTGCTGCTGAGTAGCTGTGGCTCCAGGACAGTGTGTGCTGGGGCTGTTCAGGAGCTCCCTAGCCTTGAGGCAGAGAGTCCATACTGAGTGAAGCAGATGTTCTGGTCTGTGCTACAGGAGGAATGGCCACAGTCTTTGATATTAGATGTGAAGTGACAAGAAGGTCAGTTTTACTGGATTGCCCTTAGGTTTGGTAGTCTAAAAGAAAGGGCAAAAAGCTGACTATTTGTCCCCTAGAAGAGAATTTAGAGGATTTTATTCCATTCCAATGGAAACGGATTTTTTTGGAGGAAGCTTTGCTTGTAGTAGAGTGTCTAGCCTGACTTCTAGCAGCTCTACATCAGTTGTACACGTTGCTGGGAGTATGAAGATCTGTTCTGGGGAGACCTGGACAGAAATGATTGCAAGTCATTCCTCTGAGCAAGAGCCAGCTCATTCCACATTTTAAGCTGCGTATTACAAGTTTAATAAAGCAGGTTTCTTCAGCGTGCCAGGGAACTTACTCAGCTGCAGCTTACAAAACCTCCTTGTTCTCCCGAAGTTCTTTGTGCAAAAATAGATAGACACCAACCAGTAAATCCACCTTTAATTTGTGGGGGTATATTGAGCCATGAGTGCCCTTTTCTGAATGTGGGGCAGCACTGAAAGCTCCCTGGCAGCACCGGGTTGAGCCTTGCAAGGCAATGTGGCTCATGGTGACAGCACTCTCATGACCTTCACCTCAGGACAGCTCTGTGTCTGCAATGATGTTGGCAACACAGAGCAACAGATGTACCTGCAGCTGCTGTTCCCTGGGCTGTTTGTGAGTAGATGTGCATCTATGTGTGTGCTCTGGGCCTTTCTGCACTACCCTAGGAAGGTTTTGGTAGCAAAGGAAGATGATTCACTGTCCTCTGCCTGTGAGAAGCTGAAGTAGGGTGTTACTGGCCTGGGACTCACCCGAACTCTTTTCCAAGGACACCATTTCATGCCCACCCAAACCCCAAGCAGCAGAGCTTGTGGCAGTCCTGGCTGGTGTGGGATGGTGCTAAGGGTTGATCTTGTACCTTGTTGTGAGCAGCAGCTCCTTGTGCCAACCCCAAATGCAATTGGCCTGTCCACGGGAGCTGCTGGCACTGCCTCTGGCTGTGTAGGTGGGAAGGGAGGTACAGTGGCCCTCGACACGAGTAGCACTGAGTCCAGAGGAGCAGGACCACAAAGCTTTGAGCTAAGGAAGGAGATCCAGGCACCCAGCAAATAAAACGAAAAGGCTGCTTTTCCCTATTGAGCTCTTGTGAGCCAAACGAATAAGTATCTTTTGCTTTTAAAAGAAAGTATTGGGAATGAATGTTGCTCAGTCCATGTAATTCCTTGGCTTCTATGTCCTCTGAAATGGCCAGTATGTGCTTAAACAATTTGTCGTGGTCAGGGTTATGTAGGCTATGCAGTAACTATGGAGCTTGAGGGTTAATTTGCTGGCATTTGTTCTGTTCATTTTCCATAACAAGTAGGGGCACATTGCAGTAATCAAGCACCTTGGTAGGCACTGGTGTAGGTCCTCCAGCAAGCTGTGGTGTCTGCAGCCCTTTTTGGGGATTCCCACAAGTTGCTGGGACAGAGGCAGCAGCTGCCTCACTGCCAGACATGACTGTTGGGTTCAGGCTCAGCCAGCTGATGAGCCTCTTGCCTGGCCAGATGCTGCTGACTGCAGGGCAGAGGGGACCTGGCACCATTCTTTCTCCCACCCTATGCATGGGGAGCTGTTCTGGGGTGTCCCCTTGACTCGGGGGTGTGAGACCCCTACCCCCTGCCCCCAAATCCATGTCTGTGAAGTTAGGCACAGAGCCCACTCATCAGCCTGGGAGGTGTCTCTGGAAAAGAGGGACAAGCCCAGGGCATGGTGGGATCTGTGGGGAAGGACTGGGTGATCAGCAGGGGATTTGTTGCTCATTTATTCTCCAGGTTAATGCTCTGGGTTGGATGATCTTAGGGACCAAATCAGAGAGAAGGGGTTTGCAGGGGGTCCAGTCTGGCATTAGCACTTCTTTTTGGTTTTGGGTCCATGTTAAAAAGATCCAAACCTGCTCTTGCAGTGTATGTGCCCATTGCAGCTCCCTGTGATACACGTGCTCCAAGCTGCAGGCTTAGAAATCATGGATGTATTTTGCTAAACTTTTCATGAAAACCTTTACTGGAGACATCTGGCAGGAACAAGGACAGCCCAAGCACCTGATATCCCAGAGAGCTGAAAGGAATTGAAACCACAAGCTGGTGAACATTAGGAAGAATGCAGCAAGGATCACCATTCCTTGTGTCAGAAGACACTTAGCTGCAGGGATAATTTAGCTTTAGTTGTGATTTGATGCATGCTGTCTGTGTACTTTATTCCTTTTGGTTTTAGTACCCTAGACTTTTGAAATAGCAACTGTAATGCAGAAGGGCTGTGACACTCACCTTGGGCTTTCTTGGACCGCTTATTTCTAGATAATTTCTATTTCTGAGAAAACCCCAGTAGATTTAATTATTAGCTCTTTAATTAGACCTTTGCCTTCACTGGAGTAATTTCCAGTGACAAGGTAGACCAGATTGGTTTTTAGAAAGGTCTACACATCCCTGCTGTGCTGTGTACAGAGCTGCCCATGCTGGGCTGTGCCTTCAGAGATGGAGGGACAGTGCCAGCACAGAGCTGGTCCCACCACAGCCATCACCTCTGTGCCAGTCCAGCTCCCAGCAGCAACAGAGCCTCCTGAGAGTCCCTGTGCTAGATACAACCTCATGAGAAGGTGCAACATCCCACCTCATCCACTGATCTCTCTCTTTGCACCAGCGTTTCTTGCCTTAGTTTGTATTTTTAGTGTGTTTTGTTTCCATTTGAAAGGATCTCTTAAGGGGGGGGGGGGGGGGGCAGTGCTCTGAACACAGGTGTGGAGCTGAGCCCTCACTCTGGGCTGCAGGCAACTGAATAGAGCTGTGGTGACCACTGTGACCTCAGCTCACAGCTGAAAATCCCAAGGCGAAGAGAAGGTTTGATTTCGGGTCTCCTGTTTCCTGGCTGCTGGTCCTACTGGGAGTGACTGGAGCCAGCCTGGTCACTCCAAAGTGTGACAGTGGGGCCCATCCCCACTTGGGTGCTTAGCAAAGTCACTTAGCTCAGGCTAAGCACATCTCCCCTTTTTTAGCAGAGCTTGTCATTTGTCCCTCTGGGGTGCTCAACAATCCCCTTCATAGCACAAGGAGCTTCATGTCAAGTCCTTGGGGACTGGATGTTCCCCTGAAATCCAGAAGCTGGAACCCAGGTGTCCACAGCCTGCTTTGAGTCTAGCCCAGCGTCTTCCCTGCAGAACAGACAAATCATTCCTGTTTGATCTCCTGTGCACAATACAAAGACGAGCTACCTTGCCAGAGGGAAATACAGAGTGTTTCTAAAGCAGTTACTTTCTCTCTGGAAAACTCAAGACACACAGAATAACAACAGTAATCTTTCTTCAGCTTGCTGAAATTTTGGAACTTTCTTGATTGACTTGAAAGACCTGCAGTGTCCCACTCATTCAACTCCTACTGTCATTTATAGGGGAGATGTAATTTTTATATCTATTGTGGGACTCTCTGATTTTCAATTACATGAAATTGTCATCCCAAATCACACAGCTTGTCAACCATTCAGGGGCTCTGAGACACAGGCAAGTCCAGACATAGAAAGGTTTGTACACTTATTTCTTGAGACTGTCTTTAACACCAAAGAAGAAAAACCCCAAAAATCTAGATGTGCAGGTTCACCTGCACTCCCCAAGTCTCCTGACAGTGAGATAGGCATGGTTTTGTACCTCAGCCCTTGCTCCAGGCTACCTTCTGATAAGATTTTACAGCAACTATTATCTTGACAGATGTTTCCATGTCATGATGGGGAACGATGTGAAATCAGAGTGTGATTGTTGTAGTGCAAAGTGGGGCCTTTCCAATAACAGGCATGGAATAGCAATGCTGTGGTAGCTGTAGTTCATGGATCAGAATTACAGATCTGAAAGTAATTAATGTGTATTTTTTTCAGTTACTAACCCTTGCTAAGCCAGAAAGAACATGAAATGATGCTGCAGCTTGTGGCTGTACCTGATGGCCTTGAGTTAGAGATTTGAGACAGACCAGGATGTTCTCAGGGCAGGACTCGGCACACACCTGTGATGAGCTGGCAGCAGGGGCTCCCCATGGGGCATTGCTCAGTGCCAGTTGTTTTTCTGCATTCTGCTCCTGTCTGGGCACCTGAACCAGCCATAGAAAAACTGGAGAGTGGCTGTCGCTGCCTGTGGTTGTTCTTTGCTTCCACAGCTGGGTGTGGAGAGTTTGCCAGCGTGCCCAGGTGGCCAAGAAGGCCAGTGACATCCTGGCTTGTACTAGCCACACTGTGGCAGTAAGACCAGGGCAGTGCCCATCCCCTGTGCTGGGCACTGCTGAGGCACCTTGAATCTTGTGTCCAGTTTTGCACCCCTCACAACAAGAAAGACATAGAAGGGCTGGAGTGTGTCCAGGGAAGGGAAAGGAGCTGGGGAGGGGTCTGGAGCTGCAGGAGCAGTGAGGGAGCTGGGAGGGGCTCAGCCTGGAGAAAAGTGGGACAGGAGGGAGGAACCAGGTGGGTGCTGGGCTCTGCTCCCAGGTAACAAGTGACAGGACAAGGGGAAATGGCCTCAAGTTGCCCCAGGGGAGGTTCAGGTTGGACATCAGGAAGAATTTCTTCATGGAAAAAATGGTCAGACATTGGAAGGGGCTGCCTAGGGAGGTTTGGAGTCTCCATCCCTGGAGGTGTCCAAGGAAGGACTGGACCTGGCACTCAGTGCTCTGGGCTGGGGGACAAGGTGGGCACCAGGCACAGGTTGGGCTTGGTGATCCTGGAGGCCTTTTCCAACCTTTATGGTTCTGTGGGTGGGGTCCATCCCTCTTGCTTTGGACATGCCTGGGAGCAGGAAATGCCCTGTCTGAATCACACTAACAGTTTGGTATCAGGACAAAATGCCAAAGTGCTCGTTGATCTGGTGTGTCTCAGCTTTTTGCTCTCAGTACATCCACTGTGCTGAGTTCAAAGGGACAATCACAAGGGATGAGTGCTAAAAAAAGCTTTTCCCTCATCCTCTGGGCTTAGGGGGATTCTAGGAATTCATGGTTCATGAGATATGTGGCTGTGGTGTCCATTTTTAGTGACCTTAAATGAAATGACAAACATGGAACATGTTTGTCAAAACATTGGTGACTGATTCCTGCAAGCCCACAGGGTTGGCTCTTGTCAGAGAAACACAAGCAGGGTCAGCCACTGTGTCCTAAAGACAAGGTGTCCCCTGTGGGGCAGCTGGCAGTGTCCCAGGGTACTCCAGCTCGGAGTAGTGCTTTGGGAGCTGGCAAGAGCTATTTAGGGTGGGCCTCTGCCTTCACACAAGTCCTGTAGGCTTCGTTCCACTGAGGGGAGGCTGGTGCTGCAGCCTTGGATAAGCATCCATGCAGAACAGAGCGAAAATGGAGGTTACTGAACAGTGACAGATGACCAGAACAGAGATCCTTCCTCTCCTGAACCAGGAGGTCATTCTTTCTGTGCATGAAGGCTCCCACTGCTCCTCCCAGCTGCTCCCTGCCAGCCATTGCCTGGCTGCTCTGTGCCAACCAAACAGTGCTTTTGGGACTGGGAGACCTCCCTTCAAAGCCCACCACAGCCCCGGGGGACTCATACCCCCTTGTCAAGAGTTTATGAGTCAACTTTGCTGGTTTTGCAAGTCAGTGAGGGTTTGATCTCACTGGAGATGTGCACCTGGGATCCCAGGTTTTTGGGCCAGGAAGGCAATAGTACAGCAGCAGCCAGGCTGTGCTGCCCTGAGATGGGAGAGCTCAGTTCCAAGTCCTGCCTGTCCCCCAGTCTCTCCTGCAAAGCTGTGGAATCTTGCTGCAGTTTTATTTTACTCCATGCTAATTCCCACTGCTTTCCTATGCTTTTCAGGGCACACACGTAAGCTAAAGTGGATTTGAGGGTGTTTTGCCAGTGTGGTCCAACAAGCCTCTGGCACAGCCTTGCTCTAGGGAAGGGTGTCTGTGGCCAGGCCTTGCTGCCAGTCCTCAGTCTGTGCTGCCCAAGCCGGAGTTGTGTAGATTCAGTGTATCCGTACACAGCCTGCTGCTCCTAGACTCAGCTCTGCCTTGTAGACATGGCTCTGCCTTCTTCTAGATGCAACTTTGCCTTCTGGACTTGGCTCTGCCTTCTCCTAGATATGGCTGTGCTTGCCCGAGGCATGGTCAAGTCTGCAGCCCGAGGGATTCAGGTAAAGTGCTGCTCTGGGTCATGGGTGCTCAGGATTGAGCAGAGCTGTGCTGTCCTAGTAGGCTTGCAAAGGGGGCTAATGCCCAGTTGTTTTGTGGCGACTATGTCGCCTTGGCAAACCCTTCTCACGTGGGAATTTCAGTCATCCATGTCTAAGAACCTTCTTAGCATGATGTGATGAGACTTCTGCAGCTCGTTTTGTGAGGAAGGAGAATGAACGCCCTGGGCAGCCAAAGTTGTATTTGGAGATAAATTTCTGTAGCATATTCATGGTTTGGCATTCATGAACTGTCCATCTCTGGCTACATCTGTGCGTTGTTCTTTCTGATTAGTCTCTTGCCATGGTTTGTCACATCATACTTCAGTCATGGCCTCTCATCCCATTCTGTCTGATCCATGTGGTGATAGGAAGCCACAAGAATTGCCATAACTGATCCTACATGAATCCTTATCACCTTTTTTCCTTCCCATGGCCTTGCTCTCCACCCCCCATAGAGCTACTTGGGCTTCCCTCACCACTGTGCTGCTCTGCCCAGGCAACCCATGAGCAGAAGCAGGGAGGCAGGTCCCTTCTGCACTATTATTTCTTTGACATGTAGGTGAGAGCAGAGGGAAGTGCCAGCTGTGGTCATAGCTGGCAGGAGAGTGCGTGTCCAGTAGAGAAAACTTCCACAACAAAAAGTCTGCAAATCACTGACAGGTCCTGGAGTTAGTAAAACTGGGGAAAAGAGCAGCTCCTTTCTTTACACACTGTATATGGCAGAAAACGAACACAAAATTGTAAGCAGGCAGGAGTGTCTATCCCTTCCTTCCAAATATAGGAAAGGGGCTGAACTAAGGGGACTAAGATGAGCTTATAAAAGCAGTCAGGGAGAAAGCCCTTGTTGGTGTCTCCTGATGTCCAGGCCATGCTGTGACTGACCTGCAGAGGGGAAGAGGGCTTCTGCCACAGGTCCTGTTCCCTGTGCTTGGAGCTTCTCGAGGCTGTAGCATTGCCGTGGGAATTCTGCTGTGGATTCCCTGCTGGGCCATTCCTTGGCCAGGGAAGGGCTGGTCTCTGCACTGAACTTTGCTGGCCCTCAAGGCGTGTGGTTGCTCACAGTAAGTGAGGGGTGTAGGGCCTTTTGGAGAGGCTGTAGCTTCTCCAAACTTCAGCTGAAGTCTGACCTTCAACTCTTTCTCTTCCAGAGATCCGAGATACCAGCCCATTCCTTCCTGCTTTCTGTTGACTGATTGTGAAGGTGAGAACTTACGGCTTGAAAATTAATATCTTGCTCAGATTGGTGTGAGCTGGCTTTTCCCTTGTGCTCACCATGGACAGGTCCCTGTTCTTTCCTCTCATGAGATTCTTGTGTCCATTCCTGCCCTCTGCAGCTGCCCACCAGAGGACACGCTCCATGTTAATAGGGAGTGGGGGAAATCATAAATGAAAAACCAAAAGAAAAACAGTCTTCAGGCCTGTTCTAAGGACTGTTAATCCTTCAGACATCCCTCCCCTTTGCCACACTTCCCAAGGGAGCCATCCTGCCCCTTTGGGCATGGATCTCCGTTCCTTGGGGCCATGAAAGGTGGCAGCTCCTCTTCACTACGTTTACATGCGACAGCGTGGTGGATTGCTCCCCCTTCCCCTATCCCTCCTTGCCACCTGGTCCCCAAGATGTCCCAGGAAAGAGACACATGCAGACCGCAGGAGAGGAAGCAGAGAGAGAGTTTATTCCCACGGTCAGGGTATTTAAAGGGCTTTAGGGGAAGTGAGTCACAACCAATGAAAACCGAGGGTTAACAGCAAATGGAGAAAGGGTTAACAAAAGACCAATGAGGGGGGTTTCTGCATTGACCTGTCCAGGCACATTCTTGCGTACTAATAAGAGTTTTCCCAAGGGGTCCTGGGAAGAAGAAAGGTAACCCACAGACAAGGTAGAATTCATTTTACAACACAGTAAAAGCCTGTTTTCAAGGCATTATGGCTAGTTTTCTCCATCTTCTTCAGGGACCCATCTCTTGCATGCTTTATTCCACTTCTGATATTGTAAATTTATTGCTACATTTACATATTCCAGCTTTGAAAGGCAAACATCTCCCTCGAGACCTCGAAGCAGGTGAGAGTGGGGAGGGGTGAGCTCAGAGCAGCTGGCTGGGGAGGGCTGGTGGATGTTCAGCTCCACTCTGCTCTAAGAGGGGACCTGCACAGGCTCTGTCTTTCAGCCCCAGCCACGAGCAGAGTCACTGGCATGGAAGCTTTTGGTGAGGCTGCACCATACCTGCGCAAGTCAGAGAAGGAGAGAATAGAAGCCCAGAACCAGCCATTTGATGCCAGGACCTACTGCTTTGTGGCTGACCCCGAGGAAGAGTACACCAAAGGGAAGATCAAGGCTGCACAGGATGGGAAGATAACTGTTGAGACAGAGGATGGCAGAGTAAGTGCATTTCTCCTCAGCAGGGCCCAGGGTGACTGCAGGGAAGGGCAAGGAACACAGGAAGCACAAAACTAGCTCAGGTGAGAAATCTGCCCTGCCCTGCCCTGCTCTCCAGCTGGGACCAGCACAGCCTCCAGAGGAAAGCATAGCTCTGGATGCTGGGATAAAGGTATTAATTGCATTGGGCTTGAAAGAGCAGGCGGTGCTCTAAACCAGATTGGATCATAGCCTTGACAGTCTTGGTGTTCTTCAACCACTGCTTTTAACACCTTCTCAGCTAATGCTGTCATACCCACTGATAAATTCTTTCCTTTACTGGTAGCAGAGCAGGCAGATACTTTGAAAGTCCCTTTTGCATATGAACTTATCAGTATCACTGCCTGCAGTTTCCCAGAGGAGCCTCCAAGGTGTTAATCTTCCAAAAATGCTGAAATGTCTTAGCAGCTTATGTCCTGACAACTTTTGTGAGAATAACTGCAGAGGCTCAAAGAACCACCTCAAGCAACATCTTGGCAGGAGGTGCTGCAAGATTTTTAGAAAGCAAGTAAAGGATAACCAGTGATCCTCAGCAGTCCCAGGGAAGTGACTGAGGCTGCACCAGGCTACTGTGCACAAGGTCCTTCTTTCCTAGGGACTGACTACTTTATGTCCATTTGAGCTTTCTGTCCCTGTAGTGGCCTGTGGGAAAGATTTCTACAGTGTAAGTGTAAGTTGGAGTAAGTGTAAAGTCCTTCCTTTTCTTTATGCAGTCTTTTTTTTTTTTTTTTCACAAGTAGTAAGAGGGAATAATTCTTCCTTACTATGGCCATGGTTTTCTCTGCTATTCCTGACTTTGCAAACTTCAAAAACATTTCCTTTTTACCCCCAAAACCCCTATCAAGTTGTACTCTCCTCATAGCAAGCTATTTCATATCTATGACCATTTTTGTTTCTCTTTGGAGCATTTCTAGTACAATTCTATCCCTTCTAAGAGGTGTGATTAGTAATGAAGGGGTGGATGAACTGATGGACACATCCTACATAACACAGTCTTCTCCCTTTCTGTTGTAAAAATTCCTAATATTTTAGATCTTGAGCACTGACTTGATGTTGTGTTAGTAGTGACTCCCAGATACGTGCTGTGAGGAGCAGTTAATCCAAAATCTCTTGTTCTGTATGGAGAATTCTTGTGAGTTCTAATTGCTCAGGTGTTTAAATGCTTTAGAAAGGTATTTAGAGATACATATTACAAAGCTGCTTTTGCAAACTGTGCCTGTAATTCTTGCTTTCTAAAAGTAGTCCAAGAGCATTCCACAAGTCAGGACTTGAGGTAGGAAATGGTGTTCAGTCTTTCTGAATCAAATACAATGCCACAGTATTTCCTCTTTGTCTTGGACTAGTCAGCTTGGACCAGTCCATGGGAGCAGCAATTTCAGCAATTGGAAAAGTAAAGATGAATAAATTACAGCAGAATTTTCAAGCTCTTTCATAGTTCAGAGTGGCTGATATAAGCTCCTGCCAGCTGTGAACATCTGCTGCCCCCCCCCAGCATCTCTATGGGCTCTGGCTGTGTGAGGGAACTGTCACCCACAGTGTGAACCCAGCAGACGGTGCTGTTTGTTAGAGCATTTCTTTAATTAGGAATGGCCACAGGCGGGAATGGAACAAGTCTGTCCCAAAGAAGGATTTGCCATTGATGAATCTTGTGATGAAGACCTGAAGTTCATAAGCAGCAATAATATGTAGACAGATCTGGTCCAGCAGAAATCTGGTCTTTGTGGTTGTAGCAATTCCAGGACAGTAAATTTACATCCTGTCAATTTGCCAGTGTTGTAGAGCTCCTGTCTGGCAGCTGTGTTTGCTCTGAAATAGCCATATCTTGTCTTGCACAGTAAAACAGAAAGAAAAATACTAATCAGAGCAGCATTACAGATATTATTACTTCTCTGTGTTTGTGTCTCAGTGAGTATTTACAAAAGGACTGTTGAGAGTTGCTGAATCAAGGTTCACTCTTTCTGAATTATAGACAGTTGCTGTCAAAGCTGATGATGTGTATGCCATGAATCCCCCCAAGTTTGACAGGGTTGAGGATGTGGCCATGTTGACCCACCTACACGAACCTGCCGTCCTCTATAACCTCAAGGACCGCTACAGCTCCTGGATGATCTATGTAAGTTCTCTCTTCTGCCAAAGGGGCCAATACAGCTGCAGGAGCTGGGCTTCAGTGACTCTTCTGTTCCATTTTTATCCCTGCAGACCTACTCGGGTCTCTTCTGCGTCACTGTCAACCCCTACAAGTGGCTGCCCGTGTACAACCCCGAGGTGGTGTTGGCCTACCGAGGCAAGAAGCGCCAGGAGGCCCCTCCACACATCTTCTCCATCTCTGACAATGCCTATCAGTTCATGCTGACTGGTGAGTTTTTCTGTTTTGACCAGACTTGTTGAAAAACTGTGCCAGAAGCACTGCTCCTGCCAAGTGCCATTCCATACCTGCCATGGTGACGGTTTGCCCAGCTCCTTGATCTGTATCATGGTGTAGATTATCTGCTTGCTCTCCCAGCTACTGTGGAATTATTTTATCTCTAGGTGATGCAAAACCAGCCCCAGACAGCTTTCCCTGTCTCCTGAAATTTATTTTTTTTTAATTTTATTTTTGAAGCACTCTGCTATTTTTCTGCACATTTATCTGCATTCTTGGTCTAAGTACTAAGCTAAACACCATAAAAAGGACCTCTGCAAAGGGCAGTTGCAGTTGGATAGGACACACTACCTGGGAAGTCCCTGGTCAGCACATCTGAACGTGGCTTCAAGCAGCAGCAGGTAGATTCAGAACAGACCTGGTAGAAATATTTTCAGCAAAATGCATGGGTTTGGTTTGCATAAAGTCCTGTCCCATATTAAACAGCAACCAAGTTAAAGCATGGTAAAGACAGGAGCAAGAAAGAGTGCAGGATGGAGCAAAGGTGGAGCAGAGAAGATAAAAAGTGGAGTATAGGGAAGGGAAGAGAGGAGGGGAGGAGACCACGAACCTTTTCAGTTTTGCCTCCAGAGATTTTGTTTCATTCTCTCTGATGGACACCAGGTCACAGTCACCTGAGAACCAGCACTTTTCCCTACAGCTTCTCTGACTGCAGATATTTCTCCCCTTGACAGATCGTGAAAACCAGTCTATCCTGATCACGTAAGTACATCTGTCTCTCTGGGCTTTGATTCCAGCAGAAAGGGGGCAGATTTTTCTTCACTCTGTGCTTTCTTTCAGCAGTGGAGAATCTGGTGCTGGGAAGACAGTGAATACAAAACGTGTCATCCAATACTATGCAACCATTGCAGCCAGTGGGGACCCAGCCGTGACGAAGGAGTCTGGCATGAAGGTGTGAGCAGGAAGGGTTGGCAAAGGGCAGTTCAGGATGTCCATTTGTGGCTGTGGACAGCACTGGTGACAAACATTTCCCTCAAGATATCTTTTATTAGCTTCACTCACTCTCTTAAAAGGCAGCAGGACTAGGGACTGATGTGCAGGCAGAGCTACAAAAAATACAAGCCACTAGAGCTGCCATGACACTCCCCAGCTATAGGTTTACCTGACTGAAACCAGATCTGTGGGATTGGTGTCCAGGAAGAAGCAGAGGCTTCTTCACATGAACCAGTCTGTCCCTGTGGCTGAGACCTGAGAACTCAGACCACGGAACAAATTCTGAAAAAGAGAAAAATGAGTTATTTACCATTTACTCCCAGTGCTGGTTCTTGGCACTGGAGTCGAGAAGCTGCTGCAGTAGCACTGCACAGCTGAAGGGCACGTGGCTGCACGTGTAATTGTACCAGAGTCATTTCTTCCTACCAAGTAACTCATGGTGGTTTTCAATAATTTTTCAATTATTCCTGCAGGGTACGCTCAAGGATCAAATCCTCAGTGCCAACCCGCTGCTGGAGGCCTTTGGGAATGCCAAGACCGTGAGAAATGACAACTCCTCACGCTTTGTGAGTCACCCTGTGTCTGTCTCTGCCCTCCTGCATTTCTAGTGCTCTTTACCTGCTTGTTAGTTGCACTGGGAGCCTCTGGACTGGGAAAAATGTTCTTGATGAGCAATTTTTTGGTTGTTTGTGAGATGCCAATGTGTTTGCAGCTGTTTCATGCTCACAGCTGCCTGGGCAGCAGCAAACTCTAGCAAGCTTTGAGTATCTAAGCTAATTAAGACTGATTTGGAGATGCTGTCACTGAGACTCAAGAGAGAAAAACACTGAGATTGCTGCACTGATGACTACCTTTTGTCTGCTTGCCAGGGAAAATTCATTCGCATCCATTTTGGAACCACTGGAAAACTGGCATCTGGTGATATTGAAACCTGTGAGTGATGCAGCGGGGCTGACTGCTCTGCTAGGAGATAAAGAGCCTGAAAAATTTCTATGTTACAGACTTGCTGGAAAAGTCAAGAGTCACTTTCCAGCTGAAAGCTGAGAGAAGCTACCATATCTTCTACCAGATCCTCTCCAATAAGAAGCCTGAATTGCTTGGTAAGGACAGCCACCACCTGGTGACATTGAGTAAAGTCACTTCGGGAATCATTTCCCTCTACATGCCAGCTCAGTGACAGAGGGTCCGATAGCACCTGCTGGCCTGGTGCCTTGTGTCACACACCACCAGGTCCCTCTCGGGCAGTGCCTCGAGCTGTGCAGAGCATGGACACTTTGGTCATGTGCTTATTTACATCCTTGGCAGGCTGGGGTACCTGCTGTGCACATCACTTTTGTCTCTGTGCAACAGGGACACACTTGGGGTTGCTCCACCTCCCATTAATCCTGCCTGGGTAAGTTCTAATACAAACCGTGTGCATGTGAAGTACGGGGCTGGCCAATTTACTCTACCTCGCACTTTGCTGTTCTTATTGGTGTGAAAATTCTGACTTAAATGGGCCAGATCCTGTGAATAATCTTCAATAGAAAGGTAAGCAGTTCTGGGTGCAGGATGGCCAGACATCCTGATCTACAAGCCATTTAACTGAGCTCTTCATCATATGGGCAAAAGTTATTCCCTGTTTCCAGTATAGTCTCTCTATGGCATTCCCTACCCATGCCCCACATCTGTCTCAAACCCTTCTGCTACTGCAGTGACCCTCAGTCCACTCCACCCATCCCTCCCAACTGTCCACAGGACATTTCCCAAGGTGGAGCTCCTGCTCCCGTCCTTCCACTCTGTGCCCTCCCACCATTTATCACCTTGTTATTCCCTTCCCAGGGAGATTGGGGTGTGCCAGGGACTTCAGGTCTATACAAGGTCACAGATTTACCCTCAGTGTACTGAGGCTTCCTCTACTGCACACAGCCATGCACAGCTGTACACCTTCCCTTCTCCTCCTACTCTGCCATAGGATTCAGGACTGAAAATGATTTGGGAATTTTGGCCTCTGTTAGATGGAGATGAACACACATGTGTTATCCATGTGCACCAACACACAGCCCCACTGGGTGTGAGGGCATTCAGGATGTGCCAGGTATGAGGATAAGCACATAGAAGTCTTATCTAAAAGCATATTTCTGCAAAGCTGTTTGTGTGGATGGCCCTTGTTCCATATCTGCCAGTTCTGAGTGCTCAACTCCCACTTCATAACATGTTAAACTGGAAGGACTGCTTATCCAGTGGAAGGCAGATGAATGGATTTTTTCTGGCTTTCTTGTCTCTTAATAGAAAACCAAGAGTCTGCAAAGCAAAATGGAAGGGGATCCTGTGAAACCTTGCTGAGCTAATGTTCCATCTTCCCTGCCAGGCTCTGGCTCTCACTCCCATATTTGCCTTTCAGAGATGCTCCTCATCACAGCCAACCCATATGACTACCCCTTCATCAGCCAAGGGCAGATTTCTGTGCCCAGCATTGATGACCAGGAGGAGCTTGTTGCCACAGATGTGAGTACAGTTAATGATGAGAGACAATCTCACTCTTACTCTCACCACTGTTATAACCAGCTCATCTGTCTGGTGTGCAGACAGCCATTGACATTCTGCGCTTCAGCTCCGATGAGAGGATGGGGATTTATAAGCTGACAGGGGCGATCCTGCACTATGGGAACATGAAGTTCAAGCAGAAACCACGTGAGGAGCAGGCAGAGCCAGATGGCACAGAAGGTAATACCTTCATGGCTGGGAGAGAACTATTTCCAAATGTTTCCATATAATTTTTCACTAGAAATGGCAGGAGTCTTCCAGGAGAGACACAGTTGTTCCTCGGTGAGCATAAAAAGAAGGTTTGACTTTCAACTTACCAATTTGAGTAGTCACTTTCTGCATCCACTTTATTCCTGATGACTCTGCTGAAGTACCTTGTGCCAGGGGCATGTTATTTCTGCAATGTTCAGCAGTCTCTGGTTACACAACCAGACTTTTTCTGCTCGGGTGAGATTGTGGAGAAGTGGCTTGAAGGGAAAACCACTCTGTTGTCCCATCACCAATGCACTCACAGGTTTCACCACATCTGTTGGGGCTGTCACAGCCACTCCATCATAAGGACTAGACCTATACAAGGCTGTTCAGAAGAGTAAACAAGAATTTTAGTCAAGCTGTGGGTGGGGTAAAGCCAAACATGTTGCAGGTTTCAGAGTGAGCCCTGGCTGGCTCCAACACACTCTGTAGGTCCAAGCTAAGAAGAAAATATTTCAACTTATCATTTTGTTTTTCAGAGGCTGACAAAGCAGCATATCTGATGGGCCTGAACTCAGCAGACTTGCTGAAAGCTTTGTGTTTTCCCCGTGTGAAAGTGGGAAATGAATATGTCTTCAAGGGCCAAACAGTGGATCAGGTGAGTGTCAAGGAGCAGCAGGGACTGTTGTCTCCCTGAGGGACAGGAATGGGCCCTCTCCCTAAGAGACAGGAATGGCAGGGTCAGGTCAGCTGAGAGGGGTCAGGACCATTAAGGGCTGTTAGTGCACCATGTGGGCTGTGTACCTGTGCATGCTGAGGGGTGGTTTATTCTGGTGATGCACTGTCAGTGCCCTGACACAGGTGTGTGAACCATCTCCCTGCAGGTGCACCAAGCAGTGAATGCCATTGCCAAGTCAGTCTATGAGAAGCTTTTCCTGTGGATGGTGATGCGCATCAACCAACAACTGGATACAAAGCTGCCAAGGCAGCACTTTATTGGGGTCTTAGACATTGCTGGCTTTGAAATCTTTGAGGTTTGATTTTACACAACACTCTCTGACTTCTGGCTGTCTTTAAATGCTTTTTCATTTTGTTTGACTTCTCTGACCTTTTCTCCTCCTCACCCCAATACAGCCCTCAAGACAGGGCAAATCCCTCTGAAGCTGGACCTTTGTAGGTCCATCACCCACTTTGTAAGAGAAGAGACATAGCAGAAGCATAGCCACAAAGCTGCTGTTCCCCTCCTCACAGAATCTGCATTTACTGACATTAGGGCCTCACAAACACATAGCCAGTGTAGGCTGCAGGAACTGTGTGCTGCCACAGCACAACTTTTCTGTAAGCCTGGACAGCCCATGGTATATTCTTTATGCTGTTATCAAAACCCTTCTGAGTCAGTCTGACTGACCTTGTCATAACATCTCCGTGAGATAAAATGATTGGAGGCAGTTTAACATTGCTAACACACTTGCTCAAATATTAGTTCAACAGCTTTGAGCAGCTGTGCATCAACTTCACCAATGAGAAACTGCAGCAGTTCTTCAACCACCACATGTTTGTGCTGGAGCAGGAGGAGTACAAGAAGGAGGGCATCGAATGGGAGTTCATTGACTTTGGGATGGACCTGGCTGCATGCATTGAGATTATAGAAAAGGTGAGTTTCTTAAGCATCTTGGACAATCACACAAATTGAATCTGGAAGGAGTTCTTGAGTGTTTGCAATGAGTGCCTTCAATACAGTCTCCCTGTGAAGCTTTCAGGTCTCCTCATCTCTGTTCCTTTAAACATCATCTTTGTGATTAATTATCTACTGACTGGGAATGTATTCTATCTTCTAAAAAGACACTGATTTTCTCTCTCCCTCTCTCTCTCTCTCTCTCTCTCTCTCTCTCTCTTTCTCCCCTCTTCCCTTTCTCCCCTGCCAATATAAATTGTCATTTTTAATTTTCATATATACCCCAGTTGTCTTCTGTGTATTAGTTCCTTCTCAGTTAAATTCAAAACCTCATGTCTGCTTGCTTTTTGTTCCTTCTGGGTCAGGAGAAGTCACTACTGTAGTCTAAGAAGTTACTGCACAGTTTTTGCTTGGCTTCTTTTGTTTTCCAGACACTGACTGTATAATTCAAAACTATTTATGAAAATCTTTTGAGTGCTTTTGAATATCTTGCCAGCTGTTCATGAAAAATCTTGCTTGTCTGTCCTCCCAAGCTAATTCTTCATAAAATACTTTCTGTACTTTAATTTTAGCATTTATTTCACTCTGTATTATTATCACTTGGATTCATCTTGTTTGAAAACACCCTTTTTCTATTCAGCCCATGGGCATCTTCTCCATCCTGGAAGAGGAGTGCATGTTCCCCAAGGCAACTGACACCTCTTTCAAGAACAAGCTCTATGACCAGCACCTGGGCAAGTCCAACAACTTCCAGAAGCCCAAGCCTGGCAAAGGCAAGGCTGAGGCCCACTTCTCCCTGGTGCACTACGCTGGCACAGTGGACTACAACATCTCTGGGTGGCTGGAGAAGAACAAGGACCCCCTGAACGAAAGTGTTGTGGGCCTGTACCAGAAATCATCTCTGAAAGTTTTATGCCATCTTTATGCCACCTTTGGTTCCATAGATGAAGGTAAGATCAGAGGATTGTGTTGGTTTCCTACTGCATCTCTCATTTGATGTGAATCAGTGTTGAGCCACTGCTTGTGTGCTGTGTATTAGATGTACAATTATAACACTGTCAAAGGGATCTGCAGCAGCTCCTCAGTTGGACTTTCATCTCTTTTTCCAGCTGAAGGTGGTGGAAAGAAGAAAAGAAGCAAGAAAAAGGGCTCTTCCTTTCAGACTGTCTCTGTTCTCTTTCGGGTAGGTTTGTTCTCTGCTGGGAGGGCAGTGCTGTCACCCCCAGCTGCATGGGCTGACCAGCCCCTCTTTCTCTGTGGCCACTCTGTGGCAAGTTACCTTTGGGAGCTGGTACAGGTTGAGTCCTGCTTTGCTGCTGAGGTCCAGTGGGATGGTGGTAGAGATGGAAGGTCATGTGCTTTATCAGGTTGCATGGGGAGCTGTCTTGGCTTTGCCCTTTGGTGCTACCAGCATCCTTCCCTTCTTTGGCTGTCACTGGCTTCTTCCAGCATGTGTCCCTGTGAGAACACTGTGTAGCAGCCAGTGCCTTGCAGAGTCTGTGGGAAACACAAATTGCATGTTGCAGTCTTGATGCTGCTGTGATGCATCTATATCTGAGGCCAGGAACAGGCTGGTGCCTTCCTGGCAGGATGAGGTGTGCAGCATCCCCTGGCTGGGATGTGTGTCATTATTGCCATAATGACATATTGCCATAATGACATAATGTCATTATTGTCCTAATGACACTCAGACTGTGTCTTTATTGCCTGAGATGATTAAAGAATTGCACTACCCTGTTGCACTACAGAACAGGTGACTTATGATGTCATAGACAAACACTGATTTTGTAGCTCAATTATCTTTTAAATATGTGTAACTAGAACTGAAGTAATACAGAGATTGCAAATGTCGTCTGTTATACAGGAAAATCTAAATAAACTGATGTCCAACTTGCGGACAACTCATCCTCACTTTGTGCGTTGCATCATCCCCAATGAAACAAAGACCCCAGGTAATGCATAAACACAAATTGGAGAGGGGCAGAAAGAGCAATCGGTCAATGCTGGGCCCATTCAAACAGCCCCTTGTTGCTCTGTCACAGGCCTGATGGATCACAAGCTTGTTCTGCACCAGCTGCGGTGTAACGGTGTCCTGGAAGGCATTCGGATCTGCAGGAAAGGATTTCCTAACAGGATTCCATATGGGGATTTTAAACAAAGGTCCGTAATCGCATTTTTGTGTTTACATCCAGCCCAATTCATTTAAGAGAAGGTCTTGCTAAACCAGTCCATGATATAGTTGTTAGGAAAAGGCTATTTTAATATTTAACAACTATGGAAAGCACAAAGACATATCTAATAGCATGGGTTGTGTGGGCAGTGCCCACCCAAATGCCTTCCTGGACACTGTGCTCCAAAACCTATTTTCAGTTCATTCAGGTTCATCTGAATGTTTGGGTATTCTTTGCTTTAATTCTCAAATTCGACACAAGCTTGTTTCAGCAAAAATATGAAGGGTGATCTATGCACTGTTTAACCACTATCTAGGAGAGGTTTGAAGAATGTGGTTTAAATAATACTAACTGGAATGGTTTCACTGAGAGGAAATTGTGTTAAACCCAATACTACTTTTTGATGAAATCCCAAGTTTGACGGGCAAATAGAGCTGCAGTAACAAAAGGGACTTGAGCAGGACATCTAAGTTAGTTCCACACGGCCCTCTTGTTTTGTACAGGGCTGACATTTCTACATGCTGATGTTTCTACAACATTAGCACATTAATTTATAAATAAAAACCCCACAACCAAACAATCTTAATTTGGGAACTGGTGTGCAAATAAGACATTTATAAAGGGTTGCTCAGTTCAGGGCAACCCAACTGGGATCATCTGCTTGTTGTGTTTGAACAAAGAAAATGTAGGGTCAGGTCTCTAAGAACAAAGAAATCACCCCCCCTTGCAGCTGTGGGCAGGCTGTGCTGGAGAGCAGGGCACTGAGACGGGCAGAAGTGGTGTTTGGGCACTAACTGAAGATGATGGCTGGGGGCGGGTGATGTGGGTGGGCAGATTTGTGAAAACAATAGGGGTGCAATAACCTCTCAGTGTAGGATTAGGAAGTCCATTGCTGGATATTATGCCTAATTCTGAGTTCCATGCTTCAGGAGGAAGGTGAGAAGCTGGATATAGTTCAGAAAAGAGCTACAGGAAAAATGTGAACTCAAGTGCAGAGACAGATTTAGATCCAACTGTGCTAGTGAGGCCCTGGCACAGGGTGCCCAGAGAAGCTGTGGCTGCTCCACCCTGGAAGTGTCCAAGGCCAGGTTGGACGGGGCTTGAAGCAACCTGGGCTGGTGGAAGGTGTCCCTGCCCATGGCAGGGGGTGGAACTGGGTGATTTTTAAGGTACCTTTCCACCTAAACCATTCCATGGTTCTATTTAACTCATGAAATTGAATGTTAACAGATATTTGTTTGTGGTGTAGAGACCCTACAGATGTAAAGATTTCTGAATGTGCAGGAAGCTGTCTGCTAAAAGATTAACTAAAAGAAAGAGTCCAAGGGCAAGACCTGAAAAAGAATGTTGCTAAGGTAGAAGTGAAGTATACTTTTCCCACAGCAAGGGTGAATAGTTTACCTGGCACACTCACGCGCTTTGAAGGCTTCAAAGGCTTCAGATTAGATTGAAATGTCTTTTTTTCTTTTTTTTCTCTTTTTTTTTTGTTTTAATAAATACTAGCTTAATCATGAGGGGGCTGTGCGAGCAAGGCTCTGGGAGGCCTCTCTGTGTGGATTATACAAGGAGTCAGATTAACTGCAGCAGTTCCCCTATTCCTAAAATCCATTCATTTTTTGAATTTACAACTAACCCAGTGAGCTGGCCCCATAGATTAGTGAAAATGACTGTGACACACATGATCAGTGTCTCAGGTCCTGTGGACAGACCATCCATGCCCTCAGTCTCAGTGAGGGCTGTAACATATCCTTGGATCCTACTGAACTGACCTGCTCCTGTTTGCTGCTTTTCTTACTGCTTTGCCATTTGAACCTGGAGGTGTGAGTCAGACTCAGCCTTCTTCTGTATCTTCAGACTGACAGCTGTTCTTGTGGCATCCTGTGCACTAAAATGATACTGATGGCTAAGCCTTTTTCCTTTATTTTGTCAGATACCGCCTTCTGAATGCCAGTGTCATTCCAGAGGGAAAGTTTATTGACAGCAGGAAGGCGTGTGAAAAGTTGCTTTCTTCCATTGAGATAGATCACACTCAGTACAAATTTGGACACACTAAGGTAAATGCTTAATTTTTCCCCACAATAAGAAATCATTCATTGCATTAAAATGCAAGCCCAGCAATGAGTGATCTCTCTCCCTTGGCTGCAGGTGTTCTTCAAGGCAGGCTTGCTGGGTGTCCTGGAAGAGATGCGAGATGATTGCTTAGGACAGCTGATCACACGGACCCAGGCTTTGTGCAGAGGATACCTCAGGAGGCTTGAGCTGAAAATGATGTTTGACAGAAGGTGTGTGTCCTCTGCAAGGTCTGGTTCCTCAAAGATGGGCTTTATTCACAGTACTGATGGAGTACTTTGGTTTCAGAGAGTCCATATTCTGCATTCAGTACAACATCCGTGCATTCATGAAAGTCAAGCAGTGGCCTTGGATGAAGTTGTACTTCAAGTTAAAACCCCTCTTAAAAAGTGTGGAAACTGAGAAAGAAATGGCCATTCTGAAGGAAGAATTTGAGAGAACAAAAGAAGAACTGGCTAAATCAGAAGCCAAGAGGAAAGAACTGGAAGAGAAAATGGTGACTCTGGTGCAAGAGAAAAAGGACCTGCAGCTGCAAATACAGATTGTACGTAATTTAAGTAATTTTTGGCTCTTTAGATTACATTCGTTTTCTCTGAGTGTTCAGGAAAGGGCTGAAAGGGAATTTTGTTATTTCATGTTCCAGTTGCTTAATGAGCAGGTGATTTCTGCAAGTGTCAGTGCCAATGTGTGACAATGAAGCACATTTCTATTTTCTGTTAAAAAGGAAAATGAAAATGTGGCTGATGCTGAAGAAAGATGTGACCAGGTGATCAAAGCAAAATTCCTACTGGAAGCAAGAATAAAGGAGGTAATGGAAAAGCTGGAGGATGAGGAAGAGATAAATGCTGATCTGACAGCCAGAAAAAGGAAACTGGATGATGAATGCTCTGAGCTGAAGAAAGATATTGATGACCTTGAGTTAACATTGGTTAAGGCTGAAAAGGAAAAGCATGTCACAGAAAACAAGGTGCTTTTTATTTCTGCTATTTGTATGTTTGATTACAGTTGTTCTGTCTGTGTGTAGGCTTTAAAGGTTCAGTCAGCTTGAACAGTAACACAGTGTTGCATAAGGAGATCTTTGGTGTTGAATTTGGTCACCAAACCAACCCAATGCATACAAAAATGCATTAAAATGAAAGTTCAGCATTGCTTTGTGACTTCTGAAGGGTTCATATATAAGCAGAGAGATTGCATAGTTTGACTATATGATACAAGTAATTAAGTCTCTTTGGCAGTCTTGCAACAAGTTTAATGCCAGTGTTCACTGATAATGTAAAGACCAACATTTTTAGTGACCTTCAAGTGTTTTGCCTTGCAATAGGTGAAAAATCTGACAGAACTAGTGACAGGTTTGGATGAGACTGTTGCAAAATTAGTTAAGGAGAAGAAGACCCTGCAAGAAGCCCAGCAGCAGGCACTGGATGACCTGCAAATTGAGGAGGACAAAGTTAATACCCTCACCAAAGCAAGGATCAAGCTGGAGCAGCAAGTGAACCATGTGAGCATGTTCAACAGCAGAAGGGGCATATTCTTCAGTTGTTCTACTGTATTATGTTTATGTATGCTTATGTTACAGGTCGAAGAATCTTTAGAACTAGAAAGAAAACTGTGTGTGGATCTTGAACGAGCAAAGAGAAAGCTTGAGGGAGACTTGAAACTTGCACAAGAAACCATAGTGGATCTGGAGAATGATAAACAACATTTAGATGAAAAATTAAGGAAGTATGAGAAAAAAAATTAGGGACAAATTTACTATTTGGTTTTAACTGGACATATTTTCTCTTTATTAAACAAACATTTCCTTCGCAGAAAAGACTTTGATTTTAACCAGAAGCAAAAGAAAATTGCAGAACAGCAAAATACAGGTACTCAGTTGCAGAAGAAGATCAGAGAATTGCAGGCAAGAGAATTTTTGTAATTATTTCATCATTATTGTTTGCTTGTTTAAACTGCAGTGTCATGAACAATGCTTGTCCACGGTTTGGCATTGGCTCCACTGGACATGAGGGAAGCAGCTTCTCACAGAATCCACCCCTGTATCCCCCCACTACCAAAACTTGACCACATAGGCCCCATACAACAACAGGTAGCTGTGATGTAAAGTTACCATGAGTGGATCCATAGGTTCTTTCTTGTCAGTAACTCTTTGCCTACATTGCCAAACAGTGAAATCTGAAGGGAGTTTGTTTTGCTTATAGTCTCCAAAACAAGGGGCTTGGTGTTTTCCTGTGACAAATGCGCATTAAACTAAGCACTGCATTACCTGTTCCCTATTTAGTTCCTGATGTGCTATTCCCTCATTATCCAGGCCCACGTTGCAGAGCTGGAAGAAGAGACTATGAGTGAGAGAGTGATGCGGGTAAAAGCAGAGAAGCATTGTGATGAGCTGGCTCATGAACTTGAGCAAATCAGTGGAAGTCTCAAAGAGGCTGGAGGAGCCACCGTGGCTCAAACAGAACTTAACAAGAAGCGGGAGGCAGAATTCCAGAAGATGCGCCGTGACCTCGAAGAGGCCACGCTGCAGCACGAAGCCACGGC
>JAWWEE010000041.1:9709983-9723271 GCA_035221455.1 Xenops minutus | reverse complement strand
GCGCCCCCTCGGCGGGGCGCGGGGCGCGGGGCGCGGGGAGGGCCCACCCCGGGGGTCGCCGCGGCGGGGCCGCCGGGGCCTTTGTTGTGTGCGGGGGTGCGTGAGGGGCTCGGGGGCGGCGGCGGGGCCGGGCGGGCCCCTCGGGCCGGGGTCGGGGCCTGGCGGGGCCTGTGGGGCATGGAGGGGCCTGCGGGCTCGGGGGGCTCCGGCCCCGCCGTGGGGATGGGGGGAGGGACAGGCCCGGCCCCTCCTGCCCCATCGTGGCGGCGCGGCCGGGGGGGTCTGGTTGTTTTATTCTCTTCTCGCTCATACCGTCGGCTGGGAGGTGTGTAATAGTGCTTTTAATCGTTTTAAAGGTCTGCTTTATGGAGGGGGGGGTGGGACTGGGTGAGCTCCGGAGGTGCCTTGCAACCCTGACAATTCTGTGATATATGTCTATCTCTATACATGTATATATTTATTTAATTTATTTTTTTACCTGCAGTACCTGTGATGGTACAGATTGGGGCTGGGTAGTCAGCGAGCTGTGTTACATTGAGCATTATTGCTGTGAAATGTATTGAGCAGCAATTATCACAGCCTGCCCGCCACGGAAGGGCCCTATTTTAAAGCAGCAAGGCTTTAAAATAAATATTACAAATATTAAAATTTTAAAATGTTAAATTTTAAAGCCATCAAGCTTTAACATTGGTAGCGTTTGGTCTCAGTTTTATGGGTGTGTAATTCTTCCCCCTCCCCCTTCTCAAGTGTGGTATCGCAGCTGATCGGGAAAGCCAAGTGAGATTTAAAATTTACAGCAATTGGACACATTTCTTGTTCTTATCTGCTAAGAAAATACCCTGAATTATCCACATGCACATCCATTTTCAACAGGAGGCCTAAAGATTAGTTCAGCTTGTGAAGGTGTTGCAGATGTTATGGGCTGTAGAGTCTGATTTGAAGAGTTCAGAATGTAAATCAGGCCATGAGATTAAGTTTTATTATTCTCGCCACTGAAATGCATGTTTTATGGTAATACAGAGCTCTTGCATAATTCCAGTGTGTTGCTGTGTTTTGTGAGACAAGGTCGTAGGAAATTGTATTGTTGGGATGGAGAATGTGGGATGTTAGAGTGATTTTTGATTAGAAATATAAATATATTGCAATGATATTGTTAGCGAAACGCAGCCCATTTAGGAATTACTTCCAATTTTGTTTGTCTTGGCTGATTCTCAGATTTGTTATTTTTGAACAAACTCAAATGTAGTGTTTTATTGGGAAGAATCAAAACTTTTGATAAATTTTCCTTTATAAACTGGAAGTAATGGTAAACTAGCTTGACAGAATTTCAGAGATAATCTTGCCTATATTAAATATTTAACTTTGTTATCCAAATTTATCAAGTACCAATGACCCACGAGTGTGCATTCCTGAAGGCAGATTGCGATAAGGCTGAATTGATTGTGGGCTACATTTGAGGAAGTTTGACTTGGGGGTGCTGATTGTAACTTCCTTGTTGCCATGAAGTAACTCTGAGACATCACGAGGGTTCTCAGGCAGGGCAGCTCCACTTTTACACGTACTGAGGAGTGAAAATTAATATCAGCCTTTAAGAAATTAAATATAATGCCAACAGGATCATAGAATCATGGAATGCTTTGGGTTGGAAGGGGCATTAAAGCTCATCTTGTTGTACCTCCTGCCATGGGCACCTCCCACCAGCCCAGGTTGCTCCAAGCCCCGTCCAACCTGGCCTTGGACACTCCCAGGGATGGGGCAGCCACAGCTTCTCTGGGCCTCATAGGGAAGAGTTGCTTTGTAAGATCTAATCTAAATCTACCCTCCTCCAGTTTGAAGCTATTCCTCCATGTCCTATGATCACGTGAACCTTGCTGTTAGGGTCTCACGTCTGTGGTCTTATAGGCCCTGCAACCCCATCACCCCCCACCCCAGTGCCAGTAGCGCAGCCCTGATGTCAGCACAGGACTGCTGGGGAACCAGAGTCCAGCACACATGAAAACTCTGGGATTAGAGCCCAGAGAGGGAATGCCCAAAATTAGCCAATTGTGAGAGGCAAACAACAGTGTGGGGTCATGTCATGAGTCCACAGCAAGACCCTTTGAGGCACCGTGCCAAGTAGTGTTCACCTGAAGACACTTGTCAGGGAGCAGCAGACACTTGGGGGACCTGAAGGACTAGTTTGCAAGACAATATACACCTGTGTTTCTCAGCAAAACAATGCTAAAGTTGGCACAGCATTTTGAGCTGCAGAAGGTTTAACATGTATTTTCTCGGGCCACAGACCTGATTGAGATGTCAAACTCCCCTGCTGTGGGCTGCCTGGTATCACATTGTCATCGTTGTCTTCTGCCGGAGCTGTTCTGCTTCACACAACTAATTTGCCCTTCAGGAGCAGCAGACTTGTATCCTTCCCTTGGCACTTCAGATGGCTGCAGACAGTGATTAAGGGAAATGTTTAGCCTGACCTCCAAAGGAATCTATTTGCCAACACAAAATAATGAGACTATTGATACATTTCCTAAGGATGCAAAAGGAACTATTCTGCGACATAAAAAGTTAGTTCAGAAAAGGTCACTAGAAGATTCTGCTAAGTATCCTGTTGGAAATTTCATTACAGTGACTCTGTCACTCAGCAAATTCTTTGGTAATCCACTGGGCTGTCTTAACCTTGAAAAGTCTAATTTTTACAGTGAGTAGATTTATAGAAATTCCATACCAGTATATTTCCATTTACAGCACTAAAATCTGCCCAGAAGTGACATTTGTGCATCTGTCACGAACAAGTGCCAGCCGAGGAAGGTATCACCTCATTGCTGTCTTTTTTAGGATACAGTTGCTGCTAGTGCTAATATTACGCATCTAATCCTGATTTTCCTTCCCTCCCCCTTTTGCCACTTGCTCTTTTTTTTCTTTGTCTTACCCGGAGGCGTCTTAGCTTGCCCACCCCACTCCCCTGCTCTGTAACAGGAGCTCCTCAGCTGCTTCGGTGGGTGAAAAAGGGCATCCTAAATGTCACCTCCTTGGCCAGCTCTTCCGCTGGTGTTTACTGGGAACAGGAGGAGTCTGAGTAACAGCACAACTCTGATACTCAGTGATAAGTTCTCATCCCAAATAAAAGTTTGCTGCTTTCTGTCTCTCCACTGCTCTGTTAGTTGGGCTGTGCCACTCTGGAGTCTCACTCACTGTCATTTTCATGAAAGCCACTGAGAAAGACGGTGTCCCTTGTGAGGCAGACTGGTATAATCGTGAGTCAGAAAATTCCTTTTAGCAGATGAAAAAGAACTTCAACTTCTCTGTCCATAGTCCCTTAAAGAAGGACCAGGATTAGGAGACAGAAGGTTACCAGAATAGTGAAGTTGCCTCAAAATGTCAAGTCAGTGCTCACTGGTGGCCATAGAAGGCAAAGAGAGTATCAGGAATTCTCAAGATCAACTGAGAATAAACCAGAAATCATTGTACCAGGCCCATAGACCACCTGCTGTCTGCAGGTTCAGCCTGTGCAGTTAGGAAGGGTACAGAGAGAGGACAAAATTGATGGGAGCACTGGAGAATCAAGCTGGGGTCTTTCACTTTGGGAAAGGAACAACCAGGTGAGGAGATGGTGTTCTTACATAATATTATAAATAGTACAGACAACGTGAAATTGGATTTGCACCAAGCATTCAGCGTACAGGAGATAATAATCACATAACGGTGTAGCAAAATGTCTTTGCCTATGCCAGAGCTCTGCAGGGCAGGATCCCCACTGCAGGAAGGTATCCTGGAACAGTGGACAATGCTGAATAGCTGCTCCCAGAAACCACAGCTACAGCTTTTCCCCATCTATCCCACTAGCTGTGAGCTCTCAGATCTTCCTACACTTACGTATTCAAGCTCATCCACTTTCCACCTTCCTCTCAGGGAACAGGCTGGTTCCGGTGCTTGGATCAAAATTGCTGAAAACCCCCTTTCTTCACATGCTGTTTTCCAGATAACAGGGAGCAATGCAAGGGGGAAGCAGCATCACAGCGTCTTTAATTAGGAAACATCTTAGTGCTGTAACACCCATCTGTATTTTGTCAAAGAAAAGAAAGCAAGTCTAGTGTTTGTGTTTTGCTATACAAACCATTTCTTTTGTACCAATGATAAGGCAGGACGTTCTTCCTCTGGAGATTTTGAGGGAAAATATGCTAATTCTTCTGAAAATAAATAACAAGTGCAGCACATGAACAAAAATCTTTGAATTTCTCAACACTAGGTCATATGAGGTCACTATAAATGAGAGGAACCCAACTTCAGAAGCATACCCAAGCAGAGCTTCTTGTCACCAAGCCTGTCCCCTGTGTGACAGTATTATGAGACAGTTGATAACACATCAAACATTGACATGTCTGTAAACAAGAACAGATGTATATGAATTCTCTGTTATGGAACATCTATTGCAGTTTATGAGGGTCTGAACACCAGTCGCCCAGCAAGCTGATTCAGTTGAAGTAGGACAGAGTAATCATGAGTAGGGACCTTCCACGTGCAGGGCTGACTTCCTTTCACTTTGGCTGTAATGTGTGCCCAGAGGAGCAGCACATCCATGCAGATGTTCCTGGTGCCTCCCATGGCCCTGGGTGCCTCTCAGTTGCTTGTCAGACTATCATGAATCCTGTTCACCAAGCAGTAGCTGAGGTGACCTGTCCCCAGGCACAGGAGACACTACAATTGGTGTAGGGACCTGAGCCTGCTCTCCAGGCCATCACCCCACAGCAGGAGATTTCCTACTGCAGCAGAACTGAGCAGCTCAGAGCTCTCTCCAGCCTCCCAGGGCTCACTAACACTGTGTGCAAGGGGATCCCTGTTGAAGGGCATGTTTGCTGTATTCCATGAGCATTACAGACTCAGTGTGGGGGTATAAGTAGGTGACTGAGACTTGAGAAGGCCAAAGGCTTAACCTTCATATTGAAATAGTAGGAATGTGCTTATGCTTCTGTCTCTCATTACTGGCAGGGCCACAGAGAATACATTGTTTTCAGTACAGTTTCCTGTGTGTAAGTTGTTTGGTTCTTGGTCGTCACATGACATTTTTCACCAGCTTGAGGTGGTTTGTGCTGTAGAAGGCTTCACCACCTGGGTGGAATATCATGCAGAGGGTAGGTGTGTGGGGAGATTGGGATGATGGCAAATGTCTCGGATGTGAGACTCTGACATTCTCAGAATCACAGAGACCACAGAAGGGTTTGGGTTGAAGGGACCTTTAAAGCCCATCTAGTCTAATCCCCTTGCTACAGGCAGGGATGTCAGGTAATCTTATTTTCTTCTTTGTTATGCTACAGTCAGAAATACCCCACAGAGGTGATGTTAGCTGTTGCTCACTGTATCACACACATATTTTCTGACAAATGGTACCTGGTGCCTCAGAATGAAGAAATGTTTGTACCAAATCCCTAAAGTCCTATGGTGAGCCTGGGGAAGTGCTTACACACAATGCAATTACAATGCAATTACCACTGTGAATGTGTCCAGCCTGTAGTAACAAGAGGACACTCCTGTACTCTGCCTGCCCTGCTGCTCCTGACCTGGTGGAACTCCTTTCTGATGTGATGGGATGCATTTTGCTGCCCCTGTGAGCTCCACAGCTCTCTGACTCTGCATATCATGCTGCTCTTCAAGGACTGAAAGCAACCAAAGCCCCCTGCTGCTGAGAGCATTTCCAGGTGACGCATTTGAGAAGCAGTGTTATGGAATTGGTGTTCTGGAGGGATTTGCTTTGGCAAGTTGCCTGGAATGAACTGTCTTCAACAATGCAGTGGAATTAAAGATTCATGCCCAGTTGTCCACTTGAGAATGTTACTTTTCAGGACCCCAGGAAAATTTTGGTTTCTTAGCACAAGAAGTGAATGTGCAGATGCCTTCACTGATTGGCTTTGAGCAATTGTCTGCTTTGGATGGATAGAGGGAACCTCTACATTAAAGCCACAGAGCTGCTGTTGTGAAGGACCACCTGGAGATCTTTAGTTAAGTCTCTCACTTCAAGCACATGTTCCTGGCATTGGTCCAATTAGTCATGGCTTTGCTGAGTTAAGCTTTGCAGACAGAGGCCCCACAACCTCTGTGGGTAGCCTGTGCCATTTCTGCATTACCCAATAGTCAAGAATTTTACTAATGTCTAAGGGGAGACTTTCAAGCAACAATTTGTGGTCATTGCCCCTTGTTACCTTGTCTCCTGCTCATGAAAAAAGCTTGGCACATTGTCTTTGTAGTTGCCCCTAATGTAAATCAGTGCTTTCCCCTCAAACTAACCATGCCCTCAAACTCTCTTCATAGTGCAATTTTTCATACTCTTGCCAGCTGTCTGCTGGACCCTCTCCTTTTAGATCACATCCCTTTGGAACTGGGGAATGTAAAACCAGACAAACAATTTCGAATGAGGATCCAGAAGTGTCAAGCAGAAGGGATAATAGCCTCCTACAATCCACTGACCACACTTTTAGCACCACACAATATTCACTTCATCCTGATTTTGGTTAGAATATGGTGCTAATAACACTAAGGTCATGGGTTTGATCCTTGTATGGGCCATTCACTTAATGCTTCACTCAATAATCCTTGTGGGTCCCTTCCCACTCAGAATGTTCTGTGACTGTTTGCAGTGAGAGCACTCATATTCATATCCACCCACGTCCTTCCTCTTGGAGGGCCCTCTGTCCTAGTTAGGGAGTCAGAGAGCAGAGGACTTGAGAGTAGCTCCCAGGGTTAAAGATTTTGGATCACCAGACTGCAAGAGAAGATTCCTTTTCCTACTGCAAAACCTCCTGCCATACAGGAACATTCTTGTGTTTTCAGTTCACGAGCTTGATAACTCTGAACAGGCAGGAGAGGGAGGTTTCCACCAGCCAACACAAAGCATCTGCAGCACTTCCCCTTCCCCCCTCCAGCCTGGCTGCTGCCTATGTAAGAAGTGCCTCCTCACTTCATGTCTCTCAGATAATCAACGGGATGAGGAGAAGAAAATACCCATCTTCAGGTCTGGCAGAAAGGGAGCAGCTGCCTGAAAACTGTCTCCAGAAGGATCTATTTTCAGCATGACTGAATCCTTTCTCCTCCAGGGGAATGTGCGCCTTGCCGACCCCACAATGCTGTGCAGGACAGTCCGTGTCCAGACGTGGCTTTCAGCCTGCCTCTTGCCTTTTATCTGGGCTATGTTTGCTTCTTGTCCCAGTGAAATCAAGGCCTGCAGAGATGGAAAGAGGATTGTCAGAAAGTTAAAGGCTCCCAGGAAACATTGCATTCTTTTTTTGCATTGAGGCACTTGCACTTCTTTCAACAGTTTCCTTGCTGGACAGATTTCTCATTGCTGTGCCTGGATATAGGAAACATAGCAAAGTTTTCCCTGATGTTAATGTTTGGGATCTACAGAATTAAACTACAGTGAGATCTGGATCATCCATTTCAGATTAGAGACTGCTTCTTTGTAAGAAACCACTATACCAGTGTCACATATATGATACCTGGGCAAGAGAGATGAGCTATATAAATTAAGCCAAGTCCAAAGCTCGGTAGCTTAAACTGATGTCCAGGGATGCTTATGACAGCTGACCAAACACTTCACTTTTCTTTTTGCAAGCTTTATGTTCTACACTGCAACACTGAATGCTGGGTTATTTGCCCAACCTTTTTTTGTACTTTCTCCTGCCTTCTCTTCCAGACTCCACAAACTTATTCAGGTTTCTTTCTCATCTAAACATTCCCTCAGAGTTCATATACTACCTGTGTTCACAACACATGCTCTTACATCTGCCATTGCTTTAGCTCTAATTTCATTCAAACAGGTATTTTAAAGATCAACTGAAAACACTGAAGGAGAAGTTCTAATTTTTGATGTTTTATTTAGTTAATGTAAAAGAGGAAAAAAGGAAATTGATCTGAATTTAGAGATTTCAAGTGAAAGTAGTTGGTGTTTTAACATTTTATTTTCTTTTTATGACTGTCTGAAAGAGTTTGTCTAATGCTGGTTCTTTCAGAGGAGTTACTAGAATAGCCTTGGTATTCAATTTGAATGGCACTGGACTATTTGACACTGAATTCTAATGCTGAATTCAGTCAAGCCCCAGCTGGTCTCCAGCACCAGAATTGCTTTTGGACTGCAGTGCAACTGTTAGATAGGTGAGCCACACACTTGATGTCACCTAGAAATGCTGCTGATGGGGGAGGTAGTACTATTTAATGTAATGATTGTAAGTTTTAGCTGACTTGGTATGCAAATTATTCTTTGCATAGGGCCACATCTCTATACACACTGTTCTGGAGAATTTTGCTAGATTTCAGTAGTCAATCCTCAAATCATTAATACCAAGCACCTTTCAGAGATTTCATTCCAAGGTACCAAGTAAAGCCAACATACCCATAATCACGTTATGTTAATATTGAGTTTTATGCTGTTACTGAGCTACTCATACAGAGATACTAATGAAGACATAGGTCAATACCTCTGGTGGACACAGAAATGCCAGTTAGGGATCCACAGTAACAATAGTCTCTGAATTTCAGCCAGCATATATATTCACATTGTGGATTTGTATATGCCCACAGAAACCCTCAGCCAAAGTAGGACCTCCTCTAACACTTGATGCAGGGTTAAGTGGGGCAGTATATCCTGCAGCCCCTCTACACCCAGGGCAATCAGGCAGCACTCCAAACATTCCTTGTAGGATGGTCCCTTATATGAATCCTGTAGCATTCCTGTGAACACAAGGCTGGTTTCCCTCCTGAGGAGGGGAATGCCAGTGAAGTGTTCCTGGCAGTCAGAGCTCAAGGGCTGCAGTCTCAGACTGGGGAGAACAGACTGACAGTTTCTTCCCTGTTGACTCTGGGGACAGGGAACCTGCTGAT
Source organism: Xenops minutus (assembly GCA_035221455.1). Classification (NCBI taxonomy): domain Eukaryota; kingdom Metazoa; phylum Chordata; class Aves; order Passeriformes; family Furnariidae; genus Xenops; species Xenops minutus. The sequence goes on along the minus strand of JAWWEE010000041.1, from coordinate 9,714,412 downwards.
TCCCATTTCAGTGGAGTAGGTTTGTAGCCGCCATTTTTTTGTTCCAAAGAAGGTACTTATTCTCTCTCATGATAGGAAAGCTGCCAGATATACGCCTTCAAGATAATGGTGCTAATTCTACAGTTCTCCTACTGAACAGGGTCACAAGCTCCTACCCCTCAGCCCACAGGTTGCTTATTTCCACATAGCTGCTGTGATATTGAGAACAGCTTCAGTCAGAATGGGCCAGAACCACAGTTAGAACTGAATTCTGCTGGCTGTTAGTTCTACCCTCCAGATTCTTCTCCAAGGATGTGAGAGAGACTAGTTTCATGAACTAGATAGTCCAGTATTTGAGATAGTGAAAGCCAAGTCTCTGAAGTAAATGGCAAACGGCAAACCAGCATATATATTCTTGTTTCTGTGGACATTCTGCTGAACCTACAGGTATCTCATCCTGTTTTAATGGAAAGCATGAAGTTTACTGCGGGAATGTAGACGTACCTATATACTTGAGTTGTTTTGCTTTAAAGTCACAAAGAGTCTTTAGCTGGAAACTGACACATGGTTTAGTTAACTCAGTTATCAAGACAAGTAAACACAGCAGTAAAATTTGAGTTTTTGTGATTCTACAGTTCTTGAGGCCCATTTAACATTAGTGTTTTCTCTGTTAAGGACAGTGTGCAGTTGAGGACTGGTGAGGCAAAACCGTGAGGTGAGTCTGGGCTCCAATAATGCAAAGCAAGTCCAAAGCCCTGAACTCAGAGAAGAACAACCCCAGGCACCAGTATATGCTGGGTTCTGACCAGCTGAAAAGCAGCTTTGCAAAAAAGGACCTGGGAGTCCTGGGGGACATGAAGTTGAATCTGTGCCACCTTCCTCTTTCTGTGAAGAAGGTGGATGGTGTCCTGGCTGCATCATGAGCAGTGTTGCAGCAGATAGAGGGAAGTGATCCTCACCCTTGATTCAGCACTGAGGTCACAGCTGGTGTGCTGTGTCCAGTGCACACTGAATTGTGTGGGAGCCTTATACTAGCCCTGATTATAAGGGAGATATAGAGCTTCTAGAGAGGGCCCAGCAAAGGGCCAGCAGGATGAATGAGTGACTGGAGCATCTCTCTCCTAAGGAAAGGCTGAGAGAGCTGAGATTGTTGAGCCTGAAGAAGAGCAGGCTTGGGTGAATCTCATCCATGTACATGAATGCCTGAGAAGGTGCACAGAGGATGGATCCAGGCTCTTTTCAGTAGTGCCCATTGACAAAACTAGAAGCAATGGGCACAGTCTGACACACAGGAGTTTCCCTGTGAAAATCAGGAAACAGTTTTTTCCTGTGAGGGCCATTGAGCACTGGCACAAGTTTCTTAGAACTATTATGAAATCTCCATCTTTGGAAATATTCAAAAGCCATCTGGATGAAAGCATCTCCTTCATTGATATGTCCTGCTTCACAACCCTTTTCTGAGATTTGGACCACTTTCAAAAAAAGACTATGTTTCTATCACTGGCCTATGGGGACTTACTGATACTGCATTCAATCTCTGAAGCACTGCTGAGTGATTGCCAACACCGAGAGACACCTCAACTCATCGAGCTCTTCCTGTTCAAACCAGACCTTCCCTTGGCCTACCCAGAGCTGCCTGGCCATGTGCTGCACTCTGGACTGCGACAAGGATGGGTCACATCTTGCACAGCACCACAGCAGAAACCCAGAAGAGCTCTCTGTGTACAGTGGCTTTGTCAGTGGTCACTGAGAAGGCAAAGATTTTTCAGTCTCCAAAGTCAGGTGTTGATCTAGCCTAGCACTCTCAGCTAAACTCTCCAGATAGAATAATAGAGTCAGAGAGTCCTTTATGTTGAAAAAGCCCTCCAAGATCACTGAGTCTTTCCTATGCTCGATCCCCACCTTGTCACCCAGCCCAGAGGACTGAGTGCCATGTCCAGTCATGCCTTGGACAGCTCCAGGGATGGGGATTCCAGATCTCCCTGGGCAGCCTCTCTCAATGCCTGACAGCCCCTTCAGTGAAGAAATTCCTCCTGCTGTCCAACCTGTCCCTGCCCTGGCCCAGCCTGAGCCCGTTCCCTCTGCTCCTGTCCCTGTTCCCTGGAGCAGAGCCCGACCCCCCCAGCTCCCCCCTCCTGGAGGGACTTGCAGAGCCAGAAGGTCCCTCCTGAGCCTCCTTTTCTCCAGGCTGGGCCCCCCCAGCTCCCTCAGTCCCTCTTGCTGTTCCAGCCCCTTCCCCAGCTCCATTCCCTTCCCTGGACACACTCCAGCCCCTCAATGTCTTTCTTGCAGTGAGGGCCCAGAACTCCACACAGCACTTGAGGTGTGGCCTCACCAGTGCCCAGGACAGTCACTTCCCTGCTCCTGCTGGCCACACTGTTTTTAATACAGGCCAGGATGACACTGGCTTTCTTGCCCACCTGGCACATCCTGGCTCATATTCAGTGGCTGTTGACCAGCACTCCCAGGTCCTTTTTTGCTGGACAACGTTCCAGGCACTCTTTCTGCAGTCCGTGGTGCTGTGAGGCCACTTATTGTGGCCAAAGTGCAAGACCTGGCACTTGGCTTTATTGAACCTCACAATTGATCTTGACCCATTGATCCCGACCCATTGATCCAGCCTGTGCAGATCGCTCTGCAAAGCCTCCCTGCCCTCCAGCAGACCAACACTCCCACCTAGCTTGGTGTCATCTGTGAACTTGTTGAGGGTGCCTTTGATCTACTTATCCAGATCATTGTAAAGATATGAAACAGGACTGAGTCCAATACTGAGCACTGGGGAACCCCACTGGACTGGCCCCAGCTGGATGTAACCCCATCCCCCACCAGTCTCTGGGCCCAGCCTTCAGCCCGTTTTTAACCCGAGGAAGATGTCCCTGTGTCCCAGCCATGGCTGTCAGTTTCTTCAGGTGAATTTCACCTGGGGAGATGGTGTCAAAGGTCTTACTGAAGTGCAGGTAGACACATCCACAGGCTTTCCCTCACCCACCAGGCAGGTCAATCATGTTGGTCAGGGAGGATCTGCCTTTCCTAAACCCAGTCTGGGCCTGCTCCTGTAGTTGTCCTGTACATGCTATGTGATCACACTCAAGATGATCTCTTCCATAACCTTTCCCAGCACTGAGGTCAGGCCTATAGTTCTCCAGATCTTTCTTCCATCCCTTCTTGTGGATGGGCATCACACTGGCACCTCCAGTGATCTGGTACCTCCATGGTGAGCCAGGACTGATGATAAATAATGGAGAGTAGCTGACTAAACTCTTCCACTGCTTCCCTCAGTGCTCTTGGCTGAATCCCATCTGCCCCCATGGACTTGTGAGTTTCTAAGTGGCTCAGCAGGTCACTAATGCCTGCTGGATTGCAGGAAGTCCATTCTGTTCCTCATCCCTGTCTAACAACTCAGGGGGCTGGTTGCCCTGAGGAAAGCCACTCTTTATGTTGACTACCAAGGCAAAGAAGTCATTAAATACCTCAGCCTAAATCTGACAGGACTTAAAACAGCTCACCTGACTGTGCACTATTTCTAAAACTAGACCAGTCTCTCCAGCACTACCAGCGAGTCCTCTTCTCCCCTCTCCATCAGCGTTGTACAGGCAAGCCTGCCACTGTCACTGCTCTGATAAAGATCAATGGGGTGTTTTGGGCTGTACAAATGTCTAAGTGTGCAAGATATTTCTGATGAAATGGAAGTGCTGGGCTGAGGATGTATTGGGTAGAGAGCATCTGAGACTGCGTGCTGAGATGATGTGTTTGTGTATATATCCATAGTGTATATATGTTTGCATAGGTATGACTGAATAGAAGAATTTTGTATCGGTTGTAGGTAGGGAAAAAAACATGCAGAAGGCATTCAAAATCAGAGTTACTCGTCCTAGGGTTACAGGCATGGGAATATCTGGATAAACTAAGAATTTGCCAACAAAATCAGGGTGCATCTCTTGCTCACTGGCACTAACTTGCAGATCAGAAATCTCAGCAGGTTTAACCTCTCACAAGGTTCACAATAACATTTCTTGGAGAATCTCCCACTTATTTGCAATCTGAAGTGTGTGCAAAGATGCATGGTGTGTATGTCCCTGTGTGTGTGTGCACACTCTTCCTGATATGCCCAAAGGTGCCTCATGTTTCTGTCAGGTAGAACCCAGCCTTTCCCTGCTGCAGTTTTTGGCTGACTGTCCTGCTGTGCCTGTCATCCTGCTTGGCTCTTATACATCTGCACCTCTGCCTTCAGGATTTTACCAACAAAACACCTAAAAGCCTTTAATAATGCTAATTTATCTTTTAACATCCTGTTTTATCTATTGTACAACTGGGGTAGCTAGGACAGACATACCAAACAATCCATCCTGGGTTGTGCAGTGAGTTGGTGGGAAAGCCAGCAATAGAATCCATAAGTCCTGAATCCAAGTTCTCTAAGTGCTTTGACTAGTCCAAATTCCCTCCTTAACAC
>JAWWEE010000041.1:9683680-9696294 GCA_035221455.1 Xenops minutus | reverse complement strand
TGGACACTCCCAGGGATGGGGCAGCCACAGCTTCTCTGCCCAACCTGTGCCAGGGCCTGCCCACCCTCACAGGGAAGTATTTCTTCCTAATAGCTTATCTAAACCTACTCTCTGTCAGTTTGAAGCCATTCCCCCTTGTCCTATCACATGATAGTGATATCCAAAACATGACTTTTCTCTAATAAAAGCCTCTTTTGCAGTTGTAAAGATTTCTCATTTTAGAGTTCTGTTTATTTGCCTGAACATCACATTAGTTTGGGGAATACATTTTAAAGCATATTAAAGCATTGATTTTTCTAAATTGTTAAATAAAAAATTTGCTTTTAACTTAAGAAATACTGGCTACCTGGAGGCATTCTCAGGGAGCAAGGGCACTTTAAAGGACCTGAGGGACTTATTTGGGAGGAATGCAGTGCCCTGTGTTGCTCAGCTAAACAGTGATGAAGTGAAGTTGGCACTACATCTTGAGCTGCAGCAGATTTGAGAGACATTTTCTCAGGTCATGGTCCTGATGGAGACGTGAAAAAATGTCCCCTCCTCCTTTGGGCAAAGCATTCACTTCTCCTTTTGGATAAAGTCAGATATTTCCAAGGACTTTTGACAAGCCACATGGAGAGAAAGGTCTATCCAGGTAGGCTTTAGTGGGGTGGGTAGGGAATCTTTTCAGGACAGGTGATATAAGCACTGTTAGAAATCCCAGCTGCTGATCTCTCACAAGGGCCACCACTCCTTGGTACCTTGGCTGTGGGCTGTCATGACAATGTCATTGTCATTGTCTTCTGCTGGAGGTGTTCTGCTTTACATAACTGACTTGCCCTTCAGGAGGAGCAGGGACTTGTATTCTTCCATTGGCATCTGAGATGGATGCAGAGAACAATCAAAGAAATGTTTAGCCTGACCACCAAGGAAATCTATCTGCTAATGTTACGTGGAAAGCTGTGGTGGAGTCTCTGAAGTCACAGGAAATTTCCTTGAAAATACAATACTTATAGTATAAATCTATCCTACTGATTAACTATAGCACTGCCTTGGCACCTGGGAGATCTCTCTGCAGTTCAATCACTGTTTTTGCTTCCTTAGATATGTGACTTTATATGCAAATTTGGCTGAAGTGCAAAAAGCATGTATATTTGTAACAGCCTGTCAAAGATAATAACAAAGGGAACTGAACTGCATATGTGTATGTATCGGTTAGTCTCAGTTAGTGGAGTGTCATAATAACATGCCATATATTCGGAAACACTTCATGGCTTCAAAAAGTGCCTGAACAAATTAGTCAGTTAAAAATCCACCATGAGCTGTTAAATACCCAGACATTGCATTCTGCTCAGGGACTCCATAAATGCAAATTACTGTGAGCTGAGAGAGTTTTGGACAAGTGCCATTCTATCTTGATGCTCCTTTCTGGGCATCACTTTCAAAGACAAAGTTGGGCTACGTGGACTTTTGATCTCACAAGTACAGCCTGTTTTAGATTATGATACAGTTTCCTGCAGGGGTTTATTGGTATGCTCCTTCTTTGGTTTTCATTCCCCTTCCTGCCTCCTCTTACAGTTACTTGCTGCTTCAATTACCTTTTTCCACCCAGTTGTCTGGCAGCCTGCCTACCCCACTCACTTGCTCTGTAACAGGAGCCCCTCAGCTACTTTGGTGGGAGATTGAAAGGGCATCCCATGTGTCATCTCCTTGGATGGATCTCCTGCCCTGACCTCTTCTGCTGGTGTTGTCTGTGGACACAGGAGGAGTATGAGTAACATGCAACTGTGGTGCACATTTGAAAGCTGCCCAGCCTGTAATCCCAGATTATGGGGTGTATTTACCCCTCATTTCAGTTAACTCATTCTGAGGACTTCCAAGAATACCACTCCATGGAAAGCTGCTTAGAAAAAGATTTATCATTTAAGTTTCCTCTAGGACAGGAGCATTCACTTTCCTTGACATGTAGTGAAGGTACATCACAGCTGAATTAAGATCTGCAGAAATTAATTCCTAAATAGAGCAGAAGGGGCAGGAGACAGCAAGGCCATTACAGCTCATCCATGGCCAGCCTGTGCCATCAGCTTGTCTTCACAGGTGATCACATTAAGACCCAGAAATTTTTGCTTACATTTGCCATGGTAAAGAATAGATGGCCCACACTGCTTCTCAACCAGAAGCTTTTAAGTCTCATGGTCCTCAGTAATTCTTTCTGGAAAATCATATATTTCTTCCAGCAGTTCCCTCACCCCATTCCTTCAGATGCATTTATCAGAAATGTTACTTTAATGGCAAATTTCCCAACCCCATGTCACACCAAAATAATGGACCAAACATGTTCTGCATATAACATTGAAAGGATACATCTTAATGGAGCAACACTGAATTGACAAATAACCTTTTAACATGGAAAACGTGCTCTTACCATCTCCAGGGCTCACTGTCCAGCCACATCCTAGCAGAAGTACAGGGATGAGCAGTGTTGCTACAGAGTGTTGTTCTGACATTTCTGCTTGCCCTGTGCTAAAATTCCTGGCAGCTCTCATTTTACACAAAGGCAGCAGAAAAGCTGCTGCAGCAGAGGCTGGGCGTTCCCTGTCACACTGTCCATCACAGGCTGCAGAGCAAACTGATCTCTCTACACAGGCCCTACCCTAATGACAGCATGGTCAACAGCACTTGAAAGCTCAAAAACCCTGCAAGGATCTGAGATCCCTTTTTTTTTTTTTTTTTTCCCCCAGAAGAGAAATCATGAGCAAATTAGGGAACTTCAGACTTCTTCCTACACCATTACTCTTTCTGGAAGAGTCATAAGTGTAGTTCTAATCCACATGATTTTTGTATCTCCCAGGAAAGGGTCTGTCATTATCACAGCCTCTCCTGTTTTGGGGTGATAATGTTGGGGGTTTTCTTTTTACCTCAAAAATGCTGCATGTTAATGTACTGATTCTAAAATTGAAATGTTGCTATTTATTTTGGGAGGGTACTACTCCACCCTGTATGAGTTACAGAGTCTGGCAAGAAAAAGCATTAGACTAGAAAATCATCTTCCATAGCTAGGTCTCACATTGCCATACATGTTTTCAAGGAAGAATCAAGGCACTGAGCAAAATAATATTCCCCCTCCCCACGCTGGAATATAAGGACACTGATACTAAATAGTCATTTCCCAGTAGAAGTGAATTTAGGCAATCTATGTTGAAACAACATCCTTTTCTGAAAGAGTCCTGCAAATACTAACTGATAAGTAGATTAAAGACTTGGCAATGACTGCCCTTCACTATTGTGGACATAATGCCAAACAGTTTAGCAGACAGAGGGAAAGTGAAAGAGATGAGGGTGATGTTTTAGCATCCTAAATAAAAAGAGCCTGCAGAAATAAAAGCAGGAAAAGAAATCAGAAAAATTGCTTCTCCAATTGAATCATCTCTTCCCTGCTGCCTGTACTCTCAGAAATTTGAAGCTGTTGTGAGGTCTCCATTTGAGTTGGAAAAGGCCTATAAAATCATTCTGTTCAACCATTATCCCAGCACTGCCAAGTTTGCCAGTAAACCATGTCCCCATACGTCTTCTAAATACCTCCAGGAATGGAGACTGCACCCAACCTTGGACAGCCTGTTCAAGGGCTCGACAACCCCTTCAGTGAAGAAATTTTCCCAATATCCAATCTAAACCTCTCCTAGCACAACTTGAGGCCATTCCTTGTTTCCAGAGAGTGGAGCTTGACCTCCCCGCTGCTTCCCCCCTCCTGTCAGGGAGTTGCAGAGAGTGAGACGGTTCCCCCTGAACCTCCTTCTCTCCAGGCTGAGCTTCCCTAGCTCCCTCAGGTCCAGCCCCTTCCCCATCTCCATTCCCTTCCCTGGACATGCTCCAGCCTCTCAATGCCTTTCTTGTCTGAGGGGTCCAGAACTAATCGCAGGATCTGAGGTGCAGCCCACAGATTTTTGCTGTCTAAGTGTCCACGTGCACAGGATTTTTAAATCCATGAAAGGAAATGTCTCAAGTTGGTTTGCCTGTAAATATGAAGATGCGTTCTTGAACTTTGCTTGTTGGTTCCCACATGTTCTAACTGGGTTTGCTTTATTTGTTTCTGTCTGGGCAGAAAAGAAGACCAATGGGCCTGAAATGGAGGCCAGAGACTTGCATCTATGCTGCTTTTTTCTGGTATTGCAACTGGACAGGAGGTCCTGGTCAGCTTGGTCCAGGGTGGAAGAGGACCTCTGGGGTTGGTTCTGTGAGAATGACATGGAGATACTGGTCCTGCACTTTCTTTTTAACTGGACAAGTAACAAGGCTGCAGCTGCTGCTCTAAGAAGCTGAACAGAGAGTGGGGTTTCCATTTGGCCACAAACTAAGGGCTTTGATAGTGCTCCACTTTCACACTTTGCCTGTGTTCATGAGTTCCCCTCTTTCTCTCCAGAGCTCCCCAGCTTGCACTCACTGAACACAATAGACGGGAAATCACATTGTAGGGACTTACAGAGAGTGGAGTGGTATCTGTTTTCAGCATGTCTAGCATCATCACACCAGCACTTTGCCCACACCTTATGTCTGTGCAGGACCTTCTTAATCCAGGGATTTCTCTCATTCTTCCTCTTCTGACTGCGCTGTGGTTTGCTTCTAGTCCCAGTGGACTCCAGGCCCTGTAAGGATGGAAACAGAAGTAGCAGAATTTCAAAGGCTGGCAGGATCTATTTCTCTCTCTCTTTAGCATGAGAACATTGCTGCATCTTTCAGCTGATTCCTCTTACCAAGGACAGGTGTCATTTTGGCTCCTTGGAGAGAGGAAGTTGGCTGGTTTTCTGTGGCCTAGCTCATGGAACTCTGAGAACTGTGAAGCTAAATCTTCATGGAGTCTGGATCTGGTAATTCAAATTACAGACTATTCCCCTGCAAGAACCTGGAATGCCCAATAAGCCACGTGACAGAAATTTATCACTTCAGTGGGACTGATAATCTCGATGAATTGAAACAAATCCAAAGTTGGTGCATACCCCAGAGATTTTTACAAGATCTCTATCTGAGTGTCCATATGATCAGGTGTTTTAAATCTGTGGAAGAAAATTTTTGAAGTTAGTTTGCCCACAAATATGAATTAATATAGTATTTATCTTCCAGAAATACCAACTGGAGGAAAAGGGTGAAAGTTTATTTTTTGTTTCTCCTGGAAATACCTTGATCTTTCAGTGTTGGGGTTCCAGCCCTTTTCTATCTATTTTCTCTATCTCTTTCTCAGTTTCTAATCCCTCTAGTGCAGAGGGTGAGGGTTTTTTCCTTTGAAAGCTACTCTAACATTTATGTGAACAATGTACAGTTTTTTTACCTCCATACCATTGTTTTATTGGAGCAAAAGGGAAAGTAGGCATTTGCTGAAGAGCAGAACCCCAAGCCAAGGGTTGTGCAGTGCTGAGGTAGCCCTCTGTGGTGTCCAGGAGTGTTGAGGGCTGACTGCAAAGCAGCTCACACCATTTCACCTGATACCAGAGATCAGATTCAGGAACAGACTTACTTAGCATTAGAGATGCAGTCTTGATAGTTAATCTATGTGCTTTATCTGTACTTCAAAGGAGTAAAAAGGTTTGTGAAGTGAGACTTCCCCTTTCAAATAAATTTTTTGTCACTTTTTTCTGTATCCATTAATTTTGTTCTGTGTTATAATTTCTACAGATTTCAAAGAATCTAAGAATCATAGAATGGCCTAGCCACTCCCTGCCATGGGCAGGGACACCTTCCACTAGCCCAGGTGGCTCCAACCTGGCCTTGGACACTTCCAGGGATGGGGCAGCCACAGCTTCTCTGCCCAACCTGTGTAAGGGCCTGCCCACTCTCACAGGGAAGAATTTCTTCCCAATATCTAATCTAAACTTACTCTCTCTCAGTGTGAAGTCCCTTGTCCTGTCACTCCAGGCCGTTTTAAAGAGTCTCTCTCCATCTCTCTTGTTGGCTCCCTTTGGGCACTGGAAGGCCACCGTTAGGTCACCCCAAAGCTTCCCTTCTCCAGGCTGAACGATCCCAACCCCCCCAGCCTTTCCTCCCAGCAGAGCTGCTCCATCCTCTGCCCATCCTGGTGCCTCCTCTGGCCCCTCCAGCAGCTCCCTGTCCTTGCTGTGCTGGCCCCAGGGCTGGAGCAGCTCTGCAGGTGGGGTCTCACCTGGGGGGGCAGAGGGGCAGAATCCCCTGCTGCCCATGCTGTGGGATCAGCCCAGGGCACGAGGGGTTCTGTGTCCCAGTGCACATTTGTCCCATACAGCCATCACTGCCCTGTAGTTCTGTGGATTTCTCCATAAGCCCTTTTGATACCATGGGTTTGCATTAGTCATCTGACAGTCCTGTGATAATCAAATGGATCTTTATGTAGGAGTGTCCACACTATGGAAGCTTCACAACTTCATCTATAATTTCCTCTAGATTTTCAGACATCTGTATGTGAGGACTGAGAAGGAAAGAAATCTTTGCAATAAGACTACTAACCTGATGACAAGGGTCTGAAATCAGCTTTGTTATGGGATGAACACAGGCCCAGAAGTGACAGAGGAATAGCTGCAAATGTAGGAATTTTATAAGGAAGAAGGGGAACATGACCAGAATTTTGGAGATAATGTGCGATAATGTGCACTACTGGAACATGATCATGGGTGAGTACAGACTGTTTCAGGGGAAATGAGAAGGTTTATGCTTTCTGTCAAAGTTCTCCTTACTTGTGCAATGCTCCAGTGTGAGGCTGCAGAATGTCCTGTCAGAGACGGGAGGAAAATGAGGGATGTGATGGAGTCTGTCATGGGCCACCTGACCAAGCCAAAGTAGTGGAGGAGGATTTCTAAAACTAGTAGAAAGTCACAAGTCTCCTGAGCCTTAAGAGAAGTTTTCAGCCATGGAGATCTGCTGTGAGGGCAACAGCACTGGTCAAGCTGTGTCAGAAATTCTTAGGCAGTGTAATGTCAATATCTCAACATAAATACTGGGTGGGCAATGCTGAGTGCTGGAAGCAGGGATGAACTAGTGATAAATATGATTCCAGATGGCAGCTCAGGCTGCAGCAAACACATGATGACTGCATGAAGGATCTGGTGGAAAGCTGGGGAGATAAGCAACAGAATTAGCACTCTAGACTTCTTAAGACTGGAATTCATTGCACTCAGGCAGCTGCCAGTTAGCACACTCTTGACAGCAGCTGTGAAAGAGAATCTCAGGAGAGGTGGTTAGGGTTTAAAGGAAAATTATGGAGAACACAGGAGCAAACTACCTTGTTCTGCAGGAAGATTGGGAATTGGATCTTAGCTAGGCAAAATTTTTGATGAATTAAAACACAAAAGTATACAAGAGGTGGAGGCAAGGACTGGCAACAAAATAGGACTATAAAACATTGTTTGGGTACTTAGAAACATTGAGCATAACAGGTCTGCATGGATGATGCAGAAGGGAGTTAAAATGTGTGTTTGCTGCTGAATATGTGTGACCACCCAGTGAGAGATGATACAAAAAGCACTTGCATGCAACAACTTTTCTGCATCAGTCTTCACTGGCAAAATCTGTTCCTCAAAATCAGCATCTTGCAATGACGTTTGAGAAGGAAAGGGACAACCAGTGATGGGGAAGTCCTGACCTACTACTACTGAGTGAGGCTGGAATTCCTACGGGTAAATGGTTATATTCATATCCATGGGCCTGGTTGTGACTCATCAAAGACTGATGAAGGAATTCACTCACATAACTGCAAGGGTTATGCTTACCATTGGTAAAAAATTATGACTTCCAGGAAAGGTCTCATATGAGGAGAAAAAGGCTATTGTTATGCCTATCTTTAAAAAAGGCAGGGAGAAGGATCAGGGAAGCTATAAGCTGCTCAGTTGCACTTTAGTTATTTGAAAGACCACAGAACCTGTTCTCTTGGTATTTGTCAGGAAAAGTAATCATGCTTGGTCAACCTGTTTAGCTTCTATGATGAAGTGTCTGCTGCCCTTTATCAGTTCTTTTCTGAAAATTACCAGGCTTTTTTTCCTGGACCTCTACTATGGTATCATTAAGTGGTCTTTAGTGTACTAGAACTGAACTGTGCTGCCCTTTGATTCCTTATTTCTATGTGCTTTATAAACACAATCATATTGAATTTTGGGGGGGCTGTTTTAGCCTTCAAAGGATGCCGCATTACATGTATTGTCACAGGTCAGTTCTTACAGAGCTTTATTTTCAGCTATGTCCACAGATGCATTCGAACCAGGTAAGTCAACGCTGCTTTTCTTTCACACCCTAATTAGCCATTTCATAAAGCACTCCTTGACAGTGAGCACTAGAACCCAAAATAACATTTGCCCATTCTGCATGGAGTAGTTGGAGCCTCCTCTGGGGGTTATATTAGTTACTTTAGCAGTCCAGCAGTCCCTCTTATTTGCAGGTGGTATTTCTTTCCTGAGAACACAGCTGCTAAGAAAGGAGGAGACACTTGGTGAAAGGCCTGATGCAGGAAACTTGAGGAACCTGAATTCTCCGAACAGCATGAGCATGGAGAAATTTTAATACAGGGCTTCAGTGCTGGACATGGCAAGAGCTACAAGGAATTCAGCTTCACAATTTCCACCTCTCTTGAGTGCAGCCTCTTTGGTATGAGGCTACTGTCCAGCCAAAAAAGGAAAAGAAGGCCATTGTCAGTACATGTTCCTCAGAACTGAATGACTCATCTTTGTCCAAGGATCTGTGAGTGGCAGCTGAACATACAGAAAAATTTTGCAGGTCCCTATTCCTGTATGAAGAATTATTTTGTGAATGTTGCATGATATATCAGATGCTAAATGCTCTCCACGTTACTGTATTGACTTGACAAGAATTCAGAATTTCCACACCAGTTCTCTGGTAATGAGCAGCTCTTTTTCCTAATCCATGTGAAAAGATGAGCCTTCTGAGATATTCAACTATCTCCATAAGTCGTGTAGTGTTATCAGGAGTGAGCTCTGGGTTTGTCTTCCAATCTGGCCCCAAAATATGTCAGAGCACTCTTGGAAGGACTCCAGCAGTACAGGAAATCCTCTGATGCTGTATATTGCAATGGATCACAGACATTGGTTTTCTACCCTCTTGCTGTGATATTCACTGAGATATTTTAATGACTAAAATGCAAATGACCAGGAGAAGAGTGTGTTTAGATCTGGAGGATCTGAAGAAGTTGAAGTTACTAGTGTAGCTCAAGTGGCACTTGGGGACAGGTTCAGGGGTGGACTTGGCAGTGCTGGGATAACAGTGGAACTGGTCTTTTCCAATCTAAACAATTCTGTGTTTCTACAATTCTATGATTACACCCTTTCCTAAAACTAGACCAGTTAGTCTCTTGGACTATCAGCAAATCTTATCCCACACCATCAGCATTACACAAAACTTCCTGCTACCTCTAATGCTCTGGGCCAGGCAGTTCTGTGTTGTTTAGTGTTTCTGGGACTGTGACTGTGTGAATACACTTATTGTGATGGCACAGCACTGCAAGACTGAGGATTTATCAGAATGCATAGTAGATGAAGCTGTATGCTGAGGTGGTAAGTGTGATTGTGTGCACAAGCCTGGCAGGGTCTCTTGGTTTTTGGGGAGTTGCAGATAGAAAGGGGGTATGAGAATGTCTGGAACTTCAGATTTGACAGAAGGGAACAGGTTATTTATGCAGGCAGTAAAGGGAGCAAGCATGCATCAATTTCAAGTAAAAAATGGAAGGCAGTCAATAGTGAGATAGCAAAGTCTTCTGAGGAATCACTTTTTAAATGAAATTCGCATAAAGACTGTACAATCTATGCATGCACAAATATATATTTTATGATGCTATATATATTATTTGTGGTGATGCATCTCCCTTTCCTCCTCAGGGCTGCTCTACAATCTCAGGGACTCCGATAAAGCCTTGACATTTGTGTAGCGAATGTCCCTTGACCCTACCCAGAACTTTTACATGGCAAAGGTGGGAGCAACACTGTCTGTGTCAGGAATTCCTGTTGCCTGGCTAAGGTGAAGGATGAGAGAGGGAACAATCAGTCATCTGCTGAAAGCCTTGAAACTTTTCTTACCTGAATTGTAGCCCAAGTAGAATGGACCGTTGTTGCTGGAGTTTTGGTAACTCCAGTACCATTGTTAGTAGAGTTTTGGAAGGTCCAGTAATTACCAACCTGGTCAGGATGGAAATTTCTGAATTACTAAAACCAAACATCTTCCAATCCTATTAACAGCAGTCCTAAGTGAGGCCCTTTGAGCAGTCCTGGACTGCAGCATCTCCCTCTGAGAGATGCCTCTCCAAGTTCATGAACTCTCCAGTTTATGAAAATTGCAGGACTGATTTTCAAAAAATTCACCAAAAGCTGATGACCTGACCTTGGCCAATATCTTCCACTCCTCGAGGTCAACCTTTGTGCAAGTGTAGTTTGAATGCTGCCATCTGGGATTTATAATTAAGTCACTGTTGTAAATCTTATTGAATCACTTTTTTAAATGTTAAATGAGTCAATTCCTGAGTGTTCCTAAAACCCTTAAGACATAAACCATTGCTTGGGTCTGGCATTAAACTGGATCCAACTGCACCTGGACTCCGTCAGGAGTTCAGAAAGCAAGGGGGTCCCTGTGAGCCTCATGACTCACTTAAAGGATCTTTCCTACCTTTTTTACCCTTATTCTTTGCAGTTATCCCCAGTAGTTGCGCAAATCCTTCTAAAGTGATTCTTAGATGATTTCCCTTGATCTTTGTAGTAGGTAATAGAACAAGCCTTGCCATCAAACTTTGTTGTGCTTTTGCAAATTTATATTGAACCCACTTTTGCTAATGCTAATCAGCATTTGATTCCTCAAAAGTCAGCTCAGAAATCTATTCAAGAGCTCTATTTCAAAGCAGAGTCTCCCATTACTTAGGTTCAGGCTTCTAACTCACTGTATTTCAAACCCTTTCAGCTAATACAGTTTTACTTCCTGCTTTTTAGAAAATACAACTGAAAAGTGCCTGCTAACACCAATTATTTGCTGGGTTTTGACATACTTTCCCTGTTCCTATCAATGTATGTGTTTCTAAAGCATCGTAGACATCCTCATCACCATTACATGACTGAAAAGTTGTGGTGTAAACATACCAAGGAAGCTACCATGGGTCAAGGAGCAAATCACTGAGAAAGGCAGCGATAGAACCATGCAAGTTCTCTAAGTGCCGTGAGTAGTCCAGATTCTCTCCTTAACACTCTTGATGAATTATTTATAGATGTATTCACGTAGTCAGTAAGATATAAAAATGTTCTAATTATATCATTCAAATCAAGGGACAATTATGCCCTTAGTTTGCCAGACAATGTTTTGCCAAAAAAGGTTTGCCAGAAATGTTTTGACCGAAAAAAGGGGGACCATCTGCAGCATCTGCAGATGAGTCAGTATAAAATCTCCAGAGACAAATCTAGCCTGTCTCCACAGAAGGCTTCAAGGTAAGTGCATGTATTCTGTGAGCTTGAAGAAAGGAAAATGCCCTTAAAATGTCTTGTTCAGTTTTTACTCCTTCTGGCAACTGTTTCCACAAGGGAGTGTCCATGTGAACAAAAATTTTCAATGTAGTTTAAATGCATGTCTGTATTTTCAAACTACAATTATTCTTTGGAATTCTGTTTAGCAATAAGAAACAACTGCCATTCCTATTTTACAGGGTTGGCCAGATTCCAGGATTTTTCCAAAGGTAACACACTGAGTTATGCATTCCTTATCTACAGGACACAACTTTAAAAAAGCTGCATGAGTTCTTTTCCTAAATCCTATTACATTTCTGTTGAATTTGCTTAGTCTAGATAATTGAAAAAAGGGTGGATCTTAAAAGTGAAGTAATTTGTCATTTTTAATACAAAAGGTAATTCTTTTAGCAAGAAAGTACTCTTTTGAAGACTCATGACTTTTAATTAAGGACCAGAACAGAGTAGGATTATCTCTGGCTGTAGATTCTTTCGTGTGAAGACTCAAACCTGGTCAGAATTCATTAAGGTGAGTTACCAAACTGTACTCAATGTTCAGTGCATGTTTTATTTACTGTTGCAATAGCTACATGTTGTTTACGCTGGGGTCAGACTAGGATATTTTTAACTTCAAATCAAAGTGGATTTAATTGGTTTCTTCTTAAAAATTTATCTTGGAGGCTACCTAGCAATTTATTACCAAAGAACAAGCAGCTTCTCATGGATCTAGATTATATTATTCTTCTCAGTGATTCACAACTCTCTTTTCCCCACCAGACACCTCCACTGACGTGCTTTCAATAAGGTGCAGCCATGGCGTCTGGAGATGCTGAGATGGCTGTTTTTGGGGAGGCGGCTCCTTACCTCCGAAAGTCAGAGAAGGAGAGAATTGCAGCCCAAAACAAGCCTTTTGATGCCAAGACATCCGTCTTTGTGGTACACGCAAAGGAATCCTTTGTGAAAGGGACAATCCAGAGCAGGGAATCCGGGAAGGTTACTGTGAAGACTGAAGGGGGAGAGGTGAGTGAAAAACAAGGTTGAAGAACAAAATTTTCTTCCCACTCTGTGTTCTGAGCTGACATATGTGGATCTTTTGTTTCCCTGACAGACCCTGACTGTGAAGGAAGATCAAATCTTCTCCATGAACCCTCCCAAGTACGACAAAATCGAGGACATGGCCATGATGACCCACCT
>JAWWEE010000041.1:9612272-9641211 GCA_035221455.1 Xenops minutus | reverse complement strand
AGCGCAGCGCTGAAGCCGTGAAGGGTGTGCGCAAGTACGAGAGGAGGGTGAAGGAACTCACCTACCAGGTAAGGCTGGAGGCCTCCTTGGGCTGACAGAGCTTTCTCACAAGAAGTCACATTTTGCACACACCATCCCCAAGAAATTTTGATGATCCTGTGTGATGCAGAATCAAGAATTCATTCTCCTTCCTCCTTACCAACCGCTCTAGTCTGAGGAAGACAGGAAGAATGTTCTCAGGCTGCAGGATCTGGTGGACAAGCTGCAAATGAAGGTGAAATCCTACAAGAGACAGGCTGAGGAAGCTGTAAGTATTGCTCGGAGAATGGGCAAGGGCCACTTTCCATTGGGGCAGCACATGCATTGAATGAGGCTGAATATCAGGAAAGGGGCTTGAACGAAACTGCCGAGACACAACAGCCTTGGCATTGCTGTCTTACTGCTGTGTCAAGAGGCCTTGATGAGCCCTGGGCACCCTGCACTCAGGGATGAACCGAGGGAAGTTCTGCAGCCTGTTTCATACAGGAGGTCAGAGTAAACAAACCCAGGGACCACATGCCCTGACTGAGAAGTTCCTGAAGCTCTGCTAATAACCAGCAGCAGAAGGCTTCAGGGTCATTCTCAACATGGTAAGTGACACTGACATTTGGGCAGCAAGTAGTGGGAGAAGAAGTGCTCACATGACAAATCCAAGTGACAAGGCTGCTCCTCACATATGACACAGTCTGGGGGAAGCTCATCCCAATGGGGTCCTGAGAAGGGGAGGATGAGGATGTTAGGGTGAGCTGATGTGTGAGCAGTGGTGGGAGGGGATGGAGGTTTGTACCTCCCCCCAGGGAAGAGCTGCAGCCCCACAAGGCCCCGGTGCAGGAGGAGTGAAACCCCTGCCCTGGCTTCCTCACCACCAACTCCCTGCCCCCACACAGGAGGAGCTGTCTAATGTCAACCTCTCCAAGTTCCGCAAGATCCAGCATGAGCTGGAGGAAGCCGAGGAACGGGCTGACATTGCTGAGTCACAGGTCAACAAGCTCCGAGTGAAGAGCCGGGACATGCATGGTAAAAAGATAGAAGAGGAAGAGTGAGGATGTCATGAGGCATCAAAGTGACCTGAGGGCTGCACAAAATGTGAACCCTCTGACCCTTTCTTCCATATTTGGTATGTCAACCAACTCAATAAGTAGAGAATAAAGAGTAGTTTCCTTTGGATGCACATCATGAGCATTAGTTTTCATTTGTTTCTGTTTTTATGTGTGAAGGTTCTCTCACCAGTAGTCTTTGGACAGTTTTGACTTACAAAACCTTTGTGTACCTTTATCATGGCACAGCTTTTTGTCATCTAGTTTGTTACTGCTTATCCCTTTTACAACACTTTAACCAGTGTTTAAAAGAAAGCTTGTAACTCACATAAATAATGGTGAGAGACACCGAATGAAAAGCTATTTGTGTTGGGCCCTGTCTTGATGAATCTATTGATAATGCAAATGAGAGCAGTGCTGTACAGGAATGTTTCCAATGGCTTAATGCTATTCTCGGCACTCAGGACAATGACTGATAGGTTAGAATTGCAGGAGGGTTCCATGACACCCAGGGAACAGTGCCATTAAGTAGTGCACTACATTCAGTACAACTAAACCCCCCAAAACTCTAAAGATGGGGAAATGTAATGCAGTGTCACTTGTGAAGAGATGGACTTGGAGCTGACAACTGTCTGTCAGGAGGAAGGACTACCACATATTCCTCATAACTCTGTGAAAACACCAGCTCATTTCTTAGGAGTGGTAACACAAAAGAAAATAAAAAGAAACAAGGTCAAGGAAGACCAATTACACAGAGTCAGGGACTTAAGATAGGAAGGAGAGAACTGAGGGGAGATTCAAAGAACTTTAAAATCAACGCAGTGTGGGGAGGCTTTAGAGAGATCATTGTTCTCTCTGGCTCTGACAGAAAAAGAAGGGGAGTGCAGAGGGCAGAAGTTGGAGGACAGTTAGGTGTGGGGGAAAGTGAGGAGTGTTGGAAGTGTGTATGTGTGTGTTTGTGTGAGTGTAAATCAAATGCAGGGAACCTGTCACCTGCTTAGTCAGGCATGGCATGCAGATCATGGCTATGCCCAGGCCTGAGGTCAGTGGTCTCAAAAGCCTTAGCTCTTATGTTCTTCAGACTTTCAAGGGAGCACCTACCATTGGAGATCTTGAGGTCTCCTAGGAAGTGCCGAAGGCACTCAGTGACACCTCAGTCAGTGTGTGTAGAAATCCCTCTGTCATAATATGTGTTTTGCTGCCAAAGAACAAAGTGAGCTTCCAGTGAGGTTTGTTCACTCTGCTGGAAACTTCTACCCAGGAGCTCCATGTCTGTATGACTAAGAAAGAATTATGAAAATTAGTCTTTAATTTTTGGCCTCTGAGATGCAAACTCACCAACACACCAGTAATTTTGGGGCTGTTCTGCAGCCAATAGTGAGGATGAGAAAGCAGAAACCCCAGATGTCTCTGTCATTGCTATCTGAGTGATGAGAGTGAACTTTTTCAGAGCTGATCAGCTTTCAGTCACAAAGAGCTTTATAGATCCATGTAACATCTTGCTGTGATGCCAGCCAAGCTTTTTCTTGCCATGGTATATTAGAAAGTGTCTTGTGTTTCCCTAGTAGACTTCAGATATCTTTTACTCCATTTTGTTCTCTGCACTCATGTGTGCCCTTTGGCGAATACAAGCCTGACTGTTTTCTGATGCTGTCCTTGCCATCAACTCGTCCTCTTTTCACTCTGCTTTCTGAATACCTGACCATCCTTTGTCTATACTAAGGCCCTTTAGTTACTTAAAATCTCCATCATTGTAGAATATAAAATGCAATTTTCTTCTTTTAATAGCAAAAGTCTTGAGGGTTTGTATTGACCTGACAATGCATGATCTTAGGGCTTCTCTAGGCTTCAAGTGGTTTTAGCTTGTTTTAACAATTGCGTAGTAGTCACACAACTATTACTCAACCTTTTTCAGGTTAAGTTTGTGAGCACCACATGTATGGTATAGGTCTGGCAAGCCTTGGAAGTTCACTGCATAATGAACTACCTTTCTTGGTAACTAAGGCAGCAGAAGCTGCTCTGCACCTTTTAAACTTTGATGGGAGCCCACGAAAGTGAAGCAGACTGTCATAAGGAAATAGACAAAAATAAATATAAACAAACCTGGAACAAGTAAGAAGAAATCCTCCTCTACCATATTCCTCCTGGCAAGGATGGGAACATGCTGATAACTCATAGCAGGCCATCTCCTTGCTGCTCTGCCACTCTTAATCAAGACTGAAGAGTCAATGTTGGGACAGACAGTAACACTGGGAGGGTTAATATATTACCATGAAAAAGAGACTGTTCTGAGAAAGTATTTTGTGTAAAAATATGCAAATGTTTTGTTAATGATGCACTTCTGTATCAATGAGATGACTTTTACTATTAGACTTAGAATGGAAACTTAGATCCACATATATGTTAAGCAGCAAACTACTCATAACAAGGAAATCCTTCCCTGTTCCTACTAGGCAGGATGTGTGGGTTTCCATGTAGAATAGATTTTAGACACACTTTAAAATCACAATCAACAGACAATGCACAAGTTACTGTGAAATTTTTTGTGTGTGTAAGCACCAGCTGAGTATAAGGGACTTTCACCATTAGGAAGGAGATGCAGGACAGAATGGTCTGGGCTTCTCTAAAGTGCAATTTACCTTTTTTGGGAATGATTTCTACGACAATCTTGTAGAGAAGGAACAGGGCAAATTGCACTTCTGCAAGAAGATGCACCATTTATTGAAAACGTGGACAATGGCTTAGCAGATCCTTTCCCATG
Source organism: Xenops minutus (assembly GCA_035221455.1). NCBI lineage: Eukaryota > Metazoa > Chordata > Aves > Passeriformes > Furnariidae > Xenops > Xenops minutus. The sequence goes on along the minus strand of JAWWEE010000041.1, from coordinate 9,637,374 downwards.
CCAGGAATGGCCATACAGGATGGAACCGTGCAGGTGGACTTAAAATCTTGGGATGTATGTGAATCTTGGGAGGTGTGTGAAATGGTACAAACCAGGCAAGATAACCAGGCTGGAGGCCCAATGCAATGCTGGGAAATGGGCAGGAAGGAAAGCACCCCACCAGCTTTGTGGAAGTCCAGCCCAGGGGGTAAACACTGTCAGGGATTGCAAGGAAACTGCCTATCTTCATCCCCCCAGGTGCAGAACCCCTGAACAGACCAAAGAGGCTGTGGCCCACTGTCCCACACTGACACCTGTCCCCAGGCAGTGGTGATGCGTGAAGGAAGCAAAGAGAGCTGTGGTGACACCCCGGGGTGGATGCTGGTGTAAGGCCCAGAGACATCAGTTGGGATGATGGCTGTGCCTTTTGCCTCACCATTTGGTCGATTCCTATCAGGACAAGGCTCCATCAGCTTTATTCCCAGCTTTATTCTCAGCTTCAGGCTCCAGCTTCAGCCAGCTCCTGTCAGTCCCAGGGAGCTCTGCCTGGGCCCCGCTGCCAGAGGACGGAGCCCGGAGCCGGCACGGGCCGCTCCTCCGCAGAGCAGTGCCTCGGCCTCGGCCCCGGCTGGGGCTCGAAGCCCTGGCAGCTGCCGGGCACACGGACCCACGGGCAAACACGGCCCGCTGGCTCGGGCTCTGCCCAGTGTGCCCCAGTGGCACAGAAGAACACGGGTGGGATGGGCCAGGGAACGCTGGGGAATGTTGGGGCCACCAGTGCTGGGGAAAACACTCTGCGCTGACAGAAGCAGACAGGGGTCAGTGTGCGGGGCCTCCTCTGCACTGGGCTCTCTGCCCAGAAATGGAACCACACAGGTGCCTTGATGTGTGTGACTGTGAAAAGGACAACACGCAGCATCAAGGCCCTTCCACCTCCCCTGCACATCCTGCAGAGCAGCCTCAGGAGAGCGACTGCAGCTCCTCTTTTGGCAGCTGTGATCTGGCTGCACCTTCACAGTGCAGGCACCCGCAGAGGCTCAGGGCGCAGGGTCACCCTCATTCCTCCTAGGATGCGGTCCAGCTGTGGCAGACAAGGATCTCCTGCACTCTTAGGCCAGCAGGAACAAGAGAGAAAGCCCTGTGCAGCCTGAAGTGCAGACGAGCCATTGCCAGGGTGAACCTGCGGGGCACCTCAAAACACACAAGTAATCATGATATTTGTTCCATGGAGCTGACGTGAAAATGGCACTGTGGACCCAAGCAAAGCCCACCTGGCCTTCACTGTTCAGTACAAAAGGATAGCAGGACTATAACTGGAAGAAGAAATCCTGTTCCTCATCTTCCTTGTCTACCTTACCTCTGTGCCTGGGAAGATCATGAAGCAGACCATCACTGAAGCACTGTTAAGGCACGTACAAGACATGGAGGTGATCTGAGACAGCCAGTATGGCTTTACTAAGGGCAAATTGTGCCTGACAAATCTGGTGGCCTTCTATGATGGAGGGAGAGCAACAGTTGACAAGGGGAAGCCTGACTGATGTCATCTACCTAGACTTCCATAAGGCCTTCAATACAGTCCCACACAACATCCTTATTTCTAGATTGGAGACACATGGATTTGAAGGGTGAACTGCTCAGTAGATAAGGAACTGACTGGACAGACACAAACCAGAGTGTTGAGGTTAATGACTCTATGGGGCTGGTGATGAGTGGTGTCCCCCAGGGCTTTGTCTCAGAACCAGTGCTCTTTTACATCCTTATCAGTGACATGGACAGTGGGATCATGTGTACTATCAGTAAGTGTGCAGAGGACACAAAGCCAAGCAGTGCAGTTGGCACAATAGAAGGGTGGGGCAATCCAGCAGAACCCTGACAAACATAGGAGGTGGGACCCTTGTGACAAAACCAAGTGCAAGGTGCTGCACCTGGTTTGGGGAAATGCCACAAAAGTATGAATGTGGAGATGAACTCATTTATATCAGCCTTGCGGATAAAGACTTGGGGGTTCTTGTGCATGAAAAGCTGGAACTGAGCTGGCATTGTGCCCTCACAGCCCAGAAAAGCCAGCCACACCCTGGGCTGCATCAAAAGAAATGTGGCCATCAGAGGAGGTGATTCTTCCCCTCTGTCCGCTCTCATAAGACCTCACCTGAAGTACTGCATCTGGGTCTGGGGTCCTGTACGAACTTGAAGAATGCCATTAGCTATCTCAAAACATTGTCAAGGCTACAGCAGGAACTTGCTATAAGGTAAGTCACTGCAGCAGGAACTTGAGATAAGCAAAGAAGAGGAATTTACAACAGGAGGATGTTGTTTATACGCATGGCAGTCCAAGCTACAGGAACATGTGCAATCATCCCATGAATACATGGAGCTTGGACTGGAAAAAAGAAGAATTAACTTTGTGTCCCCCATCACTGAGAAGACTTGGGTGAAAAAGGACCAATGGGACATGATTGGATCCACGTCTTCTACTTGATCTCTCTCTCTCTATTCCTCTCTTTCCTCTTCTCTCTTTCTACCTCACATTTACTGTTAAATAAATTCTGTGCTGTGGACTTTGGCATATTGTCTCATTTGCGCCTTAGTTATGGCAGAGGCATCTCTCAGTAATAGGATCTTATAAAAAAGTGGGAGAGTGACTTTACATAGGCAGATAGAGGTAGGAAAAGGGGGGAATGTTTATAAACGAAAAGAAGAAATATTTATATTAGATATCAGGAAGAAATTCTTCCCTGTGAGGGTGGGCAGGCCCTGGCACAGGTTGGGCAGAGAAGCTGTGGCTGCCCCATTCCTGGGAGTGTCCAAGGCCAGGTTGGACGGGGCTTGGAGCAGCCTGGGCTAGTGGAAGGTGTCCCTGCCTGTGGCAGGGAGGCAGAGTTGGATTGTTGGAACCAGGTAGGACTTTAAGGTCCCTTCGAACCCTAGACTGTAGGGAAGGGGTTAATTCTTTACAGGGTGATTGTTGCTTGGGAGGACGGGAACTGAAGTCTGCATCATGCCTGCAAAAGGAGGTCACCAAGTGCGGGTGCTCCCTGGATGGGCTCGGGACTGACTGGTGGGGAATGTCACGTATTCTGTGCTAATGGAGCTGCCTCTGTTAATGTAGATACCTATGTTAATGTACCGCCTCCGTTTATGTAACCACCTCCCTTAATGTAACCGCCTCCGGAGAAGGTTATAAATACTCATGGCAGCTGTTAATAAACTGGTTCTTTGTTGCACCCCAGTTGTGAAGGGTAGGTGCAGTCACTGCCACACAAGGCAATCGTGATTCTATTTCTGTGAAACCGGAGATTTGCTTCAATGACTTTTTCCTGTGTGACATTAAGCATTAATGATGACATGTTCAAAGGCTCCCCATGCAATCATTGCTTATTGCACCACGGCAGCATGTGCAGACCCCAGGTGAGGAAGGATGTGGGTGACACCCATCCCCAAAGATGCCGTACTTGTCCCAGAGGGGACAGTCCTATCTGGGAGTCTCTGTGCAGAAGTGCCCTCCAGGTCCAGTGCCCTACAGTCACCTCCTTCCTCCTGCTGACAGAGGTGAAGCCTTTCCTCTCCTCTTGCCCTGGCACGTGGCAGTGAGTTACCCACTGCTGCAGGAGGGCATGGCTTTGGAAGGCCAAGGACAGATACTTGCCTTATTTGGCTGAGCTGTGCTTCATGTCTTTAGTTCTGCAGATCCCTTCTCCAAGGAGTAGTCCACGCCCAGAATGTGACTTTTCCTTCATGATGCACCTACTGAGACAGTAACAGGCTGTCCCAGCACGAGCCTGACAGAGAGGTCTGGCATAGCATATGCTACACAATAAAAATTTTCCCAAGGCTAGGTGTTATATACTGATGAATTAAGGTATAGAAGCATAAAGAGACAGAACTGGCTCCTTCTGACTCATGACAGGAATGTGAAAATAGAGTGAGGAATGAGTGGGGGCACAATAACTGCAACAGTTGTGTGGAATTGGACATGCACATATGAGGTGTGAGATAAAGAGAGAACTGAGAATGACTCAGATATCTGGAAGGCAGAGGAATATGGTCTGTTCCTCATGAGGGGCAGCAGAGGGGCAGCTCTGATATCTGCTCTGTGGACCAGTGACAGGACCTAAGGGAACAGCTGGAGCTGCCATGGCGTTTACAATGGATATTAGGAAAAGTTCTTCTCCCAGAGGGTGGTTGGGCACTGAACAGGCTCCCCAGGACAGCAGTCATGGCCCCAAGGCTGCCAGAGTTCAAGGAGCATTTGGATAATGCTTTCAGGGTCAGGGTGGGATTGTTGGGGTTTCCTGGACAGCGCCAGGAGTTGGAGCCAATGATTCTTGTGGGTCTCCTCCAACCTGGCATATTCTGTGATTCTGTGAGGGTGTAAGAGATGGGAAAAATTGACGAGAGCATTATTGTAATATTTTATAGGCCTGAGACTTTTTTAAAAATATATAAAATAGTTACAATTATGATTATAGGAGCAAATATAAACACAGTTATTGCATTATAATAACCTAGATGTTTATAACCAATGTGGTTTACTAGCAAAAGACAATTCAAGCAAATGGCATCCCATAAGAATGACTGTATCTTTGTGGCTTTTTAAAACAACATTTAAGACCACTGTAAGCATCTTGGATAAAGGAAAATGCCTACAAGAAATATACTGACAGTTAAGTTTTGTTGAAAAAACTTTCCTGGACAACATTTTCTATGCTAGCATTTTTGAAGTTGTAAAGAAAAATCTGTATATAAGTCAGTGCAATTTTGGAGGAAACTGTATGCCTATGTCAGACAACATTATCTTTTTAGTATTTGGTATTACTACAAGAATGCTTGTTTTCCATTGGCTTTCCATTTGTTAAGTGACCAGAAAAATTATCTTGATGGGATCCAATAAGCAGCCCTTGGACATTCATGCCCAGTACTATCTTGCAATGGAATTTTACAAAGACTGTACGTGTTTGATCAGATAATTTCCTTGAATAGAATATGAGTACTCTATAATTAAATATAGAAGTTTTCTTATCGTTTACCAAAAAAGTAGCATAATAAACTACATTAGTGATTAAGTCGCTGAACATTTATGGTGTTGGTGGTGCTTAAGAACAAGAATTCAACCTTCATATGCCTCCCGGCTGCATATGTCCAGAAAAAAAAAAAAATCAATAAATATTATATTTAAATACTTGTTTAGTTCTTGTGAATCTGGAAATGTTCCTTATTGGGAAATATATTTCATTCATTCATATAAATTAAAATACATTTCTCAATTATTTATAGCTTGATGGCATATGCTGAAGGTTAGGGGCAGCTTGTATAAACATCCTGTGTAGTCAGACTGACTACTAAATGATAAATAATGCAAAGTCACTGACCTTGGCAAAAAAGCATTGGTCCATAATTACCACAAAGGAATATTTCCAAGAGAAAGTTTTACATAGATGAAGCTGGTGAACTGCTGGGAAGCTGTCTTAGAGCTACGATAATGTCATCAGTGGTGTGCCCCCTAAGTAAATAAGAAGCACAGTTTCATTGGTGGAACATTATCTGAAAGTATTCCTGTGGTGCAGAGAGAAACTTCTACTCTGTGAATTCTGACAAACAACATTTATCAATTCAGTTATTTGTGATTTACAAGTCTGTTCAAACCCCAGGAGAAACTACTAACAGAAAAAGGTCCCATCTTTCTCATGGAAGAGAGAAAAGAAGAAACTTGCCAAAGTGTCTAATTCTACTTACCTGGGTATCCCTCTGGAAGACAAGACCGTAGTGCTGGGAATATATGATTCAACATATAGAAAGACACAGATGGCAGAACTAATACGCAAAGTCCAAGATTTGGAAATGTGAAAGGCAGAGCAGTGACATGTTCATTGTGTGCCAGCTCTGCCCAGAGGCCCCTAGAGGTCACCCTGATTCAGGGCGATACAGGAGAGCTGGAGAAATCCCGGAGGGAACTTCACAAAGTTGTCAGCATGGCTGCAGAAGGCAGAGGTTACTTCTGCCACCTGACTTCTTTTTCTGAGTCATTTGCATCCTAATAGTTATGTCAAGCTAACAACTCTAATTTCCCTTCCATGCACTTCTCTGTCCTTCTCTGACTCTTTTTGCCACCTGTTGTCCCTCTGCTTTCTCCACTTTACTCAGATACTTCTAAGCCTTTTTGCTTCACTGACCTGTTCTGAAACTGGAGTCGCTCAGCTGCTCAGACGTGTGAAGGAAATGGCATTCTGCATGTCACTGAAGAGGTTCGTACTGTTTGCTGTGCAGGGAGACATGTGCATTGCTCACCTTGGCTGCACCTGCAGTACTGTCCATTTTCAGTCCCAGGTTGCACATTTACCCACCTTTCTACTCTCACTTGTCTGTTTCAGGACCTCTCCAAGAGACTAAGTGGCTTTAGTCTATGTGTGAAACAGCATTATTGATGGAAAGAGAAGACTTCATGTATGAAAGTCTGTTTTTCAAATTATCTGTGTGGAGACCTAGAATGTTTGCTTCCCTTTTTATATAGTAAAACTAAATTATAAATACACAAAGCATTGCAGATGCTAGTTCTTGAAGGCAAGTGCAAGATCAGGAAGGAGGATGGGCAACTCTGCTACTGCCTTGTATGAACTGTAGCACAAGCTGTTCTTCGTCAATAATATTCTTGGGAGATTTACATTTAGTCCCAGTCATTGCCTTTTATGAAAGCATATAAATTACATGTCCCAACTGCCTTTCTTCCTAGAGAATGACTGCAACTTCCATTAGTAATGGTAATTACTGGGTTATCTCAAAGAATCAATTCAAGATTCCATCTCATTTCTTGCCAGCACACTAAGTCTTTATCAGGAACATTCAAACAGATTCTTAGAGGACAATTAAGAAGGTAGCACAACATGTTAAGCTCCCTATTTAACAAACAAGTTCCACAGAGGATATAGAAAGTACCGGCTATAACTAATTTAATCTGAACCAATATATATCAAATCTCATAAAAAAGTTGTCCTTACCATCTCCAGGTGCTGTTCACAGCAGCATGTTAGTTGAAGTGCAGCAATGAGAAGATTTGCTCTAAAGGATTAGTGTTCTGGCACTTCTGCCAACATTCCTGGAAGATCTCCTTTTACCCAGGGAGCAGTAGAATGATGTTTCCAGGCCATACTGATCTTTCCAAGCCTGCTCTTCCAGTTCTGATTGCAGAGATGACAGCAGTATTTGCAAGTTGTAGATCAAAGATTGTGGTTGTTGTGTTTGTTGCTGCTTTGGATTTTTTTAGTGTGATTTGACTTAAATGCTGCATGGAAAAGTGTTCTGTTCTGCCTGGAGTGATAAAGGAGTTTGTTATTTACCAGATATTGATTGGGCAGAGCCACCCTGGGAAATGTTCTGCAGTTTGCTCAAAACATTAGTTTCCCATTTTTCTTAGATACTATAATTAATGAGGAAATATGAAGTAAGTAGATGTAATCTCTAGTTCCAACATTCTTTACAGAGCTCTCCTCAAAATTACCTGAACTTAAATGTCTGTTGGCTGTTTCCCATGAGAATAACATGAAGTTATGATCAGTTAACCTGTCAAGAAACAACTGTCTTCTGAATCTTTGCAAAATATTGTTTCTCTTCCTATTTACTTCCTCCTCAAATTACTAACTTACGGTGATTTTTCATGAACTGTCAGTACACAGATCTAGCAATGTCAATAGCCTCTGCCACTTCCTTACTGCCTACTCTCTGCACCCTTGCCACAAGCAGGTGTTAACCTGCACATCCAGAAAAGCTGAATGACTTAACTCTGAGGATTTTAATATCATAGGCAATTTTATTATCTATTTTAACCTCTCCCCTCATGTCTCAAACCTTCAAATATTCCATTAAAGTTAATACATTAACGTCTTTATAATATTTATGTATTTTTATCATATAATACTTTTTTGAAACTTACAGGTCTTGGGTACATATTGCTGTACCAGACCATTTGCGAATTTTATGTCATTAAATAATGTCTGAACATATGTAATGACTTGATCCACATGAGACTTAGGACTGTTTTCCCAAAAACTGCCAGTGAGATCTGTGGATGTCTCTGACCCTGCACCTTTTCAATCATGTGGCTAATCTGAAACTTTCTATAGCAGAGACTCACTAGTGAATGAAAAAAGGGATCAGCCTCATCCCTATTGTCTGTCTCCTTGGTTACAGGGCAGCTTATTGGATTGACTATTTGGGAAGAATAATGTATTCCCCATCAGTAACTCAATACTCTTCTTCTGAAAGGAGTGCTCCTACTTAAGTAAGAGCTAGGACCACAGTTAATGGGATTTTAAACTTCTATTTTTTTCTGAAAGAATATCATGCTTTCAGACCTGCCCTTCTCTCTATGCAAAAACTTGGGCTCCTGAGCCCTTTGCTAACAAAACATCCTGACATTAACTTGGCTTTCATGTGGAATTTAGGTCATACTGCAGAATGTTTTAGGATGTTTTAGGAAACCCTCTTTACCAGCAGACCAGCTACTTTATGTGACAATCAGAGGCATAGATTTACGGTCCATTACCTTACTTCAAAAACTGGTGCAGAGCCGTTCTTCCTGTTCTTTGAAGAAATCTTTGGGCATAATGGCCTGTAATTCTTACTTCAAAGATTCAGAGGTTAAGCAGTCTCCCCATGTCTGCAGTTACTTTTGGTTACTTTTTGGGCTTTATCGAGTCTTTTTCAACTATAGCTTCTGCTATTCTGGATTTATTCTAAAAATTTTGTTTGCAATGTGAGATGGGCTGAAAACGTTCAGCTGCATGGATGGCCAGTGCCTGGTTTATATGATCTGGGTTTATATGATTTGAACTGGAAGTACTTAACAATTTCAATCTTTCCATGCTCCATGCTATGTTAACATTGATCTGTGCCAGTATTGACTCTCAGAATTTTTTCCATCATGTTGTCTTTTTTTCTCTATGTACTACAGCTGCAAGTTTGCAGGGCATCCTTAGGGTTCAGGTCTTTTTCACAGTATCTTGCATCTTAGCAGGAAAGTGCCTCTGCTCTGCTGACTGCAAGCCAGGTCTGCTGACTAGATTCGCTCATCTGCTGCTCTTCTGGTCTACAAATCTTGAAAACTGAATACTGTTCTACATGAAGCAGGCTATATCCTAATGATCAGAGCATTGCTACTGTATGTTATTTGATGGTCACTTGTGGTAAAGAGAGCCCTCAGAACAGCTAGTTCACTGTTCCAGCATGTGCTGTAACCACCAGGCATTCCTGCATCATACATTTGATCACAAGTCCTGAAAACTGAAGAGATTTGTAGCTAACATTCAGTCTAACCTAGATCCCAAAAGATTTAGGGAGCAGAAAGGAATGTGTCTCCCCAGACTGCTGAGTGATCAAATCACCTAATACTGACCATCTAAGACCAGTTACAGCTGGCACTTATTTAGTCAATAAGAAGTTTAACTAGAGCTATGAAGAAGGCAACCAGGGTTTATTTAATAGAATTTAGGCAGTTGGAATTTCCCTCTGTTTGCAGTGTTGAGATTTACAGAAGAAGAGGGCAAGACTTCCTGCTGGTTCAGTGTTCCTATGCCACTCTTCTAGGCTTATTTTCTTATTATAGATCTAACCTTTCAGCTGGTCTCAGCTGGACTGGCAGACTTGTAGTAACAACAACTGAAGATATTTTGGCAGTGTCTCAGGTACATAGTGAATCATAAGCATATTTCAAAAGCACCACAGTCTGTCTGTCTTGTAAGACACAAATCTTAGCATCTCTCATCTATTTTAAACCCACTCATTAACCAGTCAGTGTTGACAGGTAGGAAGCTTGTTGGAAAGTATATCAGTCAAAGAAGAAGGAAGAAGAACCCTTCAAAATAGGACTCAGGAAGGCAAGTTGTCCTATTTCTAGTCTAATGTCTTCTTGTTGAATAAAGTCAGTTACTAAGCCAAATTCAAACACCTTTAGAAACCATTCCCTCAGGTATCAGTGCAGATTGAGATGACATCTAAAGAATGTTTGGCTTATAAAAGATACATATGTAGTGAAGAAGAGGTCTTTTCTGTACAACAGTAATTTTGAGTTACAGAAACAAGACAAAAACACATTGTTAAATTCTCAAGCACTTTGTCTTGTTCAAGACATTCTCAAACATTCTGTCTTGTTCATTTGTCTTCAATTCACCCTTGCTCAAGTAGAGTGAACTAAGGCATGTTGCTCAAGAATTGTCCACTTGGGTTTGGACACATCTAAGAATGGGGACTAAACCACCTGGGTACCTGACTCCAATGTTCAACCACCCTCACAGCAAAAAGTCTTTTCTAATGTGAAGGAATGTCCTGTGTTTCAGTTGTTGCCCACTGCTTCTTACCTTCTCACTAGACACAACTGAGAAAATTCTGGCACTTTGAGGGTTATAATTGAGAAGACAGAAAAGAGTTTTCCAAAGGCCTTGGCCCAGGCCTGTGATTCACCAACAATTGCTCAGAACTGCCATAAAGAGGTGATATTTTAGCCCAATGCTTCCCAGTGTAGCCCCAGTGTGCATACCTAAAATGAGAAAGCACAAGGAAATATCAGTGTTACTAAACGACAGAATTTCACCTGGTGAAATGGAATGGATTTTTAAAGGCGATTTAGTCCAACCCCCCTGCAAGAAGCAGAGACATCTTCAACTAGATCAGGTCACTCAGAGTCCTGTCCAACCCAGCTTCAGGGATGGGGCACACGCCACACCTCTTTCCAGTGTGCCATCATCCTCATTATAATACATTTCTTCCTTGCAGCTAATCTGAATCAACCCTCTATATTTTAAACTCGTTACCCCTTGTGCTATCAGTACAGGCCTTTTAGTGGGGTGTGTTTTGGCTTGAACCATCAACACAGATTGAGACAGTACTTCCTAACAAATATGCTGATAGAGAAGTACTTGTTTTGCTGATGGGATAAGCAGTTCTAGGGTGGGCTCTGCATAGCATTTGGGAGGCAAGAAATTTTTGTTTAGCAGCAGGGTTGACTGGTCATGATCTGTTTGGATATACACATAAGTGAGCCAATGTCTCTTGTCTGAACAGTCCCTGTTTATCCTTCTTAAGGGGCAAGTCACCCTTATGGCAAGTTACTATTCCCGATGCCTTTAGCCTTGTCAGTCTTTATACTCCCAAGGCAGCCATGGATAGGGATGACCCCTTCCAGTCAGATGTCCTGCATGTCATTGGTTGCCTCTGACTGGTATAAATATTGTGTAATACTTTTTTATCTCTCTGCTGTTTCCTCTGAAGAATTAAGTAGCTCTTTGATATTCTTTTCTTCTGCTGGGTTACTGCTTTCTGGACAAGGGGATGGCAGAAAACTGTGTTCTTTCCCAAGGATCAAGTGTGAAATGGAGCTGACATGAGAGCAGCACAGATGCCAGCCTGGGGATGTTTGCTATTCTACTCTCCATAGCTGATGCATGAAGAAAAGACTTGGAGTGGGAAGAAAATTGTCTCTGTTCTATATTCAAGGGAGATCTGTCTCACTCTAACTGGGCACTATTGAGTAAAAAACAGACTGTTTTTCTGTTGCAATGCAGACTAAGCATTCCTTGTTGGCCTGGAATGGAGTTATCTTTGACTTTATGTATAGATAGACTTGTCTGACATGCCAGATTTCTGTGTAGTTCTTGGTGTTTGATTATAACCACATAACTCATGGTAAAAGGAGACATGCAGCATTCTTCCCAGTGCTGGTTTTTATGACTTTGAAGAGTTTAGTATCTCCTTAGGGATGGAAAGTACCAGCTTCCCTGATCAGAAAACAGTATCTTTGTGGGCAAATACTGTTCAGACATCCACAGTATTTCTGCTATGGACAAGGAGAAAGGGTTCCTCTCCTGAAGCTCCTACAGGGATGGGTAACCGAAATTACAACTGCACTCACAAGATGCTCTAACGAGTGGATAGCACAGCACTTCTGAGCATGCTGATAAGTCATATCTTGCGTTGTAAAATTCAGAAACATTTCCGACACAGGTTTGCTAAGCTGAGGCTTATAAGGCCTTTGGTAATAGAGACTGAAGGGACAAAGAAACTGCTGTGGCCATTTATCAGTGCTAAAGGTGCCCTGCCTACCATGTGATGCTGCTGCTTCCCTACATAACACTGAGACCTCCCACCAAAAGTATTCAAGAAAGAACAAAGTATGTGTGGAGAGCATATATACAACCTCAATCCAGCTGCAGAGGAAGGAAAACTACATCTTAGAGCAAAACAAGTGCTGGAGAAATTTCTCTCCTGGGCAGTTTTTATCTTATATCCTGAGAGATATTTTCAGTTTCCGGTAATGAAGAAGGTTTTTTCTTAACAAAGAGAGCTGGTGATGTGATGGAATAGGGCATATGAAGGTGATCATGATGGTCATGGTAAGAAAAGCTTGTGGAAAAAGCAGCCACTCTGTCCATCATGTAGAGATTTCTTCTCAGTAATACTTCAGGCTCTGCACAGCCAGAGAGACCAATCCCAAGCAAAATGTTAGAACACACAGTGGAGGTGTGTGTGGGCACATGAAGATGTGAGTATATGTATGTGTGCAGGAAGAATAATTTCTTAAAATTAACTTACAATGTCTGAAGCAAATGTATAAATCCCTCAGTCTTTATATTTGGCTCATATCATATTCCCTGTGCAACTGGTGCATAGAAACGTTTCACTCACTCCTCAGAGAGCTCAAAGTTCTCCTTTCCTAAGATGTCAGTGAAATACTAGCTCCTTTCTGCTGAAACCCTACTCCGTGGAGCAGGGACACCAATATCCATATAAATAACTGTCTGGGCTGGGATCCTTAAAGACGAGTTTGCACTGGATTATTGAGCCTGGTATAGAACAGGCATTTTCATAACAAGTCAGACCTTGTGAGGCCCCTTTTTCAGACCGGTCCATTTTAAGAAGTTATTGCCCACTTCATATGTGGCAGGGAAAGAAACAACTTTACCTTGTATCCCTGTGTGATCCCAACTCAAAATGACTGATTTCATGCTATTCAAATGGATGTCCTTCCCACCTCCTGCCTACAGCAAACATGTGGCATGAACGCCTGAGAACTTATTTTCTTTGAAAATGACTGTTGCCACTATCATACTGACCAATGGCTGTGGGTCCCACTCAGGATCAGCCAAGAAGAGGCTGTGCCACTGAAAGCTCGGAGTCCATGTGCTGCTGCTCTGGTGCCTGGACAGGGTCTGCTGCGTGGCAGGGAGGACAGCCCTCTGTTTGCTTGGGCAGGCTGAGCATAGGCAGTTCAGATGCAGCTGTTGCATATGGCCCTCCATGCATCCATTCCACAGCTGCCCTGCCATGGCCTCCACATAGATATTTTAAGGGCATTTTATGGACATTTTATGAGAGTGGCCTCTAGACCACCCCTGTCATAGGAAGTGCATGTATATAAAATGGGGAGTGGTATAGTGGTTAATAAGGATGTAATGGATAGCGTGAGACCAGGGCATCCCTAAGAGGTGTGGAATGAGGAGCGGAGATGGCATGACTTTTGTCTGGGATAGTGATAATGAAAGCTCAGATGAGCTCATCACGTCAATATTCTTTTTGCATTCACCAGCACTTGGTCTAGAAAATACAATGAAGAAGGGTCTCATTGTGCCAACAAGTTCCATTTTGACAAACCACCAGTGTGATTCCAGGATGGAGCAGAGGCAGTCCCTTGAGAATTGACAAGGAATATTACTTGATTTAAATATTCAGTAAACACTGAATAAACATGATGTTTCATGCTGTAATTATTACTACAGCTTCCTGTGAACTCCAGAAAGTATTATCCTGCTACGTCTATGCCTATAAATCCATGATTACTGTTTGAAAGAGTCACTAGATGTAGCATATGGGCTTGTCTTAAAAAACTAGCCAAAGTTAACCTGGAATAAAGATTCTGTTTTTAAAAAGAGGGCTATTTTAAGAGGCAATAACTGCCTAAGCTAAATGAGAGAAAATTAACAAAAGAGCTCTGGATCAGAACAGAATTATCAAAAAAGAAATTTTGTATGAGTTGTAGCCCCTCATGGACTCCAGAAGCTGTGCTGAAAGCCCTGCTGGTGTGTCCCCACAGCCATTAGGACCTCAGGAGCAGGATTTGATGGGTGGGGCCCTTGGTGGATAAGAGATTGGCTGGACAGTGGCACTCAAAGAGTTGCCTCAACATTTTGATGTTGAAGTAGACCTAATTTTTTCCCCCCCGAGTCTATAGTTCTGGTTACCTAATGAGCACTTATGGATTTTTAGATCTTTAATATTGTGCTGGTTTAGAGGTAAACCGGCAGGAGAAATGAACCCACCTCAAGTCACAATTACAATTTACTAAAAAGATTACAGAAAAGACAATGATGCAGAGAAAAATTGGTTTTAACCCACAAAAGAAACAGATGTATAACCCAGGACCTTGGGGCACGAACAGAATGGTGTTCATTGGCCCCTGTGCTGAACACCACGTGGTCCACCTGAGTACAAAGTGAAAGGAAAGGAGGATGACCATCATCCTGTTGGTGAGAAAGATGGTCACAGTCTGGTCAAGAGTGGCAGTCGCAGTCCTGTTGAGGTTCTGGCCCTCCTCTGGATCCCACAAGTGGTATCAGAAGTCCCCAAACCCCAAGATTAAATATGCTCAGGTTGAGGTGGGAATGTCCTGTACCTCCCCCAGAGTAGAGAGTTCCACAATGAGTGATTTAACTCTGTCATGGGATATTTTTGGAATCTTTGATGGCCAAGGTCATTGCAACTGCCTGTTGTACCAGTCCCTAATGGCCCATGAGCAGTCATGACCCCTCAGATGAGTGTGAAGGTGCTGATGCCTCCCTGAGGGGAGTTATCACAGCTGAGCACTGGTGTGAAGACAGAAACACTCCTCTGTCTCACAGGGTTCTTAAACACCCAGCTTGTAGCCTGAGGGGTCAGGTGTGCCCTGGGCAGCTGCTGCAAATGTTCCATTATTAGCAGTCCATCAGGAATGACACAGAGGGTGTAGAATACATAGTTTTGGTTACACCCACACAGTGATAAATTGGTCCCGGCTGCTGTAACTAGGACAACCTGGTAACAAGGGGATGTCTATCTTCACAATGAGCACTTTTCCATGCCTGTGTGATAGATCAATTGACTGTATTCTAGACCTGCTGAGACTGGTTTACAGTTTGACTAGATATTGGGTGATACTAATAAATATGATTATACAATGGGCTGTGGTTTGAACAAAGCTAGTGGATAGTTAAATGACACTGTGTGTGTCATTTGGACTTTCATTGAGATAATCTGTCCACATACCTCTTTAAGTAGAGGAGACTCATTAGCTGTATTTCTGTGTCAGAAGACACAATAAATTTTGCTACCTTAGCTAATTACAATTGTAGATTAAAGTGGATCTGAGAGCTGGATCTAGAGGAACTGAGTGAAGGATCTGGAAGTATATGTGCTCTTTGCCTTTCCTACATTTCCCCTGGAGCTGTAGGTTGCTTTAGAGTGTGTCCATGCCAGATCTCTCATGCAGACCAGCACTATCATGTTTGGCAGCAATGACACTGTGGAGGAGTGTGAGAATGGATGTTTCTATATCCATCTCCTGGCAGCAGGGCACCATCCATCAGTACCACTAAAGAGCTGTTTTCATTCCACCAGCCAGACTGTGCTGGTTTTAGATTAATGATCTTGGTTCAAATAGCTTTTGGCCTTTTCTACCTTCTCAAAGAGTCAGAAGTGGGAAGTTTTATAGCATATAGCAATTGACTAAAGCAGTGGATCTGAAGCTGCCTCCTATGGAAATACTTGAGTATTTTCTCCTGATATCGTTAGGATTTTTGGTCAAAGAAAAAGGTTAAATATTGCTCAGACAACAGGAGACTAGGGCAAAGGACTTTCTTTTTCAGATATCAAATGAGGCAAAGAAGGAGAGCACAGTAAAATAGCAATTCATCCATAATTTCTTTTTAGATCCATTACCTTATTTTTACTGGGATAATTCCTATTATCCTTGGAGGTGAAAGTAAATATGAGAAGTCAAACTCAGGTTATGATATGCTGTAAATGTAACTTTTGAACCAGTGTACTGAAATCTGATCTTTCCCCTTCATTTTCTTTGTGAGTTGAGTGGTCTTTGAAGGAAGTTTAAAGAATCATTTCAATTAATATCTGATATTGATGCTGTAATGACTCTACCATTGGCTGTTGTCAGTTTATTAAAAGTGGGCTACAAAATGTGGCAGGTCATTTGGTCTTAGATACTTGTCTCAGGCTTTCTCTCCCTTGATTGTGGAAGGAGACTGTGATAAAGACAGACTCAGAAATGTGAATTTTAGATATTGGAAGCTCAAGGAGAATCCAATTCCTAACTTCTTTCAGGTACACCCAAAGAGGAATTTTGGAACCCAGTAATTTTCCAGGACCTGAGTACACTAACTTTAAAGGGTGGTTTCACCCTTCAAAGTGAAAGGGTGAAGAACTGATGTCTTCAAAACTAGTCTGTTGAATAACATTTCATTCTGCTTCAGTACATGAAGTATGGAAAAAGAGACACTGGTATTTTAATAGGTTTCAAGATAGATTTTAAGGAACCAGAATCTGAAGAAAGTATAAGTAAGAAAATAATTACTGAACACATAGTAGAATGTCCACTGGAGGTTTTTGGAGGCACCAGGAAGGACAGTATTAGTTATTCTCACTGTAGTGTTATTATTTACTCTCAGAGTCACTGGTGAATTGACCACCTGCCTGAGGGAATGTCTAGGCATGAGAGTCCATGGAGCTAAATCAACAGAGAAATACAAAGGCCAGTTACCTTCCAACCAATGGACAGAGCATAAGGTAGGTGCAAAGACTCCTGCTTGAGCTCCTCTGGCATCCAGCTGGTCCCTTCTGTCATCCTCAGCAATCTGGAATTCTGGGAAAAGGGTACATTTCTGAGTGGCTCAGCCCTTCACTGCTTCAAACCAAGGCTAAACTGAAAGCAGTTAGGTCCAGTTAGGAGAAGTGGCAGCTAAAATTTGAACTAAATCCTGGATTAGCTGATGGAAAACATTCCTGCAAACTGCCCTCTATTTATACTGTTCTTTCAGATCTCTCACCCCGGTTGTCACCCATCAGGTGTCCTACAACTGGTCCTTCAACTTTTCTCCACACACAGATTCCTTCCCGCTCTTTCACAGGAGACTTTTACAGGCCCACAGGTTTGTTTCTCTGCTGAGCTCATTGTTCAGACTCTTCATGATTGTACTCAGTTCTCCAGTTTTTGTTTGTATCCCCTTCCTAAATCAGTATTCATGTTGAGTAAGAATTTGGGGATGGCAGAGAATAATCTTTCCTTGATAAACATGTCATCTTGTGCCCAAAATCTTTGGGTTCCCAGTGGTATCTTGACTGGATGTATCCCTCTGTGGCATGAGAACACATTGCATAGGTTTATGCATCACTTTTTTGTTCAAGACAGAGATGAAGAAGAATTGTCAAATGACAATGACTTTGGTACTTTGCCAGCTGCTTTATCCCATTGGTTATGTTCATAGTTCAACTCTGAAACTATTAGCATGAGCAATCATGTAACTATAGAGATAAAATTTGTTAAAAGAAACTTACTAAAGGAGAACTGAGCTACTGGACACTCTGAAAATGCTCAGCTTTGTTTTGCTTCTTGTGAAATGAAATTAAACACTCCTGAAGGTTTGCCAAAATCTAGAGACATTAGTGGATACACCTGTTCCTGTCAAATATGTTGTTAAATTTTTTCTGTGATTTAGTTACCTGTCATGACTAATGGACTGCTGCTGATCCAGCATGAACTCTTGCTACAGAGCATGAATTGTGCTATTAAGAAGTAGTGTTTGTATGAAGTCCTTCTCCAGTAGACTCCTGTGCATATACTTTAAATGTTTCAATTGTAGGGCTCGTTTTTCCAGGGTCTCTTTCTGTCCTTTAATTTCCTAACTATCTAATCTAGATAGATCATTTTAACTCTTATAATATCTTACCATTATATAAAGAGTAGAGAAAATGTTTAGGAGTATGGTGCTACACTGTGTGTGCAAGGGAATTCTCTGGGATGCTCAGCCATGTCAGAGAATCTCGTAAGAACGGCATATGGGAAAACATAGCAGGGACTTGATATTTTTGTATGGATTGTTGCTAAGAGTTACAACAATTTCCATTGTCACAGAATGGACAAAGGTTTGTCCCACTGTGTACGTCAAAATGGGACCTTGCACAGGGGCAAAGTTTGCTGTGCCAAGAAACCAGCCTGCTTATGGTTACTCTGTCAGTGTATTGATCATTACAGAATTATTTTCTCAATGTTAGCATCAATGACAACAGCAAAAGAGTTCCTAAAAAGATATTTCTGTTATAACATTGAAATAATCTGACTCCATAGAACTTTGACAGTTTAGATACTTACCCGAACAGAGAGTGAAAGGCTGTGATATGTGTGCTGGACGGTTGCATGCTTCTAGGGCAGGGCTCACCTATCATGAACTGCAGTGCTCTTCTTGAATATCTTGGCAGTCATAATACCCAGCCATTTATACTTGCAGCTGAAAGATAAGGGGTCCAGCTTGTGTAAGCCTGGAAGCTGGTTATCAAGCATCCTCTCCTGATGACAATGTTCTGTAAGGATATCAGTGCCTGTCAAATAAGGAATGAGGAGGCTGTCCTTCCAGAAACCTAGAACACCCTTCCATGGTGTCAGACTGATCTGAGTCTTAAACTCTTTAGATAAAAATCCATCTTTAAATGTTTATCTCAGTCTTTCTACAGGAAAACTATGAATTGTGCAAAGATGTGCAGGCCCCAACATAACAGTAAAGTAGACATACCGTTTTGCCTTCCTGAACTCAGCATCTGATCATTTAAAATTTCTGGAACAACAGTTTGTCACACTTTTGTGGTCCCTCACAGATGATTTGCATTGATGTTGTCCATGTGCTGACTTTCTTGTTGAAAAAAAAGTTTAACAGAAAAACAATACTGTGTCCCAATGGTCAAAACAAATGCCCACATTCTTTAACACTGTCTTTAACATTCTTGATGCCGGAACAGAATGAGTTTCAGCAAATTGGTAGATGATGCAGAACAGGGAGGTGTGGTTGATACACCACAGGGTTGTGCTGCTATTCAGAGGGATCTTGACAAGTCAGAGAAACAGGCTGACATAAGTTCAGCAAATGGAAATTGAAAGTCCTGTGCCTGAGGAGCAATAATGCCATGTGTCAGCACAGGTTTGGGGATGACTGGATGGAAAGCAGAAAAGAGCTGGTAGCCACAAGGCCAGTTGCATCCCAAGCTTCACTCTGAGAAGTCTTTTGAGGAGGTTGAGTGTGGTGCTCCCCTTTCTATGTATAGCCCTGGTGCAGCAATGTCTGGAGTGCTATGTCCAGTTCTAGGCTCCCCAGTGCAAGAAAGGTATGAACATCCTTGAGCAATTCAAGTGAAGAATCACAAGGTTATTTAAGGAAGTGGGACATCTAAATATGGCTGGGTTTGTTTAGCCTGAACAAAAAGAAGCCTCAAAGGGATCATGTCAATGTGTGTAAGTATTTGATTGGCAGCAGAAGACAAAGCCAGACTCTTCCCAATGCTATGCAGTGACAGGACAAGAGGCAATGGACATGAATTGAAATATAAGAAATTCCACTTAAACATAAGAAAAAAGGTTTTAGATTGTGAGGGTGTTCAAACTCTAGTAAAAGGTTACTCGAAGTGTTTGAGTAGTGTCTATCCTTGGAGACACTCCAAACCCAACCGAACATCTTTTTTTTCTGATTGTCCCTGCTTTGAGCAAGATGGTTGGACTATTTAATCTCCTGAAACCCTTTATGACCTCATAAGTGTATGACTGCATGACTTCATATAATTTGGTTTCGCATAAGGCCATAGCAGACAAGTTCAACTCTAAAGTGTTTTTGGGCACTAGTATTTGGTATCTGGATACATCAGAGTGACTGAAAGTGATCAGAGCCATCCCACAGTCTTCCATAACACAGAGTAAAAGAAAGGACAAAATGTAAAGCCTTTAGTTTACATTCTGCTCTTGTGAATCCATTAAAAAAATTGTATTTTGAGAGTAGAAAAGGTTGGTCTATGTCTATTTGCTGAAGGGAAAATAGACTTTTTAACTAGCCATAATGCATTCTGTTTTCTTTAGATGATGTCACAAACAATATGGAATGGATTATACATATTTATTTTAAAACAATAACAATGTATTTTAAATAAAAGACCTTTATTTATTTATTACTCAGTTATTGTCTTACTGTGCTTTACACAAACTACTGATTTTCTGGATTTTTTTGATAGAAAAATTCTGTAAATTTTTAAAATTAAAAGTATCACTTGGATTTTCTGTTATAAATGGAACATTTGGGAAACACAAATTTCCCACACATTGCACTATGCAGAACTTCACTACATACCCTATAAATAACAGAGGATTATCAGGATCAAAATGGAATATTAATAGAGGTGTAATGGAAAATCAGTTTCTCCTCAGTTTGTGATTTGTTGCCATACACGAAGGACAGGCATCACTTTGCAGTGACACATTATTCCTGGAGTCAGACTGCCTGTCAGCTGGGAACTGCTGATGCAAATGTAACTGATCTTGGGAAAAACATGGATCCATAATAGGCATAAGGGTATACCTCTGAGAGAAAGTTTAAAATAGATGCGTCTGATACTTTGTTTTTATTGCATAGACTTCCAAGTCCGTAATAATCTGATGCGAAAGAGTGACAGGTATTTCTTAGAACATAATAGCTCCACTCCCTTTCCTATCATCAGAGTTGGATCAACGCATCTCAGTTCTAGAGAAAGTGTTTTTCTTGAGGGACTTTAGGTCTGAGAGACCTTATTAGTGAAAGTGCTTTATCCCGAGTAATCCAATGCCCAGGAAGAAACAGTATCTGACTCCTCAGATGTAATTCAAGGCTTGGTACTTTTTTTCACCCTGGGGAATGTTCACCACTTGCACATGCTGCTGGGCTCTTTCAAAATACAGAGGAACTGTGAATAAATATGTTTTAAGCAGGGATGAGCAGAGGTTTAAAAGCAATGTATAATTTCAGAAGAAAGATCAGAGGTCAATCTCTGGGAAATGTCTGAAGAAGAGGTCTGCCAGCTTGTGTTTTTCTGGTTTTCCACCCGATTTCATGTCCATTGCCCAAGTACCTCAACGCCTGTCTCTCTGAGTACTGAATCAGTGCCCCAGCAAAGAGACCCATCTGCCAAATCTCTGCTTTGTCCTGGCACTGCAGAAGGGTCAGACAGTTTGTGTCTGGTGCCTCCTCACAATGCAGGTCCTTGTGAGCACGGGTACCAAAAGAAATGGCTGAAAACAACGAAGAGAAAGGAGAGATACTGGTGGGGACTGGGAAAACAGAAAGTATTTAGGACACACCTGGGAGATCTGAGAGAGAATGTGTACTCTGGGCACTGCATGGCAGTCAATTTTACAAGCAGGTGATTCTTTGAGGTACAGATTGAGTGTGACCTTCATACAAACAACTGTGAATCAGTGAGATCATGGTCCTTCTTACAATGCCAGCCCAACTCCTAAAGGGACATATGCTGTGCAGAAACAGTCCGGGGAATCTTGGGTGGGCTGGAAAACAGTCAGTCAGTTACTGTCAGGTTACTGAAGGACCGATTTGGGAAGAAAGAAATACTCTGTGAACAAAGTTGTCATTAGAGTTACTGCTGACCAGTAAATGCTTTCTCACAGTGCTCCAAACCAGCACTTTCCTTTTACTCACCTCTCTATTGCTTTTTGGTTTCTTCTGCCTTCTGGTCCCCACTGCACATATCTCTTTCTCCTTGTCTCTTCTATTCTACCCCATCAGAATTATTAAAATGGTTATAAGAATGGATGAACTCCTTTATGATGACAGACTTGAAAAGATTGGGTTGAATGTTGATGACTCACACTTGATGAGTGATTGAAAAGATGGTGAGGTGAGCTGAAGCTGATTCAAGATGGATTTATTTGTACAACTCAACTGAGGAGAAAAAACAACAAGGAGGAAAATATTAGGAATAAAATGATTGACTGTAGAGAGTCCTTTTCCTAATTAATTTTGAGCATTAGGGGTACATTTCTGACCTCTGTGTTAGATCCACCTTTTCAAAATTTTAAAGGTAAACAAATTTTATAGAAATTGAGACCTTGGAAGGTGCCATCAAATTCTGGTTGAATTCTGGTCACTGCAGCGATGAGCACAATATCATAAATTTTTCTCCATCCCTGTATTATTCTTCATTATAACTGGTAATAATGTGGGACCTGATGAGATTATGGAACTGACTGTAAGATATCATTTTTACAGACAGACTGGGAATGTATCTAGTTCTGTGTTCCTATCCTTCTCTTTTCCAAGTGACAGCAATAGTGGTTTTAATGTAAGGCTCAACCTTGGTTTTGGTCCTACCTAGACTGTCAGGAACAAAGTTCTTCTTCTTGAAGGCATTTTGGCCATGTCACGGATAGCAAATGAATAACAGGGGTATTTATCCACTTCCTCTCTCTTGAGAGATGTGGAAAGCACAAACTATATTCTTAAGTGGACAAATGATATGCCAAAATTCCCACCCATGAAGAGCAAACTGTAAATCACAAAAATCATTTAACAAAAACCTTCATGACATGCCAAACATTTCTCACCTTTAGGGGGAGAATTGCTTGGGGGAAGAAACCTGTGCCTGGTAAATACTGAATTTATAATAAGGGGTAGGAATATTGCACTGACTTGTGACTTTACATCTGTTCTAAAATGACTGATGTGATGGCCTCTTTCCAGAATTACTATGACACATCATTACTTATTTTACTTTTCTTCTCTTTGTTTATGTGATTAGCCAGAGATTAATGCTCCCTGTGATCTCTGGCACCCACATGCCTTCTCTTCTGGATTAGCTGCTTGCTGGAGCTTATACAATACCATGCTAGGAAAGGGTTCATTCATGCCACATTGTACTACTGACACTAGGAGGGAATGACATTCTTCCTGCACATGCCAAACACTTTGTTGGCCTCCATCAGAAGAGCCCTGAATGCTCTGCATAAAGCAAAATCCAAACTTCCTTGTTATGCAGATAATCCACTGTTCAGTAGATACCATGCCACAGGCTGTTTCCAAACAATCTAAGAAGCAATTGCATGTGTGGATTGTTTCCTGAGCATGTTCACAAGCCTTTTGCCAGGACTGCCTCTGTTGGGACTGCCACATGGTGTCTCAGTTGAGGACATGAGGGACCTGCTGTTCTGGCAGGAGGGAACTGCTGGAAGCCCAGCACCTTCCCCTACGCTAAATGTAGTCGACATCCACAGCCCTTTTCCCCCTAGCCAAGAGGTTTTCTCTTGGGAGATTGACATGGAGCCAGTGATGCTTTCCTAGTCTGGAGAGGGTGTGTTACCTCAGCTGCACTGCACCACAGCACCTCTAAGACTCTCCTCTAGAGTTTTTGCTTCCTTCTCTCCCTGTCCCTCAGGAGAGGATGATGCTGTTCTGGCCCAGGGCTGACTGAGTCATGACTGTGGTGAGGAGGTTCCAGGCTTTCCCACTCCCCTCTTTTTCCATGGGTTTGGGATGACAGAAGAACGTTTGGTTGTGCTGCAATCGAGGGAGGGCAGAACACATCTAAGCATGAAGCATATTGCTGTGTGAAAGCTTCCATGGTGAAATTCAGGAAACTCTCTGACAACTTTGTTACATTAGTGCCTGCTGCAGTCTTTGATACTGAGATGGGTGCAGAAGCAGGTGGGGTAGCACTGAGAAGCTGCTGCAGACATTCCTCAGGGATACCTGTGATGTGCCCAAAACATGATGATTCTCTCTCCAGATGAATTTTATGGAAACCAGAGAAGGAGGACATTTCTACCACCTCACTCCTGCTGCCAAAGAAGAAAAGGAGTCCTCCCACCTCCATGGAAAACAGCATTGGAGAAATCTCTTTTTTCACCCCAACAGCCTAGGAAGATTTTTGCCCCTTGTCACAAAAAACCCTATTTTTTTACAAAAAAACCCCATATGAATATTTGGGTGACTTTACTTGTCAGTAAGTGACAACTGGGAAGATGAAACAGGGTGGAAAAATGAATTTGTGTTTAGAAACATTCATGACTCTCTAACGAAAAAGGCAGCATTCTGTGCATTCACAGAGAGGTTTCTTTCCAAGAAGAGTCCAAGCTCTGCACAACCACTGCAGAATTGACACAAAAAGAAAATATTAAAGTAACATAAATAGCATGTGGGCAAATATGGGTATACTTTCATTTCTGTGAATTTCCATTTCAATTTCCTGAATGCAGAAAAATGAATATTTTAGCATAATTTATGACGTCTTCAATTGTACAAATCCTTGTGTTCTTATTATAGGAACAGATCATATACTCTGTGCAGCTGGCAGAGTCAAATGCCACACTCACTCCCTGGAGAGTTCTAATCTCCCCTCAAATTTTAAGATGTCAGTGAAAAACAATCTTCATGTTTCTGAAACCCAACCCCAAGGAGCAATCCATAAAAATAACTGGTCTGGGATCCTTAGGGATGTATTACTGTCAGAATTGTTCAGGCCAAGACAGTGCAGATGTCCCTATCATAAATTTGAAGAGGTTACTTTTACAGATTCATGTGTGGCAGAATAGGAACAGCTCTGTCTCATTTCAGCCTGCTATAGAAACAAAGAAACACGAGCTCTGGAGATAACGTTCACAGCCCCAGAGAGTGCGTCCACTAGGAGAGCCATCCTTTGGAGACCATTTAGTGTCACATATTCCTCAAAAGACTGGTAATTTATCTGTACAGCTCTTTACCACCATCAGTGGCTACTGATTTTTTCCATTAATTCAAAAATCTGCCACACAAATCCATGGGAAGAGAACCAGGCTCCTGATCCCATACACAACAAAGACACCAGGATTGTGAGGTGCCTGAGACAGGAGCACCTGGGGGATGGGGCAGGGTTCAGGGAAAACCTCAGCACATCTGCCTGTCTCATCATTCCTGTACTTTCTCATCCTCAGACACCATCGAGGTTGTCACCCCTCAGTCACTGCCAGGGGATGCTGCTCTGGGCTGGCCTTTAGGTCAACACAGAGCCACTGCCCTGTCCTGTCATGCCTGTCACAACA
>JAWWEE010000041.1:9593271-9607774 GCA_035221455.1 Xenops minutus | reverse complement strand
CTTAAGCCTCTGTTCCCACAGGGCCTAGGCTGGCAATACCTTGCTCATGTCCCTTGTCTGCCAGCCACTCCTCAACAGTAGGTCATTGTTCTCTACTTTTTAGAAGCTCGTAACCCAGGTGATGCCTTAGGATTTTTATATATTTGTAGATTTTCATATTTTATATATTTGTAGATTTTTATATAGCTGTAGAGTTTCTCACACTTAAGGTAGCAGCTAACAGTTTCTCACAGTTTGTGCCACATTCCTGAATTTTGTTTAACTGTCTTTTCAATGGACAAGATTGCAGCAAGGACATTGTGTTTAGGCACATGAACCTGGACTGGAATAACAAGACAAAACGAGCTGGAAGGCCCAGAACCCTTGGAGGCACTCCAACGGGGCAGTTCTGAGGGCGATACCAGAATGGTGCCAGGGGCAAAAGGTTCTTGGGTTGGATGTACCCATTAGATATGATAGTTAAGTAATGTTTTAAATTGGTAAGAACCCTACACTAGGCATGTGCCTATATACCTTTGTGCACCTGAAAGCTTTCATCAAAGAACTGCTTCTACTTTCCCAATACTAATACTGTCTCAAAAGTTTTTTTCTTCATTTTAGGCAACTCAAGTTATGTGGTCTAGGTCATGTGCCATTTTGGTAGCCCTTCACTGGACCCACTCTGGTTTCTCCACTTCGCACTTGAACTGCAGAGCACAAAATGCAATACTATATTTCAGGCGTGACTGCAACAGCCCCATGTGCAGGAGGATAATTAACTTTTGTCAGACACACTGTTCCTAATGCAGCCAGCCCACTCTGGTATTTGCTTTCCTCAGGATGAGAAAGCACTGCTGTCTGAGAGTCAAACTGACATCCCACAAAACCCCTACATCCTACCTAGCAGAGCTGCTGCTAAGACACTTCCCTGTCCCCACAGTGTGATTCTGCCCCAGCAGGAAAATTGCGCTACTTAGTGAGCTGCAGAAGGTTTCTGTTGGTCTCGTCCTCAGGTTTATCAAGGTCCCCCTGCATTGAATCTTTGCCATCTGTGATGTTCAGCCACTTCTGTGGATTAGTGTTACCAGAAAATTTGCCAAAGGTGCAATCTGTTACACACTCAGAGGGTATTGATGAAGATTTTGGAAGATAAAGGCCTTGTTGTGGGCTACAGGGGTACTGTTCTCATTAACAACTGCCAGCCAGCTACTAATTAGCTGCTGACTGCTACCCCTTGAACAGTTCAGACAATTTTCAAAGGTCAGAACCACCCATTTCTTCAGCCCATCTTCAGCTTCCAAATGAGACACCTGCAAGATGTACTATGAAAACACAACTTTACAGAGCTTGAAGATGTTTAGCAGAGTATTTAAAAATGTGTGTTATTTCCACCACTATCCACACACTAAGGGAAAGTTTCTAGTTCATGAGATGAATAGCACCAAATAAAAAACACTGATGGGGTCCTGCAGGATGGGGTGTTCTAACAAGATACAAGACCAATACTCTTGGGATGCTTCCCCTTTCCCACTAAACCTGTGCTGCCTTGCTTGGATGTGATTCTTGCTCCTGAATTCACAACCACAGGACACAGAGGAAGGGAAGTCGTGGCTAAGGGGTGGCAGAGAGTGAGGTAACTGCCTGCTGTCCATCTTAAGGATCTATTTCAGCACAACAAAATCCTCCCTCTTCCATGGGAATGTCAACACTGCAGAGCCTTGCCCATGCCTCGTTGCTGTGCCCGTGGCCAGAGCCTACCCTCTCTCTGACTCTTCTCTCTGCTGTGCTTTCCACTCATCTATAGTGGAGTCCAGCCCTGAAGAGATGGAAACATTGGTAGAAAGTTAGTGGAGGCACAATTGATTTTAATTTCCTTTTTCCATCAAGGTATTGTTGCTTCTCCCAGCAGGTCCTTTCTTTCCCAAGAACAGATTCCACTGTCATGCCTCCAAACCTTCCGAGAGGAACACTACAGCTACACTAGTAAATTAAACATATCCAGGAACTTAGGCCAACTGGCACAGGGCTACTTATGCTTATAGAAGTAAACTATTCCTGTATCAAGAATGGTGAGGTTGGATGCAGGCTTCATTGGGAATGGCCCCAGAAAATGTCAGTTGTCTAGTTATGCTTTCAAATATGCTCAGAAGTTGTGTAGCTGGCACAGGTCAAAAGCTTGACAAGAAATCAACTAATGTTTTATCAGAATAAGTGACTGGCTTCCCCTGCCTGCAGGCGTTCCCTGGCACAGTGCAGTGTGCTGCAAAGGCATGACAAACTGGACTTTTTTTCCAGTGTAATTCACTAATGTCTGTTAAAGTAAAGCAGACAACCAATAGAACTGATGACTTTGAATTGTTTGCACAAAGCTTATAGACCAACAAGCCAATAACTATAAATTAAACATCAGTGGGAGAAAGGTCAGTTTTGTGAAAGAAGATAAAGCTGGAAGGATAAACAGCCTAGATTCTTCAGGGTATGTTCTTATGAGTGATAAAGTGATTGAACATTAGTCTTTGCAATTTTAGCTTCTTATAGAAGAAGAACACTCCAGAATAGGTTGGTTACAAACTTTCTTTGATTTCACCATACCAAGTGGCAGGACAAAGGGTTAAAGTTTTGAACTGGAAGAGAAGATAATTAGATTACGTATCAAGAGAAAATTCTTCCCTGTGAGGGTGGGCAGGCCCTGGTACAGATTGACCAGACAAGCTGTGCCTGCCCCATCCCTGGAAGTGTCCAAGGACAGGTTGGACAGGCCTTGGAGTAACCTGGGCTAGTGGAAGGTGTCCCTGCCCATGGCTCTTCCAGGCATCTTCCAACCCAAGCCATTCTATGATTGATTCCATGATTCGGCTGCAGGAAATCAAATAAATGCTATCTGTATTGATAATTTCGATGATGCGAAAGCCCTGGACATCCAGTGATTTTCCACTATGTTCTTCTGATATTTATCTCCATGTTTGACCTCTATAAACATAGTCCAAATTACTTTTCTCTGCCCACTTTGCCTAGAAAATTGAATGTAATGCTTAATCTATTTAGTCTGTTTTCTTTGATATTATTCATTGACATTACTTCCTAAAACCCTAATCCCATGAACAAGGAGCAGAGATGGAAAAAAAAACACAAAACATTGGTGCTTTGTCAAAGATTACCTAAGAATTTTCAGATTATTTTTTCCATGTGCATTAGTTCAACTTTTGCAGCTAAATTACTTTTCAGTATTTCTTGCTTGTGCTTCTATTGCCTTTGTGTGCTCTCCCAGTTCAAAGCACTAATGACAACATATGTTCATGCAAAGCTTTTTCCTAATATATAAATCCTCTCTTGGAAGACTTATACAAAACTGTCTAATGCCATGGGTTGTATCGTCTGCCAAACTTCTGCCATAGATCTAAGTTGTTCAAAAAAACATGCTGTTTTTGGAATGATTTTGCCAATGCACTCTCAAGCAAGATATGTAAACCACCGAAAATTTGTATCTGTATTCTCTTTCTTTATACTTTTTACTTTGCTTAGTCAAAATGTCAAAATTCTTCAATTGTCTATAGCTTTTTCTTTCAATGAACAAGGTGTTTTACAGCTGAGTACTAAAATATCAGCTAAAGAATTACCCCTTTTTATATCTTCTTATTTAGGTGCAGGTGGAAGACAACTGTAAAATTGTTAGTATGTTTGGTTTTACTTTTACAGTGTGTCAAATTTAATGTCAGCAATGGACTATACTGTGAGATGTCACCAGGAGCTGTCAGTTGGGATTTGTGAAACCAAGAAACCAGATTTGCAAGGACTAATGTCAGTCCAGCAAAATCTGGATCAGTGAATTCAGCTTTGCATTCCAACTATTCAATTATGCTGTTTCTTTGTTCTGACATTGAAACCATCATTATTTAAATCTCATTCCATAAGAAAGTACTTGTAGCTATAGGAAGCTGCTGTTTAATCAGTCCTTGAGTTTTTTAGATAGTTGCATGCTTTCTACAAGACATGAGGCTGATGTCTTCCCAAGCCCTTAGTTAAACTCACTATAAATCACCTGCTTTTGAAAGAAATTTAGGTTCCCGTTCCCACCAAAATGCTGGAGGCATTGCAGGAGCAGGTATGCAGCATTGCCCACTGAGATGGCACAGTTTCTGTCATATGATACATCTTCGGTAACTATGATTTTCCTTGGACAGAATGTGCTGTTACTAGAACGTCATGGAGATACTTCTAATTCTTCACTGAATTCTGAATTTACTGAATTAACTCAAATGTAAGACCAAGTTCTTCAATACATATAGTACTGCCCCAGCTATGTGAGGGAACAAAAATTGGCTGCTGTTGAGCAGAAGCAGAGCTAGGCCAGGAAAAAACGCACTGAGAATTTCAGTTTTATTGACATATCCTGCTGTAGCTGTCTCTATCACCTTTGATACTGGCCATTGTGAAGCAAAGAACTGGTGCACTACAAACTTTTTACTTGCGGTACTAGTTCAGCATGGGAAGAGACTTGAGAGGGACAAGGAAAAGGTTTCAGGTGTATGTCACCCTGCGAATGGCTGCAAAGAGCAGTGGACATTAATATCAGAGAGAACACATAAGAAGGAATTAATTTCTTCAGCCATCGCCTGCTGAGTTTCCACTAAGTCCTGGCAACAGTGGCAATCTGCAACTTATCTTCTCAGCTGTTGCTGTAACCTGAAAAGAGCCCTGAGAAGCTCCCTTGAAGGTCACGTTGAGAACACAGGTCAATACTGCAGTAGACAATGTGGCTTCCAAAAAAGGTAGCAGGACAGTTTCTTTTATGACAAACCTTCATACATAGACATTTTCCTCAATATCCCTGTCAGAGCACAGATAATTATGCTCTTCTCTCTGTACATTGAAAATTACCTAAATTTGATGTTGTGCCTATGTGCATATACACATCATCAAGTTTAAATTATTATTTCCTCTAAATCCATTTCACTCAATGTGTAGAAATTGTGCGAGGCTCCATAAGCTAACCAGAACTTCTTCATAATTATGTACTTTGAATTTCTTTTGCATTGCCTTTGGACAACGTAAGACAGTCGCAGCAGGGAAAGGTGCCTTTGGTTTGAATTTGAGAACACAATTCAGTAATAACATAATTAAAGTATTCGAAGTATTTGAAAAGACAGAAAACCACTGTAACTATTTGTAATGATAGTGTTCCCAGAGTTTAGGACTCAAAAATATATTGGGAAACAACATGCTGCTCATGTACAGAAAATTGCAAAGCAATGTAAGAATTAAGACCTCAATATCCATATATATTTATATATATGTATTGTAGGACTGTTATGTACTGATCTTAGGGTTATAACATCTTCACTATTTTTTCAGAATTTTCATGAATATTGTTTCCACTATCTTAATTGATATAATACACTGCACAGAAATGTACACAATGCTGTAATTTTTCCTTAAGTAAAATTGGGAATTGGACATATTTTTCATGTACCTTTACTGCAATAACTTCACAAAGTCCATATGGATATATTCTGCTATACAGCTGTGGAAAGCACACAGGGTGCAATGTGCTTCCTTCTTGGGAACACTGACCAAATCCTCTTGAACTTCAACTAAATAAACCTTGAATAATCTGCAGCTGTAGAAAATGTCATTTGTGTACTGAGAGGGCATCAGGGAGCAAGTGTAGTAGTTTAGGTTGACTACCCACCAAGCCCAACCATTGGCTGGGCAGGTTCCCCCTCCTGAAAAAAGAAGAAAAAAATTACCAGAAAGAAATTGTAGTAAAAAAAAAAAATAATTATATTTATATGCAATTAAACAGTATCTACATACAGAATCAGGAATCCCAAACAATCCCAAATGGGAAAAAAGGGGAAAGGGGAGAAAGGACAAAAAAGGGTAAAACCAAAACAAAACAGAAAAACACAATAGAAAACTCAGGGAATAGCTAAAAAAAAATAACTAACAAAATGAAATCTCACCAGCTTCCCTTAAGAAAAGGACATTCTTCACCTCCACACAGCTCCAGAAAGCAGCTCCCAGATTACACCTCAACTCACATAGATGAGAGAGAGAGACCAACCTAGAGAAACCTGCTGTCTATGAGGACCTGAAAGGAAGAGAGTGAGGGAACCTCTGTTGAGGCTCAGGTGCAGGGCATGAAATCCTGATACAGGCCTGTCTGCACAATCCAGCCTTCGTGCTGGGAAACAAGGACAGTGATTCAGCTTATGTGCTGGGAAACAGTGAACAGTGAACTGGTTTACGTGCTGGGAAGCAGAAGCAATGTATCCATAAGTAATAATGTATCCATAAGCAATAGAACATGAAGAAGATGGTAACAAGTAAATAACAGGAGGGATGAGAAATCTAGAAAGCATATGAGAAAAGCAGTAGAATTGCTTATTGCAAGGTTAGCTGCAAGATAGACAGTTGATACAATAAGCAGACAGATTTTAGCCAATAAGCTATAGAAATGTAATAAGGTGAGTAACTTTTAGCCGATAAGTTATAGAGAACTGTTATACGTAGACTTTGAAAACCCTATATAAACTGTGTAATTAATTCATAAAAGAGAGCATTGACTGTATCTCTATGAGAATGTGTCAGTGACTCAGAAGACTCTTCGCAACAAACCTCCATCTCATCTTTTATATCTCTGCTTACATAAAGAAATGAAGTGGAATATTTCCTTAGTTATGACCTCATTGCCAGGAAAGCCCTACCAAGAACACCACTACAGGAAGGAATTCTTTCCTACAGCCTGGCTCACATGTGAGAAGTTACCTTGGGTTAGGGACCTTTTCCATGGAAAGTCCTTGGTTTCTAGTCTCTTTTGTGAGCAGACCTGATGCTTCACTTAAGATCACCATCCTAAAAGCCCTGCTGAGTGACCATCAACCCCTAGAAACACCTTAACTCACCAAGTGCTTCCCATTCAAACCAGACCTTCCCTTGGCTGCCTGCCCACAGCTGCCTGGCCACGTGCTGCACTCCTGTAACAAGGATGGGTCCACATCCTGCATAACACCACAGCAAAAACCCAGAAGAGCTCTTTGAGTACACTGACTTTGGCCACTGGGAAGACAAAGATTTTCAATCCCCAAAGTCACACTCAGAGGCTCTCTATATAGTTCCTGGTGATCCAGACACATCCCAAGGGCACTTTGTC
Organism: Xenops minutus; assembly: GCA_035221455.1. NCBI lineage: Eukaryota > Metazoa > Chordata > Aves > Passeriformes > Furnariidae > Xenops > Xenops minutus. The sequence continues at coordinate 9,600,642 of JAWWEE010000041.1, read as the reverse complement.
CCAGCCTGACAGCACTGCACAAGGCAGACTTGCTAAGTGCCATGAAGAGCAGGATCCAAGAGAAAGGCAACAGCAGCTCCTTAGAGAAGAACTTGAGGATACTGGTGTATGAAAAACTGGACATGATCCAACAAAGTGTGCTTGCAGGCCAGAACACCAAATATATCCATTAAAAGGAGTGTGACCAGCAGGTGATGGGACGTGATTCTGCCCATCTGTGAGATGCCACCTGCAGTGTTGCATTGTTGCATCCAGCTCTGGAGTCCCCAGCACAAGAAGGGTCTGGACCAGTTAGAGTGGTTTCAGGGGAGGACCAAGAGCTGGAACATCCTTTCTATGAAGAAAGGCTGAGATACTTCTGGGAATCATACGACCAATATGGTTGGAAAATACTTCCAAGATCATAGAGTCTAACCTTCCACCAAACACCTCCATGCTCCCTTAGCCATAGCTCAAAGTGCCATGTCCAGTTATTGGGGTTGTTCAGCCCAGAGATGAGAGAGGTTCCAGACACCTTCTTTGAAGCCTTTCAATACTTAAAGCAGGCTTATAAGAAAGATAGAGGAAGACATTTTATTGGTACCTGTAGTGAAAGGGAAAGAAGCAATAGTTTTACCCTGAAAAAATCGTAGATTTCAAATAGATATATGGAAGAAATATTTTACAATGAGTGTGGTGAGACACTGGAATGAGTTTCTCAGAGAAGTTAAAGATGCACCACTACTGGAAATGTTCAAGGTTGGGTGGGATGAGGCTTTGACCAACCTAATTTAGTGAAAGATGTCCTTGCCCAGAGCACGGGGGTTGGACGAGATGATCTTTGAAGGCCCCTTCCAATGCAGGCCATTTTGTCATTCAGCATAATACTTAACCTGTTCCTGACAGAGGATGATGCAGTGCCAGCAAAAGATGCCCAGAGCATGGAGATGGATTGCAGGTCAGCAGGAGACCACCTGAAAAGCAGCACAAGGGAATTCTAATCACTTTAATTGGCCTCATATTCACACAAGCCTTGGTTCTCATGGGGGACTTCAAGCACTGATATCTATTAGAGGGAAAACACAGCAGGACATAAGCAATCCAGCATGTCCCTGGAATGCATTGATGGTAACTTCCTTCTTCAAGGGACACTGGAGCCAATAAGGAGGACCTTTTGCTGGACCTTGTTCTCACCAACAAGGAGGGGCTGGTGGGGAGTGTGAAGCTCAAGTTCAGCTTTGACTGCAGTAACTATGAAACAAGGGAGTTAGAGATCCTTGGAGCAGTGAGGAGGATGCACAGCACGCTCATCACCCTGGACTTCAGGAGAGCAGACTTCAGACTCTTCATGTGTAACTTAGGAGTGATGCATCCCAACAAAGAGGAAGTCAAACAAAACTACCAGGAAGTGTGTGTAGATGAACAAGGGGCTCCTATACAAAGATACAAAAAGGAAGCCTACAGAGGGTGAAAGCAGGAACAGACAGCATATGAGGAATACAGAGAAATTGTCTGAGCAGACAGGGATTAGGTGAGGAGAGCTAAAGCCATGATAGGATTAAACTTGGCCAGGGAAAACAAGACCACGAAGAAATGTAGGAATGTTGTTAAAAAAAGGAATATAGGAAAATGTAGGCCCTCTCTAGAAGGAAATGTGTCACCTCATTATCTGGGATATAGAGAAAGCTGAGATACTTTTTTGTCTCTATGTTAACCAGCAAGTGCTCCAGCCACACCATATGAGTTGCAAAAAGCAAAGTCAGGAACTGGGGGAATGAAGAACCACCCACTGTAGGAGATGATCTGGTTTGAGACCTTTTAAGGAACTTAAAGGTGCACAAGTCCATGGGACCTGATGGAATCCATCCAGCTGGCAGTGGAAATTGCTAAACCACTATCCATTACACTTAAGAAGTTATGGCTGTTCATGGACTGTAAAAAGGGATATATAACCTGATTTTTAAAGAGGGAATTAAGGAACTCCTGGGAAACTACAGTTCAGACAGTCTCACCTCTGTGCCCAGCAAGATCATGGAGCAGCTCATCCTGGAAACTAAGCTAAGGCACATGGAAAATAAGGAAGTGATTGCTGACAGCCAATATGGTTTCAGTAAGGGCAAATTGTGCCTGTCAAATCTGGTGGCCTTTTATAAAGGGGTTACAGGTTTGGTCAATGACAGAAGAGCAACTGATGTCATCTACCTGCACTAGTGCAAAGCATTTGACACTTTCCCAAATGACATCTTTGTCTCTAAACTGGAGATACATGGATTTGAAGGATGGACTGCTTGGTGGATAAGAGGTGGTCACACTCAAAGGTTTGCTGTCAACAGCTTCATGTCCAAGTGGAAACTAGAGATGAGTAGCATTCCTCAGAGGTCAGTACTGGGACCAGAGCTGTTTAACAACTCTGTAGGCAACAGGAAGAGTGGGATCAAGGGCATCTTCAGCAAGTGGGCCAATGACACCAAGCCACACAGTGTGGTCTCTATGCTGGAGGCAAGGGATGGCACCATGAGGAACCTGGACAGACTGAAGAGATAAGGCCATGGGTACTCTATGAAGACCAATATGGCCAAGTCCTGCGCATGGGTCAGGGCAATCCCAATCCCAAGTACATGCTGGGTGGAGAATGGATTGAGAGCAGCTCTGAGGAGAAGGACTTGGAGGTGTTATTGGATAAGAAGCCCAACATTCCCCAGCCACGTGGTCTGGTAGCCCAGAAACCCTCCATGTGTGGGGGTGATCCCACAGTGTGGGCAGCAGGTGAGGGACAGATTCTTCCTTTTTCCTTGCTCAGGTGATATCCCATCTGCAATGCTGGACCCAGCTCTGAGGTCCCCAACATAAGAACAACATGGACGTGCACGAGTGAGTACAGAAGAGGATATAATGAAGCTCTGAATTGGAGCCCCTCTGCTATGAAGACAAGCAGAGAGAGCTGGGGGTATCCAACCTGGAGAAGAGAAGGCTACAGAGATAACTTAGAGCCTCTTCCAGTGCCTAAACGGGCTCCAAGAGAGATAGAAAGGAACTTTGAACAAGGGCCTGCAGTGACAGAAAAAGGGGGAATGTGTTCAAACTGACAGAGGGTAGGTTTAGATGAGATATTGGGAAAAAATTGCTCCCTGTGAGGGTGGTGAGGACCTGGCATAGGTTGCCCAGAGAAGCTGTGACAGTCCTGTCCCTGGAAGTGTTCAAGACCAAGCTGGATGGAGCTTGGAGAAACATTGCATAGAAGGTGTCCCTGCCAGTCTCATGGGAGATGTTCATATCCATGGAAAGGGTCTGGAATTGGATGATCTTAAGAGTCTCTTCCAATCCAAGCCATTCGGTGACTCTATGATTCTATACTACATCTTCCCTGGTAATGGGAGTCCAAAGCTCCCTCCCCAACCTGATGGGAAAAAACCCTCTCCTCTCACACCTTGGGAGAAGTCTTGGCCATCCCTGGTCTTCCAGTGGCCTTCTTAACACCATACTCTAATCTGACAAGGTGCTCCTGTCCTCTTCCCAGCCAGGACTAATAACAGTTTGGGGTACTGGACACCACGTGGCACTCCTGTACTTCAGTTCAGAACAGATTTGCTTTCTGAACTGGGGCCCAGCTACACAAAATGTGGGTGCTGCAATGTGAGAGCCCTTCTTGGAGCAAGTTCCTCATGCACAGGGCAGTGCTCAATATTACCTTGTATGCCATGCATAATTTTTCTAACCTGGGCCCTGTGTCACTGACCATTTTGAATAAGCAAAATGTCACCCTGAAAAATATTAGTTTCTAGGAGTTGTGGGTAGGGAAGGGCTGAAAGAGTCTTTGTTTGTTTCCTGGTTGGTGAGTTTGACAGTGGGAGCATGCATATGGAAGACAGACTTTCAGCTGAGACAATGGTGTGTTTATGTTAGCAGAACTGGAATCAAGTGCTATGTATTGAAGGATGAACTGAGAACTGCAAGTCTCTTTACCTAGGTTGTCTTCTGGATGTATGAGCTGAGGTCTGAGATAGTGGAATGACTCTTCAATTCTGCAGGAGCAGAAATTTCTGCAGGAAAAAAAAATAATTGTTGATTACAGACTCTCTAGTGAACTTTAACTATTCCTTTTCGAAGGGCGTATGAACATTCAAATGTCATAGATTTCTGCAGGCCCAAATCATTACCTCAGAGATTTCTTTCATTTGTGATACACATTGACAGGTCAGACATAGAAAGGAAGATGTAAGAAACAACTGAGGTCCCTTCTCGAGATGCCAGTATGGGTACTTTCTGAAGAATTAGAACATCATCAAAAAAAGAAAGGAGCATGTGTTGTTCAGCTGCACTCATATACATAGCAGAAATCACAGCACATCTTATGACACTCCCCTTATCACAAATTCATGCACAGGCCTGTAATAACCCTTCTTGGAAAATGTCTCACTTATTTTGCAATTTCAAGTGCACAAATGGGCATATCTGTCTGACTGTACGTACAGGCTCTTCGTCGTGTATCATAAGTGACCTCACAGTAGCTGAGCTCCATCTCAACTTCCCATTTCTGAGACCAAATCTTTGTTCCTTGTCCCATCGTGTCATGTTTGTGACTCTCAGGCACCACTATCACACTCCAGGATGCAGATTACTCCTCCACTTTCAAAATCTAACCAGCACATACACCAAATGCTTTTAGTAATACTTACTTCCTTCTTAGTGGCCTGCTTAATGTATTGCTCTTAGGCATTTCTTACAAACTTCACATCATCAGAAGGGGAAGATAAAAGGTGACATTCCGATTGTACAGCTGGGATAGCTGAGGCACAGACATACCAAGCAATCCATCCGGGGTCATACAGTCAGTTGGTGGGAAAGCCAGCAATAGAATCCATAAGTCCTGAATCCAAGTTCTCTAAGTGCTTTGACTAGTCCAGATTCCCTCCTTAACACCCTTGTCACATTATTTATAGGAGATGTATTCATATAGCCAGTAAGACATCAAAATTTTCTAATTATATCTAGTCATGTCAAATGACAATTATGCCCTTAGTTCAGTTTGCCAGACAATGCTTAGCCAAAGAAGGTTTGCCAAAAATGTTTTGACCGAAGAAAGAGGAGGCATCTGTAGCATCTGCAGGCGAGACCGTATAAAACATCCCTGCGACACGTGTGCCCTGGCTCCAGGGAAAGCTCCAAGGTAAGTGTGGGGGGTCTGCAGGCTGGCAGGAAGGGATGTGCCACAACATTCCTGCTGCCTCCAGTGCCCATGTCCTGGAGGGGACTCCATTATAAACTGCTCTCAAGGCACCTGCATGTTTTCACTCTGGATTTCTGTGCAGCAGCATTTAGGGAACTGCTGTTTCTGTTTTACAGCACTGACCAGCTGCCAGCCTGCAAGCCACCCATCTGGTGTCACAGGAGGTAAGAACCTGATTTACTAATTCTTGGAGGGCAGAGACAGATCCTTTTGGGTAGGGTTACTATTTGACTGAGTGAATGGCCACTGCTGCATTCTGTATTTTCAAACCCACTGTAGTCACAGTAGAGGGTGGGGAAGCGCCTAAAATTGGCAAGGTTTTTAACTGAATCATTGGACTATTCCATAGAACTATCCAGGTTGTAAAGGACCTCATCAGATCATCTGGTCCATTCTTAAGGTGGCTGTGTTTGAAATCTCTGACTACATATGGCAGACCAGAAAATCAGCATGGGGACATTCTTCACTTTTGCTTGACTCCCCTAACAGGGAGTGAGATAAACTACCTTCCCATCACTGCTGGTGCAGAACTGGATGAAGAATACAGTAGAAAAAGTGCAAAATTCAGCATTTTGTCTCAGAACATGTGAATTAATGTGATATTTTGTCCAAATTTTGCCATGGAATCACTAAAGCAGTAAGAGTAGAAAGAGCTGTAATACGAGCAACCAAGCTCTGATCATCATGTCTGTAAAACACAGCACTGCTCTTTGTCCCCTGTGCTGCTTTGCCTGGTCTCTGCTTCACAAAAACTGGAAGCTGTTGCCCTCCTTCTCTGGAAACCACTACCTGTTCCTCCAGAGACATATAAAGAATTACCCTGTTATTCTCTCATATTACTACAAATGTAACAAAGTATTATTCTGTAAATTTCAGGTACTTAACTCTATACAGAAAGAGATATGTAAATGTTTTCCTAAGCTGCCCATTGTTGGTGGGTTTTCTGGTTATTCTTTTTTTTTTTTTTTTCCCCACAGAACAGCTGAAAGGGCAGGAGAAGAAAACACTATTTCAGATAAATTAATACTGGCTTCAAAATTCCTTATTTTTAAATTCCTAATTTGAGCTTTGAAGCTCTGTTTTGAAGTTTTTTCCTCTAAAATTTTATTAATTTTTTAAAAGTAAAACAAAGTACTAAAAAAGGAACTATCTCAGTGTGGTCTGAAAATGCGTTGCTCCTCTTTGGACAGATATTATTGCAATTTACACCTGGATCCAAGAATTCAATAAAATTAGCAAAGAATTGTATTATTAACACAATTCTAAAAATTATATTAATGCAATTGTATTAATGTTTTAAATACTGAAACTAAGCCACTAAGAAGCTTGAGTTTTCAGTATGCTACTACAGACAGTGCATTATGAATATTCTAAACTTTGTGAATTAGTGTCACTTGGGAGGAAACAACATTATAATAATTTCAAATTTAATTTAGGAATGCGTAAGCAGCTGAAAGGATTTTGAAGGTTCTTAATTCTACAGTATAGTCCCTGAATACTGGGTGTCTATGGGTTATTTTAAATGTGTTTTCAGTACAAGCCAAACAATCTCCCAAAATATCACTTTCACATTTTCCATAACTATTGAAACCCAGCAATGCAAAAATATGCAATTCCTTCCAAAAAGCTATGAAGAGTATCAATATAGTTCCTTTTTACCCCACATCTTTTCTTCTACTAAAAAATGCTTATTTTTGACAAAATTGAGCAATATATTTGCTCTTCCACAGTGTTCTCTGCTGACAAGCCTCTCCATAAAGTACAGCCATGTCTTCAGATTCTGAGATGGCCATCTTTGGCGAGGCAGCTCCTTACCTCCGAAAGTCAGAGAAGGAGAGAATCGAGGCCCAGAACAAGCCTTTTGATGCCAAGTCATCCGTCTTTGTGGTACATCCTAAAGAATCCTTTGTGAAAGGGACAATCCAGAGCAGGGAATCAGGGAAAGTCACCGTCAAGACTGAAGGGGGAGAGGTGAGTGAAAACCAAGACTGAAAGACAACATTTTCTTTCCACTCTGGTGCTTAGCTGACATGCATGCATGGCCTTCTTCCTCTGACAGACCCTGACTGTGAAGGATGATCAGATATACTCCATGAACCCTCCCAAGTACGACAAAATCGAGGACATGGCCATGATGACCCACCTCCACGAGCCCGCTGTGCTGT